>CM069450.1:60959764-61379603 GCA_035610835.1 Ophiura sarsii
GACCTTTTGAAATATTTCGGCTCGATTTGCTCGCCGACTCACCGTGAAAGACCAAAAAGGTAAACCCCTATTTCTTTTAGTGACACTTTCAAAAAACTGAAGGTTAGGGGGGGGGGGGGGGGGGGGGGGGGGGTGGGAGGGGGGAAGGTAAGGGGGAGGTGGGGCTCGTAATACCCAAGCGCACCGAAGTCACTGTAGGGGAAGGTGGGGTAATGACGGACGCGGGGTAATCGCGGACAGGGCTGTATCTAAAGGCAGGTGAAAGAAGGTGGTATTTTGCCACCCTATGATGTTAGGTGCCTCTCCATTGAAATCACACAAAACCTAAATGGGATGGTTGTCTCGCAAATTCTCGCGAGAATTACAAAAATCACTTTTTGGGCAAGTTGATATTTTGGTGCATTACTTTCTCTTTGAAACTGGTATTTCTACATCAAGGAAAACAAAGTCTTATTATTTTTTAATTTAATGTATGATACCTTCTGATAAAAAATAAATGAATTCGGAGTCACAATGATGAGCATAACAATAAGAGAGGATGTGCCCATACATTGTACATGGATTGGGGTAATCCCGGACATGTACCGTTTCCATGGTAACCAATATGGGCGTGGTCAATTTAACATCAAAAATCGGTAATAGTTGTTGACCATATAAATATGTGACATTGTTCTTTGATTTCTGCTACACTTTTAAAAAGGGTATTTTTTAACTCCCATTGAAATACTGTATTCCAACAAAAAGAGGGCTGCCATTGAAAAATACGGTCCGGGATTACCCCCAGAGTGTGGGGTAATGCCGGACGACGCCATTTTTTTTTATTGCGTCGGAGCTTCGAATTTCAAAATGATGAGTTGATAAAAAACTTGATAAAAGGTAGAACCATCACAGTGCTTTGTGTTTACATGATTTTTATTGTTATATGACGTATTATATGTGTGTTATACCTCTCTGACAAAATGTGTCCGCCATTACCCCACCTTCCCCTACCTGTCCCAAAGCGCATGTAGTCATGGGAGCGTGGCAACTAAATTCACTCTCCATAGGCTTTACACACAAAATGTCGGCCACGGCTTTATTTCAAAAACCGTGATGATCAATTTTTATCAAATTTTGCAATCGTATGCCATCAACGCCTTTTTATAACATCTGAATATCAAGGCAAGTTTGCCGATTACATTTTCACGTAAATGCCGCTGAATCGGGACGTATTCATTTCATCACCTAATTTTCAGTCCTCAGGCTGGGATGCACAGTGGCGATAAATCGGTGGATAAAATTATAATAAAAATGATATACTTGGAATCTTATAGGTTAAAGGCATATTATGTGATCTTTTCCAGGGGGTGCTCTCTATCCATTACTTTTTTTGAAAGTAGATTTTCTTGCAGATTTATATATCTGATCATAAAATATAAATATATTCCGAGTTTACAGAGCAATACGATTCCTAATTACTTAAATCATGGTTTTAAAGGGTTGAAAATAGATTGTCCGGTACGGACAGTTTATTTTTACTCTATTTTCACTCTAAAAGCATGATTTTGAAGTAAATACGAATTGTATCGCTCTCTATTATACAGAATATTCATGATTTATGATAAGAAATGTAAATCTGCACGAAAATCTACTTTACAAAACAACAACAAACATGGATAGAGGGCGCGGCACCCCCTGGAAAAGATCACATCATGTGCCTTTAAAACAAACCATGTCTCATTCATAAGAATGATTAAAAACATTCTTTATTATTCAAAGAAACGAATAACATCCATTACTGTAAAGTTTTACGGAATAGGCCTAAACCTAATGTATCATTCTTAGTAATGAGTATACTTTCAGTTCAGTTTTTACGAAATAAAACTATGATATCTTTCAGAAAGTTAATTTGATTGAATCTGAAAAGTTCCCGTGGCGCCTATTTTTTCAAATTTATTTAATTTATTAAATAAATGTTTTCTGTCTTTGGTTGCTTCATGTTTTAGACTTTCCAGTTGTGTTTTTTTAAACTATCTCCATGCATGCCGCGTGCAAAATGTGCACATGAAGTGCTATCTTCAGTAGATAGCATGCTGGTGTATTTGGTAAGTTTTGTGTTTTTATCATGTTTATACTGTATGAAGTAATTGAAACTTTTCAAAAAATGAACAATATAAGAATATAAATCCATTTTGCTCGAAGGATCAGCATTTTAAGTGATAAATAACTCTGTCGACATAATGCAATTCACCCAAATCTAGTAGGCCTAAATGTCGATATCCGCGAACGCGCGAGCGTCCGTCACCCTTTGAGTTGTCAAACGGTGTTGCGAACATCATCTGACAGATACTGGATTTTTTTGCAGTACCATGATGATAATTCAGGGTGAAAATTAAAAAGTTAAAGACACTTTTTATATTATGTTTTGAGTCGGAAGCTTGTAACCCCCCCCCCCCCCCCCCCCCCCTCCCCCGCCGTATTTCAAATAATATCGTTTTTTCCTATTAAAAGGCGGGTTTGTACTTTGTACTGCAAAAATATGAATATAAGTATTATTAGTTTTTGTGATACCAAAACATTGTTAAGCTGATTTTAAGAATCCCCCTGTTCAATATCTCAATAAATGTTTTGGCCGACTTTACATCCCATTTGTGGTGATGTTCGGATTGATGGCCTGATTTTCAACTTGATGTTTTATATTTTACATGAAAGGTCTTAAAATTGTCACATTCCAAAGTTTGAGTTGCGTAACTCCAATGGTTCTTATTTTAGAAGCACAGAAGTCACAGGAAATTTGCCCACTCAGTTGTACACAAGCTGGCGGGTGGTTAACCACCCATTAGTGTAATTCACCACATTTTAGCCTATACTTTCTAAATGGAACATTTCCGGCCCCCAAGATTTTACACTGACATGAGAAAAATATGGGGATTCATAGCCAAACAAAAGTCATCTGAACATACACCTTTAAATAGAAGGCGCTTTTAAGAAAAGGTTCAATAAATAGTGATGGTATTGTTTTAATCAAGTTTGCTGTGTTTTTTGTGAGTAGAAACAACAATAATGGCAATTTTAAGATTCATCTTGAATTCTGAAGTAAACTAATTTTAAAAAAATCTTCAACACTACTTCGTGTCCCTTTAACATTCTTCAACATTGCACAGGGGTGTTAATTTCCTGTTGCGTTCCAAGACTATTTTCCAGGATTGTAGCTCTATTTCAGCCTGATTGTCATACTAGATTTAGGATGTCTAGTGTTAAACGTCTTTAATTGTGAAGGAAAACAACACTTTAAAACATAAAGATTGCAATTGACATGTTTGTGGATTTATCTCTGTTTTAAGTAATATGAAAGTACGAGAGTCAGAATGAACGACATTAAACATTTTCAAGTTGAGCATTTGAGTCAAAAAATGTACTGGTGGCTGAATGGCCCATGGGAAGAAAAAGAGATGAGAATTGAGATCGTCTTGCAAATTAAATAGATTCAATTGTATTCACACATGCTGCAATTTAAAGAATCACTACAGATACAAATGTTTAGCTTTATCTATATTTTAATCACAACAGTATGCAAGTATACTCAAAACATAGAAGCTGCATCGGTATTAAATAATATAAAAGTTACAAGTAGAAAATGCTGCGATTACAGTATTTATCATACAAAATGTTCGGACATCAGCCTCCATTGGGGGTACCCGATGAAGGCCGATTATACAGGTATGTACTAAAATACTTTATAATCACAGCATTTTCTAGTTATGACTTCATATTTGATACAAAGTATACTTATATACTTTATAGGAATGTACATGTAGCATTTGTAACACAATGTCATATAAATAGTGGTCACATAAAGCTGCATCAGAACACAATAATATCTGCATAAAAGATTTATACCATTTAGTGATGACTGATATCTATACAGAAAGGCACATAAATATGACACATCACAAGCGTAATGAAACAAGGAGTTAAAAAATAATTGCGTCCACCTTCGATTTAAAAGATCTGTCAAGCAAGCTTTAAAAACATGCTGCAAATTAAATGAATTGACACAGAGTTAAACAAAATTACATCCAGATTGTTTTTCGTGTGCCACCCTTTTTATTTTTTTCTAAACTTTAGGTCATTTTTTAAACTCACCATTTTATGACCCCTGTGGCATGCTATACATCAATATCAGAACATGTGGAATGTTACTACAATGTTCAGTTTTAAATATGGGGCAGACATAGGGGAGGGTGGGGCAACTGGTCCAGTTAATCATATTTCATGGTATAGAAGATTAAAGCATGGGTAAAAACTTACCGAATTGCTATGGTATAATCACCCATGTTAAGAAACATTCAAAGACAATGTCAATTACCACTAACTGAAAAGTTCACAAGCATGGACCACTTATATACCCCATCATTGGGACCCAATATGAGACATGTTACCACAAAAATCAATACAAAATAAAGGAACTTTAATTTGAATTTTGACATCTTGCATATCATTTAATGCTTGTTTTCAGGGTATTTTTAATCTGGATAAACCTGAATATAAAAGCTTAAAGCTCACATCGACCATAGACGAACTGGTCATTCATTTGTTCACTTGACCTTGTGGTAGCTCGGGTTTAACTCTCATTTTGTGATGACAGATCTCTTATGTTCCAATAATTAAAGGAGGGGTCCTGCAAGCACAACATTATGCATTATATGTTAGACAAATGCAATTTTTAAATACAAAGTCCCGGTGTCGATGAAGTCAAAGTTATACAATGCATTGCGCAAATTTGAGCACCGATATTTTTATTCGTTTTTGTGACTAGTTTGATGTTTTGTTCTATATAATAATTTCTTTTTTTAAACAAATAATGTTCAATGTTGTGCGTGCAGGACCCCGCCTTTAAAATACACAAAAATCAGAAATGATATTAACAACACATTTACATATTATTTAATGTGTAAAATCAATACATGTATCATGAAACCCATATTTTAAACAGTTTTCGTGGTTAATGTGTAAATAGCAGTAATACTAAGCATAAAGCAATCAAAGTTTTCTACTACCTTTTTTAGATAAAACGTTATGTTTGTCTATAATATATAATACTTTTTTTTAAACGTTTTATCAATATCATAATTTAGTACTTATGATAAACTATTTTGATAATTGGCAAGCTTGTCATCACTGGAGAAGTTAGTCAATATAAACATGATGACCCAATGGTTAATTTACACAAATGGCAGTGAATACAATACATGAATCGTGGTATTTCTTCTTTTCACATGGCAGTGAATACAATACATGAATCGTGGTATTTCTTCTTTACAAATATATTTACAGACACAACTCAAATAATAAAGATATCATTCCTAATAATAATATAGAGGTTTAAACCATCATAAAAGCAAGTACATGTCATATTGTAATTATTCAATAGCAGAAATTGTGGTATTAGACCCAAATTGTCTAAGACCCAGAAAGAATACCAATTTCTTCACATTCTATACAATTTCATTATTGAGTCAAGTTTCAATGACACTACATGTATCAACTAATTTTCCAAATTAAAGGCATATTATGCGATCTATCTGTGATTTTTTCCTAGAATTGCATTATTTGTGTCAAATTACATTTATAACCATCATAAACCATGAAACTAAAATATCTTGTAAGGTTCTCAATTACTTTAAAATCACAGTTTGAATACATTGAAATAACCTGTCAGAGTCCAGGGTCAGAAGTTTGTCAAAGTTTGCGAGAATTCTTTTAGATTCTCGCAAAACGATTTTGCAAGAATTTATGGATTCTTTTCCATTAAAATAATGTGTTAATAGACAGATTATCTATGAAAATCAATTTGGATTCTCGCAACTTAACCGGCGGGAATCTTAGCGAGAATGGATTCTTGTTGAATTTCTGACCCTGAGAGTCTGCTCCAACAACTTATTTCCCCATTTTTTCCATTCTTAAATAGAATTCCATGGTTTGACACCGTGTTGCCGCGGTTTACAGTGTTTCCTGCTACAATCGCAACTGTACACTAAGTGGACAAAATACTTTAATGCCCTAAGATGAAAATGAATGGAAATATGTTGAGAAATTCATCAGATTTCCATTATGAGTTAGTAAAGTTCTGTGATGGTTTAGTTTCATGTTTAATTCTATAATTTGACCAAAAGTCGCTGCAATGTACATCCGCAACTACGGAATTGCCCCTTTACGGTGGGCTGGTAGTTTTTGACAATTCATAGACAAAAGTACTGGAAATGAAAAATATAATTATCGAGTCTAAATTACGTAATTATATACATTGTAGAACAAAACATCATGTACTTATGACAAAAACTAATAAAAACTGTCACTTCTCAACATGCAATTTTTAAAATGTGTGACGATCGAAAGACCCGGTCCGGTGTCCAAGAAGTCATAGTTATACAATGCATGATGCACTTACGCAAATTTGAGCCCCAATAACCATGACATCAACGACACTGGGACTTTCGATTGATGCTAATTTTAAAAATTGCATGTTGAGAAATGGTAAAATATTCTTTATTTTTGTGATAAGTATGATGTTTGCATCTTAGGTGGTTTTTAAGCGATTATGGAGAGTAAAGTTGATTGCTTGATGGATTGTACTAGTTGTCGTCATTAAACACATCATCATGCTCCTCCACCTCTGCAACAGTTTTCTGTAGTAGGTCAATCCGGGGGGGGGGGGGGCACTTGTATACGAATGTAAATCTTTTTTTAAAAAACACGTAAAAAGGGTTATTTTCCACGGAAAGGTGATGTACGCATGTACATCACTTAGGGTATCAAAAACTGCAAAAATTGGGGAAAAGGGTATGTTTTGAGAATATCCAATACGTGTTTAGGGTATTTTTTCAAGATATAAAAGGAACATAAAAATCCTCCTGTAAATCAAAACATTGATTATACATTAAAGTATTAATTGACATGTGCATTTGATAAAAACACATGAAAATGTTAATTTAAAACATAAAAGAGTTTTGA
Organism: Ophiura sarsii; assembly: GCA_035610835.1. NCBI lineage: Eukaryota > Metazoa > Echinodermata > Ophiuroidea > Amphilepidida > Ophiuridae > Ophiura > Ophiura sarsii. The sequence continues at coordinate 60,966,758 of CM069450.1, forward strand.
TGTACTTATTGATGGTCTGTAGGGTATGATAACAAACAAAATGGTTATATTTGTTTATGGTATGAAAATGGCTGAATACTTGTTTAGGGTAGGAAAAATTGTTAAAATACTTGTCTAGGGTGTCTGTGGCGCATGAGAGAAATACTTGTTTAGGGTCCATTTTCAGAGGGCATACATGTGCATTATATCCACCTTTGAATACAAGTGCCCCCTCCCGGGAGGTCAATGGAGATAAAGGGGAGGAATAGGCGCACACGACCACACTAGTTTCAATATACCCTCTTCTGTCTTCTTCAAGCCCTGCCCAGGATCATAGGGCTTCGGGCACCGGTAGATTGGCTTATCAGCTCGCTTACAGATAGCAAGACAGTGATTCACAAATTGAATGTGTGGGAACAACAGTGTCTCTGCAAGGCAGAAGCTTAGAGAAATCAATCTTAGATTTGGTTGTCAGTTGCTCATCCTCTCCTACCATCTTCATCAGCATGCTGCTACGCACGGCATTGGTAGACTTCTCTCTGGTATGACCATACATCACAAATGATTTGATTTCATACATCACCTCTGGCTCATCACCAAGTTTTCTAAAGATGAATGAAAGAAAACGATTGGTACATTTTAATTGTGGCTGCAAAACTGTTTAGAGAATAATGACTGCGTAAAAACTATTTTTGTGAATTTGTTTTGAAATCAGAGAATGTTGTTCTGGTCTGAGGAATAACCAGAACAGGTCTGAGGAATAACCAGAACAGCAACCGAGGTTAAGCAGTAATTATTCTCATTCATTACTTTCTGACAAAGATGACAAAGATGCATATTTATCCAAATCGTTGACTTGTACCTAATGGCGCTAATAATTAATTAGTTTTCTGTTTATAATTTTGTCCACCCCTTCGTAGTTATTGAAACAGTCCAAGTCGTGTCATCCCCTCATTAACATTTTCATCATTCAACCAATCAGAAATAAGCTTTAATCGTGTTTCCTCATAACTCATTGAATATTCAGTTTAGGGCGTGAGGCTTTAATTTGATTGGTCGGTCAATGAGCAAAACAATCGAATACTTTGGCACAGTACTTTGGGGCAATTATTAGGAATCTGCGCTCGGTGTGCACGTTCTCATCTAATGATTTATTTTATTGGAACGCACTTGGTAGCAGCTATCGCGATTATTCATGAAGTAATGAATTTATTTTACATGTGAGAGGCTACTGAAATTATCATGTTAAAAAATGTTCTCACCTGAAAGCGGCTTGGTACTTGGGATTGATGTGCAGCTTCTTCAATGGCTCAACCTTGTCTTTCCCTTTGGCACTTGTAACATCTTCACCAGTGAACATATACAGGTCAAGTCTCGCTGTACAGTAATCTACCCTCTTTGCTTCCATCAATTCGGTGACATTGACAATATCTACATGTAGCATGTTTCCCAGTACCTGTGTCAAGATAGATATCATTAAAAATAGTTTAATACATTGATTTGATTGAAGTTTACTCATCATAATGGATTTTCAAAACTATGTATTATTCACAACCCCATCTGCTGAGACCATTTTATTCACCTTGCCACCCACCACTCACAGTCACAAGTAATGTTGTCCAGTAACAAGTCAAGTCAATTATTCTTTTATGCAACCGATCAATTGGTTCACTGCAACTCAGAAAATATTCATAATGCAGGTAAACAAAAATGTGATCAGATTAAGCAAAATCAGTCTTGAAGTCAAAAATATTGAATTCAGTTTCTACTTGATTTTCAAAAAATGTTTATTTAATTACACTATTACAGTTTCATTTTGCAGAAAACCCCATCTCAAATGGTGACATATCGATAGTCCGACTGTTCTATAGTCAGATGGGTTCCATAGTCAGAAGGCTCTATACTATAGTCTGAAAAAGGTTATATAGTCCGAAAAAGGCTCTATAGTACGAAGGTTCTATAGTCCTAATTTCCTAAAATAATTATGGTTTCGTAGTACGAAGGTTCTATAGTACGAACATTCTATCGTCCGAAACAGTTCTTTAGTCAGAATACTATGTTCATGTTCTATCCGATTATTGAAAAAGGTTCAGTAATCCAAATACTTAAAAAGCTTCATTAGTGCGAATATTGAATGAGCTTCTTTAATCTGAATTTAAAAAAAGGGGTTTTAGTCCCGAACTTTAAACAGGTTTGATACTCCGAAAGTCATAAACTAGTGGAGGGGTATCGCCAGGTCAAAAATTTGAGCGGGGTAGGGTACTGCCGATTCAGAAACTTGAGCAGGGCAGGGCTATAGCAGGGGTACCGCCGAGTCAGAAACTTGATCGGGGGTAAGGGTATTTGTCAGTTCAGGAAGTGCATCTCAGCCAGCCGGTTGCACGTTTACATTTTGCAACAAAACTCCACCTTCAACAGACTCCCGGGTGAGCCCTGTGATTCCACGCATCATCATAATTGTTCTGTGAATATGGTTGAGGCAGTGTTTTTGACAGCGCTTAGGAATAAAAAGATCCCCACCCTCCCCCTCACAAACGGTTTGGTTTTATTTGATCTATACTTAATACTTATTTTATAATGTATGATTCATTAGGCCGTATTCATAAAAATAAGTAATTGCTTTTACTAAAGTAACAACCCCCTTTTACTAACCTTTTACTTAAATGTTTATTCATAGAAATAAGCAATGACTTTGAAGTAAAAGCTGCAAATTTTAAACATTAGTAATTGCTTTTTACTTATAAGCACCTACTTCAATTTGTATTCATAAAAATTGCCTTTGACTAGCATTTACTAGTGATTGTACAAGCACCTCATTTGTGGCTTGCTGTTTAGCAAGTACAGACATATCACATCTTCTGCCATGTTTTTACCTCGAAGACCACAACCTAAGGTGTATAACATCAGGCTTAATTGTGATGAAGTCAACCCTACCACTTACAGAACTTTATTTAGGTTTGACAAACAAAATGTGGAATGGCTTGCAAACACCTTCGTACCACCAAATACCGAGACTCGTGTTGGACGTTTGACACCAGTGGCACAGATGGAGACGACTTTGGCATATTTGACAGATCCAGGGTACCAAATGTCCGTTGGCGAAATAAGAGATACTAATGAGTAACTTATATTAGCTAGGGATGAGCAAGACTAAAAAATGTCTCTAATAGTGAACCATTTTGCCACCCCCATTTGTGGATGGTACTGTAGTACAATAGCAACTACTTGAGAACTTAGCTGTGGCAAGTAACACCTGTAATCATTTAGCAAATGGTTATGAATAACATTTTTAGCAATTGCTTAGACTAGACCTTTTACTTACCTAGCTGTTGCTTTTACTTATAGCATTACTAGTTAGTAATTACTTATTTTTATGAATACGGCCTATTGTAAGAGTATTTCACAAAGTTAATACTTACATGTAGGCCAAATAGAAAAATATAGTAGTTTCTCGTCCCTGCGCGCATCCGTTTTGGCTGCCGCATCCAAAAAAGGTGTTTTGTTTTTTTTAATTAAAAAATATTCTTAAGATCACACTGATCTTAGAAAAGTGGCGGCCATTTTGAAGCAAAACATTTCCACCATGTTGGAAAAAGCGAAACCAGTTTTGGAAAAAGGGGCCTTCTTGGATCCGCCATTTTGAAAAAAGAAGAAAAAAAGGCCCTCATCCTCCATTTTTCAAAAAGTTAGGACGAGAAACTAGTGGTTTTTTATTTGGCCTTATTTGATAATGTACAAATAATTTTATCTAAGAGTATTCAAAAAGTTAATGCAAATTGTGTGCTTTTCTCAAATGAGTCAAAATGTGTTATCTATCTATTTTATTTGGCCTTATTTGATAATGTACAAATAATTTTATCTAAGGGCGCTTTCCCACTGTGGCTGTTTGATACCAGGACGTGGACTCGATGCTACATCGAGTCTACTTCCAAGCCTAGTGGGAACGCGCAATAAGGGGTTTCTTTCGACCCTACATCCACGATGTAGGGTCGAATCCTACTCGAAGAGGTAGTCTCGCACCTAGGACGTGGTATCAAAATTGCTAGTGAGAACGCGTTTTACTTATCGTATGTGGGCTCGTACCACTTGTTCCACAATAACAAGCATGTTGCGCTGCGTCAGACTGCGCCGCCGTCCGTCGCACGCTTCAAATTGCAATTTCACGCGGCCAAATGTTATGCACGCGTGGTATTTACGCAGTAAGTAGGCACGGTGCACTCGCTTAAACTGGTAAACAAGTAACATCCGGGTAAGTGGACTCGATACCACATCAGTATTTTGATGTATTTTATCTCACAATGAGAACGCAACATCACTGTTATGCATGTAGACTCGCACCTAGGTGTGAGTCCACATTGGCACAGTGAGAACACGCCCTAAGAGTATTCAAAAAGTTAATGCAAATTGTGTGCTTTTCTCAATGAGTCAAAATGTGTTATCTATAGATATAATAATACGCTACTCTCGGTCTGTTTGTTTGTCTGTCTGTTTGCTTGTCTGTCTGTCTGTGCGCGCTTTTCGTCGCTTTTCAAAGTGTGTCCGATCGGGCTTAAACACGGTGACGGGAAGCCCGAATACGAGTCGAGCGTGGAAAAAATAAAACGGCTTTGATTTTCTTGGGTCGTCCGGGGTCAAAGGTCATCTAGGGGTCGAATTTTTAAAGTTTGTCTGATCGGGCTTAAACTCAGTGATGAGAAACTTCGTGATATCTGTTTGTTCGGTCCCCGCAAGAGCAAGTTCGCATTCGCTAGAGTATACGAGGTCAAAGGTCATCTAGGGGTCAACTTTTTGAAGTTGGTCGGATCGTGCTTAAACTCGGTGATCACAATGCTCGATGCGAGGCGAGCGTGGCAAAAATAAAACGGGTTAGCGTTTGTTGGGTCTTCCGGGGTCAAAGGTCGTCTAGGGGTCGAATTTTCAAAGTTTGTCCGATCGGGCTTAAACTCGGTGACGGGAAGCCCGAATACGAGTGGAGGGTGGAAAAAATAAAACGGCTTTGCTTTTCTTGGGTCATCCGGGGTCAAAGGTCGTCTAAGGGTCAAATTTTCAAAGTTTGTCCGATCGGGCTTAAAATCGGTTATGAGAAGCCCAAATGCGAGGCGAGCGTGGAAAAAATAAAACGGCTTTGTTTTTCTTGGGTCGTCCGGGGTCAAAGGTCGTCTAAGGGTCGAATTTTCAAAGTTTGTCTGATCAGGCTTTATGCGTGCATTCTACAAACCACCAAACCCGAGAACCGAAAAACCCCGGGTGACCTCCCAAACCCGAGAACCGACAAACCCCGGGTGACCGCATATTATTATAAACAAGTGATTGATGCTAAATCGGCTGGAGTAGTGAGTTGACCGGTGAAAGGGCAAGGAGATCCTGTCCTGCTTTATGGATCTAGAGAGATGTCTAAATTGTCTACATTTATCAAGTGGGCTCCAATCTATCCGGGAATATATCTTTTAAAGGTAGATGTTCCGATTGCTGGCCTGATTTTCAACTTGATGGTTTCTATTTTACATGAAGGTCATCCTTAAAATTGTCGCATTCCAAAGTTTGAGTTGCATAACTCCAATGGTCCTATTTTTAGAATCACAAGGTCACAAAATATTTGCCCATTGAGTAGTACACAAACTGGTTGGTGGTTAACCACCTTGGCAGTAATTCACCACATTTTAGCCTATAATTTCTAAATGGAACATTTCTGGCCCCTAAGATTTTACAGACATAAATGAGAAAATATGGGGATTCTTTTGGTATCAAAATATCTTGATGTGAAAAAAAAATCATAGCCCCAATAAGTGATCGGAAGTTCGGAACATACACCTTTAATACTTTGTCAACACTAGAAAGTTTATGCTGATTGTATGTCACAAACCCGGCGCTAAGGGCAGCCAGTCTGCATTATGCGTGGATCCCATACTAATAGTTTTTATATACTGAGTCTGAGGCCTGAGAAGGAGTAAAAATCAAATATATAAAGGATGGACTACACAAGCATGGGCTATCTCAGATGAAGCCCTGTGAGTTGACATCCCGGATAGTTGAATATTAATATTATCATCATGTTCACTGTTTTTGAACTTTTCTGAATGAGATTAGTAAAACTTTTGCTTCAAATATCAATTTTAATGTTCAAAACTTCAAATATTAATATACCTTGGTTAAATATCTCAACAGGCAACTATTTCCAAAGAAATACTGGCTTGAATTTTGACCACCTAAATATACCTTGTTAAATATCTCAACCGGCAACTATTTCCAAAGAAATACTGGCTTGAATTTTGACCACCTATTCCTAAATAATATGTGGACTGTCTGAAAATGTGACTGTCTATGATTCATCATGTAATCATTAGCTTAATTTACATCATTTATTTGTATTATCTGCCTATTTAATAAGTCTCAAGTCATAGTGTATGTGAACAAAGTTGTGGATAAATACAGTTGGAACGCATCAGTAATGTTTAGCAATTGCCCCATTGATTTGCATTATCTGCCTATCTTATAAAAAGTATACATTGGTACTTAAAATGTACTTATTTTATTAAATAAGTATAAACAACAACTGTACTTAAAATGTACTTATTTTATCAAATAAGTATGAGAAAAGCACAACTGTACTTAAAATGTACTTAAAATGTACTTTTTAGTACTTAGCTGTACTTTTATTATACTTTTTACCAGTACTTAAATTGTACTTAAAAAATGTACTTATTTTGTACTTACACTATACTTATTTATACTTTTTTTTTATGTGTACTTACATAGCGTTCCAATTAAGTACACCGTTCAAAAAAGTACTAAATAAGTACAGTACTTAAAATGTACTTATTTTGGACCAACCAGGGCATGTCGCCATTTTACTGTAGCGGGAATAGGCTTTGAAGAGATTGAAGCCAGTATTTCTCGGAAATCAAATCTATGTAGGTCAAGACCAGGGCTGTACTTAGTATCTAATATTGGTAGCTAACATAGCACTTTAATTCTGCCATAACAGCGTGTTGCTGGTTATATGCTTTGTTGACTTTCCAACAACTGAGAACAATACAAAGTCAATAACCAACCTATTGTCTGTTACGCATTTCACCTACACACAAATTGTGAAAATGCTCAATAAATTTAAACCAAGTTGCACTCTTTTAATCATAGTTTCTCTCATTTATCTCTGTCGAGAAGTTAACTTAAACTAAGTTTATTGGCCATCAGGTCGCAAAGTTACAACAGTTAGGGATCGTTTTGGAAGTGCGTATTTGCCGAAAAATAGCATTGATGCACTGTAAAACGAACCAAACTAGCACTTTTCACTTTGAGATCCTCCTAACGGTAGATTTTTTTAAAAATACAAATAATATACTAAAAAAAGCATAACAATATCAGCTTCATTTTACAACAACAACGAAAATTATAGGATATTTGATCGCTGAGCTATGATTTTTAGACCTTAGAAATCTGATGATTTTAGGGGCAAAAACTGTGAAAGGCAGCGCACGGTTGATTTTTCTCTTAAGTTGCGCTAAGAAATTCATATGTGGCAGGTAACTTTTGCGTCGGGCGGGTAACTTTTCAAATATACACGCCCGGCTGACCGGTAAGAATTATGAAGATTACTTGTTTGGCTGGTAAGTTGGAGAATGAAGGTACACCCCTGGTCAAGACTAGAGTTAGAGATATTTAACCAATGTATTGTATACATTTACTTTAGGGTATTAATGCACATATCAACTGATGTCCCGGTCCCTGGGTACCCGGGGATGGCCGGGATTTGGCTACCCGATACCCGGGGAGTTGATCCTTTTTTTTGCCCGGGTGTACCGGGCGTATGCCGGGACTTGTTATGGGAGTTCACGCATGTCAAAAAACCGGGATTTTGGGCCGGGAGTTTGGCCGGGAGCAGCCTGGGAGTTTGGCCGGGGTTAGCATAAGAGATGGCTGTGACTTGCAATTTTGATAAACTTTTTCCAACACATGTACGATTTTGATCGCTCGCAGCATGCAATAACAGGGGTGTACTTTCGGCGCGAATCCGCGAATCGATTCGCGTAAAATCACTACCGCGCGAATCCACCAACAAAAAAAAACAAAAAAATTAAAACTGTTTTTCTTCTTCTTTTTAAGTCCAAAACAGGACCTTAGATGACTGGTATTTGACCCTTATTCAAAAAACTTTCCGAATTAAGTTATACAAGCTTATAGCCTTATTCTTGATATTATTTTAATTAATTTTAAGAAGTGTTTGATTCAATTTGTGTACTATTATTTTCTAAGTATACTATAGTACAATAAATGTTTAAAATGCGGAATTTAAATTCAGTAAAAAGGATTCTCGCAAAAATATTCTGCGAGAATCCATTTGGATTCTCGCAGGATGTCGCGAAAGTACACCCCTATGTTGATGAGAATTGCGAGGTTTCCCAATGTAAAGCAGGACTCAAAGTATTTTATCTCTTAAATTCATAATTTATAGGCCTAGATCTTGCAAAAAGAATGTGTTTATTGACGATCTTTGAACCAAAGATCGTTGTTTGTTGACTTTTTCTATTATAATTAAACATTGTAACTATAGATGTTCTGGTAATAAGGTTTATCGCAGATAGAAAAAAAAAGCCATTGATTATCCTTTTCTGATGCATTGTGGGTGGATTGCGGGTGCAAATCTGCTCCTTTTGCGAACCCACAATGCATCAGAATAGGATAATCAATGGCTTTTTTTCTATCTATGATAAACCTTATGAAATCGTGGGACTAGTAAGAACTTGACTTGTACTTTGTGCATGTGGTCATTCATAACTTTCTCGTTAAAAGTTTTCTTTACCCTGTGCTAGCGGGGGTCGGGACTTGGCCGGGGTTTGGCTCGCATTGCTGGGGTTTGGCTCGCATTGTCGGGCTAGCGGGGGTCGGGACTTGGTCGGGACTTGGCCGGGGTTTGACACATAAATATTGCCCCGATTGTCCGGGACTTGGCCAGTGGTTGACCATTTCAAAAACGCACCTCGTGTGCAAGTCCCGGCCATCCCCGGGTACCCAGGGGCCGGGACATAAGTTGATATGTGCATAAAAGTCGCCAGTTTTCGGTCAGCACCTATTTTCGGTCACTTCGCCCAAATCGTGTAATGAAAATGACCTCGTCGTTAGACAGCTAGAAAACCGCCGCAATTTAGTTGATGCCAGGCAATGCTTTAAAATGGCGACGACCGATGCAATTACACGATTTTGGCGAAAGTGACCGAAAACTGGCGACTTTACCCTATTGAATATTAAGACAAGGTAGGCCTATTTATTATTATACATTGAATATCTGAAACTGAAGCAAATGTTTTACTAATTTTATTCAGAAAAGTTGAAAATATTTGAATGATGGATTCAACCATCCGCGATGCCGACTTACATGTATGCTTTCATTCCATAGCTACATAATACATGTAGTCCATCATGTTGTTACATTATTGAGCAAACAGTCACTGAGCACTGTCTGTCTGCTGAAGTGCTGACACTGACACTCTTTTACACTGAGTCTGAGCAAGGAGTTATTATTAACTATAGGTTTTCCCAGTTAGTTTAACACTTTATTCATTATATTTCATATCTCGTTAAGTTTGAATTCGTCCCAAAATTTTGAAGGTTGCATTTGTTAAAGTAAATTTCGTCTTTGGTCAAGTTTCATATTTTGCGCAATGAATTTCATTTAATGTTCATTTTATTTCGTCCTAACACACTTCCATTTCGTCTGATACAGCGGTAACCTACTAATGTATACATTTATTGCGTCTTTGATCAAATAGTTTCATATTCAGTTCACTTTATTTCGTCCCATGTGGAACGTCCAGCCTAGAAGCATGTAAAATCCAGCTATAGGCCTATATAGGGGAGAGTGGGATATGTTGGAACGCGAGGTTAGTTGAAACATTGAGATTTTCCTAAAAACCAACAATTAATTTCTAGAAACACTGCCATCAGGTGGTGTGCAAAAGCAACCACCACATACCACATTGCCTACAGCACATGGGTGTCAGTCTTCTTGGAGTTAGAAAAGAAAATTCAATTTTTCAACTTTTTTTAAATTTTTTGACATTAAGAAATTTTGTATTGTATTATCTCTATGATGTTTGTAGATTCATGTGGCTATATTTTTAGTATGTTAGGCTCTTATACTAAGCTACAAAACAAGGCTAAATAGGTGTGCAGTTGTATGCCATGTTTTGCACAATAAGCTTAAACATCTGCCATGTTCCAACCAACCCCATGCATGGGGTTAGTTGAAACAGCTGAAATAACTTTTTCAAAGTGGATTATTTTAATAAACATAAACAAGTCTTAGAATGTTATATGCTGTATTTGTAACACACATATGTATGCTTGAACTGATATAGTTATTGAATCCTGAATCAATTTTAATTGCGTTATAGAGTCATTTTTCTGAAAAATGTTCCAACCAACCCCACTCTCCCCTATATATTTTTTTTCTTTCTTTCTTTCTTTCTTTCTTGTTCGTTCTTTTTTTCTTATTATGAAATGTAGGTCTGTTCGGATCTGAATCAACAAGGCAAAAGAACACATGTCGGTGGTTCAAATCTAACCTGCAATAATATGTAGGCCTATTCTTCTAACACCTGACGAATATATGTGATAAAAGTATTAAAAATAATGAACAAAGACGAATTATATTTGTGCATAGACCCGCTACCCATCAGGTGATACGAATTCAATCCTTCATTGACGAAAAGAAATGACCAATGAATTAAATGAAATGGTCATACTTTGAAATATAATGCTCATTGACGAAATTTATCTAACAAAATGCGTAAGTCAGATTTTGGAGACGAATTCTAACTTAAACGAGATATGAAATATAATGAAAAAAGTGTTAAACTAACTGGGAAAACCTATATAATAACTCCTTGGTCTGAGTGTGACAGTCACACAGTCATCAGTGGCAGTAGGCCTACAGAAAATGTGTTGCAAATGAAGGCCTATTTTTTTTTAATACTAATATTTCATGATTTACTATCAAAACGGAATGAAAATTATGTTTTCTTCTTGTGACTGACTGGGCGTAGACTGTAAATTGTAGTAGTAGGGTAACGTAAATTTGAGTGAAGCTTACATTACATTTGCATTAATTTCCGTGATCCATCCATGCATACATGAATCATGGACTTGAACAGTCACTACACATGCTACTACACTACAGAAAAATTCTAAAATATTAAACTTCGGTAAATTTCTGATAGATAAGTCCATGAATGATTAAATTAAACCAATGTGAAAAGGCGAATGACCTCGGTCCGACCAAGCCCGTAAATCAGTTAAATTGTCATACTACTTACAATTTCTTCAATGAGATGTTTATGTCATGTTATTACTTCCATCATTTCGCTTCGTTGATTTTTCTAGACAAGTTTATCAATTAATCGATCTATTTACTGCAGAAGATTGTTCGCACATCATTTTCTCTCACGATTTAATGTTGTTACGGTAAAAGAAAATAGTACCTAGTCAAATTTAGAGATTTTATGATGTTATCTCTCAAAATATTGAGCTTTTTTTCTCCCACATTTCTAAAAAAGTGTAAAAAAGGCGCGTAGCGCCTTTTTTACACTTAATAAAAACCCAAAACTTCTTTTTTTCTCTTTTTTTTTTAAATATTCGCACTTGCGTCGATTCTCACTTACGTCGATTCTCACTTTCGTCACGACAGACGTTGACAAGTGACTTGCGTGTGTGCGTCACGTAAGCCAGCCGAGAAGTCACTCAAACTTTAACTTATCATGTAATATGTAAGCTTATTTGGAAGGGTTAATTTGGAAGGGTTAATATCTTCAACATGCAGAACTCGAAGCCTCGATTCTTGTTCCACGATTTAAATACAAATAGCCTAGGTTTGTATTAAATATTAGGGGATTTTAGTCCATGCAAGTCCATGATTATTATATAAAAATAAACTAGTAATAATATATTACTAATATATTCATTTCATCCTTATTATTTTGCTTAATATTTGCTTATAAATTCATGTTATAATGTTAACTCCCTATACATGCTATAACAGCTGCATTCTAGCTAAACTGGAAGCCCTCTGAAACCTAGAGGTTGTGATTTTTGTACAGGTATTACACACCCGGGAAGATCCCCTACTCTTTACGATGAGGTCTGCAACTATTTTAATGTGTTCAGAATCAGGGTGGGTGAGCGTCTGAATACACGGGACCAACGCCAACGGCTTTACATGACTCTCCGAACCACGCGTCGGCGCAACTGACATTCACTGTATAGACCTGCACGTTGTACACAGTGAATGGGGTAGAGGAGAAATTCTACAATTAAATCCGAATATCAGCTCAAAATTAAACCACGGAAAGAGGATCCGATAAACTAACCTTACTGAATTAAGATGTGATTGTAGAATTTCCGACCTACCCTAGATAGGAACTTTTTGGGTAAGCAATGAATCTTGGTTTCAAGGAGACTTGAACCCACGATTCTGTGCTTTGATCAGGGCTTTGATAGAAAACTCCCGACCGACGATCAGCGCGCTAGACAGCTCGGCCAACCTCTCTACCGAGCAATCATTTTAAAGTTAAAACTGTGCATGCTGATTGCTGTGTATACTGTGCTGTGCATGTGGGGGTATGTGTGTCTGTGAGTGTGATTGTCATGATAAATAAAGTAGCACTGTTTCTAAGAAATACTGGCTTGAATTTCGATCGCCCTTATTCCCGCTACACGTAAATCGGCGACTTGGACTGTCTATGCTTCATTTTGTAGCTGAACAATGAATCAAAACAAAGTGTGCAGTGCGCACATTGAACGGCGCACACACGGAGTGCATTACACACTTTCAATGCACTCAACGTATTTTAGTTTCTTACTTGCTGATTGGTTCGACACTACTATCGTCTATTTGGCCATCACGAGACAGTGACGTAACTGCATGCGCCATAACGCGCGCGCCTACTCGAGGTGCTGGCGTATACACACAAGCGTGTTAAGTTGCGTCACTGTCTTGAGGAAGCCAAATATAGAGTATAGGAGTGTAACCCTCAATGATGTCAGTTTGTGCCATGTTGATCACATTAAGCTGAAATGTGCACTTTTGTGATATAGCTCCAATTTGAATCATATTTTGTACACTATTCTTTAGAGGGTAATTGTATGGACTATCACATAACAAAATCATTGAGGATGTATTCCCAAATAACTTCAGTAGAGATTGGGTATGTGCTTTTGCTTCTTTCTAACATACTTTGCAGATAGACATTTTTCACTTTGCCTAAAAAGCATGCAATCAACATCTCTAGCAACATCGAGTATACTCAGTTGTTTGTAGGTGAAAAAGTAATGGATTATCAACTTTGTCAGGAACCCCACCCCAGATGTGCTGATCACCCAATACTACTTCTTTACCAATTTGTATATCCCTCGAATAAGCCTCAAAACTAGCCAAATAGAACCAAATCATGCCATCACTCAAGTATGACGAACATTGTATACCCTTCAAATTGAATTTTAAAAATAAAGAATCATTAGTTATTTGAACAACCATAACTAATGATAGTTAGTAAGAGAAGGGAAGAAACCTTTAGATTAGCAGACAAGATAAGGGATCTAAAGTGAGCTCTTCTATTCAGAAAATTTCAGAAATCTTCAGAGCTTGCATGAAGCAACAACATCCTGTAAAGAAAAAATGACCTTGCAATGTGCAAAGCGTGACCTGCTTGCTGGTTGGAACCATACCAAAGGCAAAGAATGGAAGTCCTTCACTCCATTTGTCCAAATTCTCTTTTTCACAGACACTAAAGTTACTAGTTGGTCCCCTAATTCTTGAACATTGAATGCAACTTTGGGTCTCCAAAAACTTCAAAAAGGCGAGTGGTTGGACATGTATGGTAAACAGAGAGGGTTTTTCAGGTGACCGAATTCTGAAATTGGTTACCTTTTTCTAAATAGCCCTTCATGATACATCCTATTCCTATTGTATATCTGTTGAGACTACTATTATAGTTAAAGTCGTTGTCTCTGTATTATTAGAACTAGCCTTCATTATGCTTCTGAATTTACTGTTGCCACCTATCACAGGAACTGAGGTCATAGCAATTTTGATATCACAGTAGAAAAGAGTTGTGACTATTGGCATGAGTAAAAATATAATCAAAAGTTCCACACAATAAGTTTGGAGCATGCCGTAAATGTTGGCCTAAAAAGCCTATTTAACTGTTGAGTAGGCCAAAAGTCTTAAAACAATTGCAGTAGTAGTAATAATTGTCATCAAAATAATCAGTTCCGTAATGATGAAAATGGGCTCGTCATCAGTGCTCGGGCCCATTAAGTCTTGTTTCTGTATAAAAAAGTGACTGTGTTTCTTTCCTGAGCATCTCACCTCAGCCAGGTTTGTACTATGGTCTTCAAAGTCATCTTTCTCCACTTTTGAATCTACCAGTCTTTGCACTGTGCCGTTCAGCATGACTACCAGTAAACGTCCTGTATCTGCATCGGATGTGCTTGGAGCATAGTGTTATGTAATGCGCATTTCTCCAACATAGTTCAGTTCTCCAACTGCTACAACATCACTTCTTCATGGATTTTCACACCAAACAGTACAGTCTTGTATACTCAACTGACAAATTTGGTAATTAATCAGTTTTGTTTCTAATAATTTCTTTTTTTTTTACCTTCAGATTGATGCCATAAATTTACAGTGGGAGATTCTTCAAGATGTGGAGCAGTAAAGCCAGCAAATTTGACATTGTCTACAGAAAGCTATTGCTGACAAAGCTGTTCACAAAGGGTTGGGGTAGTCCAGATACGCTCATAAGGTATGATTGTTTGCACATGGCAGTAATGTAACCAGGATTTCACGGGGCATGTTCATTGAACCCTGAATTCATCCAGTTTTACCCTGTGCAACCTGCTTAAATTATTTTTTTTAAAGCAGAGAGGATCATTCAAGACCCCCTCCCTTTACAGCAAGATGCAACTAAAACATATTATTGAATAGGGAAACTAAACATATTTGTGAGGCATACATGTATTTTCCAAATAATCATGTAACCTACCTCTCCTGATGGCACTGACACAACTGACAAATATTGCAATTTGAGGCTGAGCCATAGATTTAAACACTAGGTCAGGTACGAAATGTATTGCCCTATCTCTTTATGAGTAATAAGGTTTTGAATTTCCATCATGGGGGTTAATTTGGAGGTGTGTCAGTATTTTCAAAACTACATGAAAAAGAATGAAGGCAGCTGCATCCGCGTACTGGAGCCGTGTCTCTCTCCGCGTTGGCAGGTTTGAAATACGCATAAAGAGTGACGATTTTGACATACCCCTAAATCTGTCCCCATGGTGGAAAAACTTAATAGCAGTGCATCTGATCTACTTCGTTTATAAATCTGTGGGCTGAGCAAATATCTTCTCCCCTCCCTACTCCCTCTCTGGCTTCATGCCATGGCTACATGCAGGTTATTGTACATAAGACTAGGAAGTATTTAAATGGTCATGTGTTGAACAGGGCTGTGGTTTTTTGTCGCCTTATTTTTGCATGGGTCGTAAAGATAAAGAGGCATTTCCCTCAGTTCAATTAACATGGTCAATGCACTTGCCATTTCTTAGTTCATTGGACACTCTATTGCACAGTATACATTGTACGAATACCACATCTTTATATTGAAAAAAGGTGACTTCATATTCCAAAGGAAATTTCTAACACAGAATTTCAAAAAAAGATTCAGTCATTCTATTGTGTGGTCCCAGGCATGTATGTATCAATAACACAGCCTTTTGACACTTAGTTGGTACGTATCTGTCATGACTGACAGCTTGGGACGTTAGTGATGACACAATTTTTGTTGGTCTGCAGCCAGTTGGTAGATTTTAGAAACAGGTTGCCCAACTATAACGTGATTAAAAATTGAACAAACACCATGCACGCAGCTCAAAGATGGTTGCGCCCAAAATGATCTCGCCCGAAATGTTCTCGCCCATGGTTGTGCGTGCTTCACTCAATAAACACAAAACGCTGCTTCAATGTGTTTGTTAAATTATAAATCCGAGTATAGTGATATAATTCTGTCAGACTATCTTGATTTCGACCGGCCTGGTCTGTGTGCACCTTCGATCTTGCCCTCGATTTTGACACTACTGTAAAAGAGGTAATTTTTGCGCGATTAATTTTTCGCTCTTTCCAAATTTTTAACTGTTATGCATGATTTTAAATTTGCAATTTGTAGCTTCATCACAATAGACCAATACGCAAAAGAGATGCATGCATGCATGCATGTGTTATTATTTTAGTGTAAGCTGATTCGAGCATGAAACGGGCAAACATGTAACACACACATTTCCACTTATACAATATATAATGATGCTTTTTAGTTCACCTTGTCATCGATACATGACTGGGACCTGAAGTAAACTATTTCCTTTACATTTTTAGGGTTTTTACTGTGTTTTTAGCTGCTACCAAACTTTAAACATTACTTTTCAAATTGTCTTAAATGTATGAGTAGTCAATCTGCCAAATGAATGTGTAAATAATGGTGTCTTGTATAAATGCATCGTTCATCCTTTAAATTGATAGAACTACATACATTATACCTAACACAAACAGTTCCTGACCAGGTTCTTTTATGTTAGCTCATTTAAAATCAGTTATCAGATCAAAAATTTAAAATATACATGTATACAATAAACAAACAAATTTCCTCTCCACAATATGACACCTCATTCATAAAAATGGAGTTTAAGTTATTATTATTACCATACCTAACAACAACAAAAAAGTTTTTTGGATGGGATGTCATTATTGATTTGTATTTCATATGGGAGTGGGGGGGGGGGGCAAAAATTGAAAGTGAACCGACAAAGACAAAGACTTTTGAGAATTGCCGCAGAGTCAGAAACTTGAGAGGGGGTTGTGACGTGGTGTCCCCCAAACCTGCGCGAAAAAACAAGCATTTAATAAACCGACAGTAGCCAATTTCAACCGACACGACTCCAATATTGGGGGGGGGGGGGTGATTCCCCTCTGGCTACGCCACTGCCAGGCATGTATGGATGACTGGTGAGCTGTGATTCATTTCACACAAAATGTCACTGCTGAGTTCACACTAAACAATGATATCCCATAGAAAGTGATTTTACTGCAAATTTGTTTGAGGTGTGTAGGGTTACCTTAGCTCGTCATAACTTTAAAAGTATCCACTCCATTTGTATGAATGAGGTCTCAAATTGCAGAAAAAGGAATTTGCTTGTTTAGTGTAAACGTATCTTAGATTTTTGATACCGATTACTAATTTTAGATTAGCTATGACATTAAAACACCTACCTGGTTAGGAACCTTTGGTGATAATTTATGAGCAAAATATGATCACCACAATATATTGGCAATTTTAAATTTATAATACATTTTCCTCTTCTTTTTTCCAGGATTTTTGAATTTGGTAAAATATTGTCCAACAGGGCAATATGTCAGGAGCTTGTAGATGACCAATACCCCATACACATAGACAAGGTATGTGAAGTTGAAAATAATGCTCTCAAAACTACTTGCAAATAGAGTCTTCCATCAATGTTGGAACACCTTGAATAACTGCTGAATACATTGACATATTTTAACATTGCACATAGTTTTCTGTTGTTAATGAGTAAGTGTTCCAAGCCTTTTTACCAAGATTGTAGGTTATATTTTGTTCAGTTATGTATGATATAATGTAGTCATGTCCTTAATGATATAGCAGTGAATACATTTACATAGGCTGGAATAAGAACAGTCATTGTTTAAATGTAAATATCAGATTGAGGCCATCACAGTAAGAAGTATCTTTTCAGTGCATTTTTTGATTGGAAGCTAATGTAAGTTAGCAACAACAAAAAAGATATGCAAAAGGTATTCAAGTTGGTTGGTGGGCAGCAATTTAATGGAGATTTAAGAGTTCTTTTTACATGTAGATGTTACTCATGAGTATGCCATATCACAAATTAATCTTGTTGTAAGTCTTCCAACTCGGAAACTTTGTTCCCATTTGAGAAAAATAAATTGAAAGCAAAGGATTTACATAAAAATTGCCAATACTGGGATTTGAACCCAGGACCTTTGGTGCCAATGTCATAACCACTAGACCAGCTAGGCTGTCAGTGCCGAGGTAGTGATTTAACCCTAGAAAAGAGGTAGGGTAGCTCATAGTCTTGTGTATTACAGAATAAATCTATAGAACAATACAATAGGAGTCTTTGCACTAGACTAATTTGTGATAGCTTACTCATAGATAGAACCACAGTCAAGAAGGAAAGAAAACATGACGCAGACAATAAGTATTGTCATTTATCAAGATAATTTAATTGAATCATCAAGATAATTTGTTCAACAGATACACATGAGAGCATTTAGAAAAGAATTATTTAACACATGTGGCTATTATTCATTGGCATAAAAATAGAGTCTGTTTTTAAACTAAAACTTGCTTTCGTGCAGCTTCTGAAGGTACATGTACATGCACAGTAGATAGTTTGTCTAATTCTATTCTAATTATAAGCGCATAAATCATTTTACAGTTCATTATTTTAATAATGTAAGACACAGGCTTCAATTCTATGATCCTATTTCACTGTCCGGACAGGGGTCAGACCCCCACCCTTTTTATTTTTGCCCCACCCTTTTTATTTGGAAATGTTCAACCCCCACCCTTTATACCGAAAAGGGGACATTTTGATCATTTTGTGCATTCAAATTTGAAAAGGCACTCATTGGAAGAAAGGACAAAGTGATAGAAACATCCAGGGAACCATTTTGTTTTGAGTATAAAAGACTGTCGTGTAGCGAAATTGCTTAGACTATATGTACACGATGGTCTTCAACCTGAATGCTAAATCGAGTGATACAAGTGACAGACAGTCATGCAGCGAAATCGAAGCTCCCGTGTGCAGGTGTGTGTGGGTAAGTAAAAATATTAGAACATGTTTAGCGTAGGGACTTTCTAACCAAATAATAGGCCTTTTAACAAGTTTTTTAGTACAAAATCGCCCGTGTATTTATATATCAGCGATATTTAACCTTGACGAACCTTGAGGAGGAAGCCTCTATTAAGTCTGTTGTGGTTTAAAGGGGTTGGTCACCACAGATATTGTTTTAATGTTTAAAAAAAGAGGTTGTTTTATTTTCTTTGGTAGGGGGTAGGAGGTGTCCCATAAAATTCTTTTTCATCGTCATTTTTACCCCCCCCCCCCCCCCCCAATGAAAAACGATTTATTTTATGACCCCCTACTATATTGATTATTCTTACCCCCACCCACTCCCTAACACACACCGATCTTTACCATGCCTATGCTAGTTAACTTATAGGGTTAATTGGAGCCTAAACGCCCGGGCCTGAACGGTCGGATGTGGAAGCAAAAATCTCAAACTCTGTGAACAAAAAGGTTATGTCCATAAATAAAGAAGAAGAAAACAAAACATTGAAGCGAGTGGGACGCTAAACATGTTTAATTTTATTTGGCCTTATAATATAAAGCTCTAAGCAAAATAAATTGTTATTAAACAATTACTTCAATAAACTTCTACATCATTTCCGTTTTACACAATGGAAATCGATATAATATCCAATCACTACTGCCGCTACTGCGTAAGTGCTTTATGTTATCACGAAGACCTAATGTCACATTGTGTGAGCCACAGTCTAAGACTATTTTACCATATTTTAGTCTCAACTCAAGCCACAGCATTCTGCTCTTAACAGCCCACCTAAAATATTTATTAATTTATTTTGATCAATTAGATTATTTATAGGACAATGTTAGCTTCACTTTTCCAAACATCCACCCCCCCCCCCCCCCCCCCCCCTCGGGCCCATCCTGTCCCGAAACGGACAACAAGAAGTGAAGTCAAACAAGAAGGCGGACTGGTCCCAAGTCTATATCTTTACACGACGGTCTTACCGTCTTTCTCGAATCCCAAGTCTATCTCTTTACACGACGGTCTTACCGTCTTTCCCGCAGTCGCAAACCCTCTGAACAGGAATCACGCGAGAATTTACAAGGATTTATAAGCCGTTGTGTATATAGTCTATAGAAAATCGCTACAAGACAAGAGTGTATATAGTCACTCCCTAATAACAGCCCAAGATCTTACTAAGTCCATGGATGATCGTGAACAGGTTGATGCCATTGTCTTGGATTTTTCTAAGGCGTTCGACCGTGTACCACACCAGCGACTCCTAAGGAAGCTTGACCACCATGGTATCAGAGGCCCCCTTCTTGTGTGGATGGAGAACTTTTTAACCCAGCGATCCCAGCGTGTTGTTGTTGACGGAAAGGCTTCTGACTGGGTACCTGTCACATCAGGGGTACCACAGGGCACTGTGTTGGGACCCTTACTCTTCCTCACCTTTATTAACGACCTGCCATCCGGTATCGCATCAAAGCTGCGACTGTTTGCAGACGACTGTCTCATATATAGATCCATCAATAACACCAGTGACAGTTCATTGCTACAGGAAGATCTGGACAAGCTCCACCAGTGGTCACTTAATTGGCAGATGCTTTTCAACATAGAGAAATGCCACTTGATGCGATTCACCCGTCGTCGCAACATCACAGACAGCGACTACCATCTCGGAGGCAATCAGCTTACTTCTGTGACCGAGTACCCATACCTGGGCCTTACATTCTCAACTGAAATGTCGTGGCAAAAACAGATCAACAAAATGACCACCAAGGCGAACAGGATGCTTGGACTCCTACGACGCAACATGAGACACTGCTCCAATCAAATACGACAGCAAGCTTTCATAGGGCTCGTCAGGCCACACCTCGAGTACTGTTGCCCAGTATGGAGTCCCCACACCCAGAAGGACACCAACAGGATTGAAAGCATTCAACGCCGCGCTGCCAGATTTGTGCTCCAAAAATACCACCGCAGAGAGAGTGTGTCCACTATGATACAACAACTCGAATGGAACTCTCTGGAATGGAGAAGGCAAGCAGCCAGTCTGGCCATGATGTACAAGATCAGCAACAACATAGTCGCAATCAATCCGGCCGATTACATGTCTCCCATGACACCAAGCAGCACAAGGTCATACCATCCTAACAAATACCAAATCATCACAAGCCGCACACAGCTCTACCAGTACTCCTTCTTTCCAAGAACTGTCCAGCTATGGAACTCCCTCCCAGCATCAGCCCTGACTGCCCCATCTGTGGAGGCATTCAAAGGAAGGGTTTCCAACAGTCTTTAAGTAGCTGCTTCTTTTTTACTCGCACATTAGTGGACCTGCACAATTATATGTTATGATTTTCGTCTTCAAGCACCTATATGTCTAAACTTCATAAGAGCATCAACCAACCCCCTTAGCATTACGTCCAGTCTTTTGGATTCTGCTGAGTGTAACAACGTAAACGTAAACGTAAACGTATAATAGAATGTGACATTAGTGTACTGAACAGCACTCATTATTACTGAGCAGCAGCAGTAAGGTTCTGATCGGTGCATCAAGTATTGTGGTTCCACCCTGCTGGTAGTGGTTCCATTGTCCCATGTTACTGTAAAAGTGGAATTTTTCGCGCTGCATTTATTTTCACGCTTTTCGCGCTAAGATCAGCAAGCGTGAAAATAAAAACGCGTGAATATATCCATAGGTCTATGTAAGGAAGCTCAAAATCGTGAAAATAAAAACAAGCAAACTTGATCAAAATGTGAAAAGCGCGAAAATGTGCACGCGCGAAAATATCCACTTTTACAATATGTGATGCGATCTGTGAAAACCCGTCGGATGTCGCAAAATGTGAAATAGGGATTATGGGTAAAATTAAAAAATTAAAAATTAAATTAAAAAAACTGTTTAAATTTTGTTTTAAAGATTTTGTTTAGAAAATTAATTTCTATTACTTTGTATCATCACCTTTACGAAATTTCACCTTCAAAAACTTACTTAAGTCACTTTTCTAAGTAGCCTTATAATGTTATTCTATTGAACTATGTATCTTTTATGGCCTGTTTTCATGATTTCTTGTTTTGTAGCGTTTTATGACATCACAATCATCATTCACTCATAACTTTTGTTGTAGTGATCGTAGAAAAATGATCGAAACAGTTCTGTATTCAGCACAGATTCAGCTTTATTATGATATAAATATCTCCAATATGAAAAATCCAGACATGTGGCGGGTTTTCACAGATCGCATCACATATGCTGTATGAGCTATATTTTCGAAGCTGAACTGTCAGGCAGGCACTAGTATTCTAGATGATCCTGCATTGTGATTGTTACACCGGCAATTAAAGGGGCATTGACAGATGTATCGATACTAAATGAGTAAATAACGTTAAGATAATCATCAACATAGCCCAAATCCAAAATGTCATACAATTAATTCCGACATCGTCTTCACTGCCAAATAAGTAAATAACGGCACTTCCGGGTTGAGATTTGCCGCATGTAAATGCATAGCATAACTTCCGAATTTAGCACCTAGTTTCGATATGATCATATAAAAACTAAGAAAATCATGAAATTTGATATGATAAACGGCGAATATTGGTAAACTGTTTCAGATACATGTAGTTAGTAAAATGCCTAAGTATTACTTTGATGCAAAAAAACCTGATTTCCAGGATAATTGAGGATGCACTCCCATACGTATCTCTCAATGCCCCTTTAAGAAGAGGCTACTTCCTTTGCCTAAAGGCTATCAAACTTAGTGGGTATTTTCTCTTGATCTGTTGTAATATGACATGACAGTGATATGACAGCTGTTCATACAACTGAGTACTGCAACTGACCAATCTCTGTTCATATCAGCTTTGAGTGCCTGTCTGGTGGTCATTCATAATTGAAATTTATATATTATTGTCACATACTAAGTGGGCATGGGCATCAAGGGTAGCGTGCACAATAAATCAATGACGATCGGGTACGGGGAGATGTATTTAGAGGGTACCCATGCCGGGATACCCCAGTCTCCAAATATAAAAACAACAGTTAAAGAAAATATATCTTGACAAAAATATTAAATACCAGTCTCTTTTTTGAGACATCATACAATCAATTTTAATTCCAAAATTATACAGTATAAATCAATCAATCAATCAATCAAGTCTATTTGAAACAATGATCAAATAATGGAAAAGTCAAAATGGCCTAGAGTAAATAATAATATAACTCGGTATAAATCAATCAATAAATCAAGTCTATTTGAAACGATGATCAAATGATGATTAAAGGTAGATGACCCGATCACATTTTCGTAACACAGAATTATTTCAAACATACAGAGATTTTCTTATCATATGAAAGCTCGTATTTTTCTCATCATCATACTGAAATTTGACGGCCTAAATCGGTATAATTACGGAGAAATCGATGAAATAACGTCGAATTACCGCGAATGGTGGTAACCATCGATATAGTTTGTGTACTACTCAATGGGTACAGTTCACAGCATCTTGTGCGTCTAAAATAAGAACCATTAGAGCTATGCAACTCAAACTTTGGAACACAACTTTTTTAAGGATGACCTTTCATGTAGAATAGAAAACTTCAAGTTGAAAATCGGAACATCTACCTTTAAGTCAAAATGGCCTAGAGTAAATAATAATATTATTCAACTTATTCAACTGTAACAAGTATTGATCAAAGATTTAGATTAGAGTACAGCAATGTACTCTAATCGGTCGACTTATATCGATCGACAATAAAGGGGAATTATATCAAACTCACGGATTAAAGCGGGGGGGTTTAAACCTGCGTCCACTGGAGACAGAGAACAGCCAATTTATAATGGACAACAATAATAAATAGTGAGAACCTAAAATGGCGTATGAATTCGAACTTGACACGGGCCAGGGGTCAAGTTCAAGAGTAAATGATGGGAAGATGTAAAAGTTGTTTTTAACTGGGGAAATGTATAACTGATACAATGTATAACTGATACAATGTGCTAAACACACAAATAATAATGTTTAGGTAAAATGTTATCTTAATTGATCAAATCCAAACGAGAGATTATTGACAAAATGGGAAGATACCTTTAAAGTAATCTGGAATGGATAATTTGCTAAATCCGGGAATTCGATATTAGAACAATAAATGAAACCTTGTTGAAATTATAATCTATTATCTATTGCTTTATTCAGCAATGGGCCTAATATGAAAGAGATTCATATATATGGCTCATTCCATGAAGTTGGGGCATATTATGTGACATCCAAGTGAAATTTTCAAAATGGATATTTTCCAACTCTTTCTTCTTTTTTAGGTTCTACATTTACCAAAGTTTGGTGTAAAATAACCGCACATGTTCAACAGTTGGATGACATTTTCAAAAATCCTGATGCTACATGGACACCATTTCCCATTTCCATATCATTTTCTAATAAATTAGCTTAAGATGTGGGCCAAGTTTCTATACCTCAATTAACTACTTGGAACCACAAATACATGAAAAGAAACCAGATTTGTCTAGGTTGAACATAACTTAACGAACAAGACATCGTAGATTAACTGTTTTATGTAAAAACTCATTGAAAAGTGACTCTTTATTTTGCAATTTGTATAATGAATTTAAATAAAGTACATATCAATATTTGTTTGATGTAAAGTACTCTATAAACCATGCACATTGATTACATTATAGTCATAAAGTAAGTATATGAAGTATTATTTACCTGTATAATGTTATAAAAAGCACTACCGATGCTACATGGACACCGCGTCTTGTAACATTGTTAATAATAAGACTATTCATACTGTTACAATTATTTGAGTGTGAATGGTTTGTCTACTTGTTCATCATATCAAGTAGATACACAGAGTGAATTGCTTGAAATTTATCTAAACACTGTTCATGTAAAATTTACCTTTTCTGTGTACTTAAGTATTACGATGCTACATGGACACCGTGCCCTAAAATATTTGGAACAGCTTGAACAGGTGCATCTTTTTCAGATCAATAGAGAGGATGTACTATGATGTTAACTTTTTATGTTATAAGCACACGATAAAATTAATAACATGGATTGTAAAACTATAAATTACACAAAAAGATAACCTGCCATGAAGCATAAAACATAATTACCTATGATACACATACACCATTTCTTATAATTACACAATAACAATACACCATTGATCAAAGAAACTTAAGATGTCCACTGAAACAAACTTCATGCAGTGTTGTTCTTAAAGTACCCTTTGTGATCTTAGTCTCTTTGCTCGTTTCTGATTGAATCATCCTCTATTATTGATAATGATTGAAAAGTTTGATCACTTAAAAAGTCAGTTTGCAAAAAAATAATTTAATTGCCATGATGGATTTCTTTGGAAAGGTACTAGTTTTTGAAAATGATGGGTTCCTTGTCTTCATCTCCATAAATTCCAGGACGATAGAACTGTCTTCTGAATTAATGTCAAGAACCTGCAAAGCAAAACAAAATAAACCCTATGGCTTACATGTACACTGTCCGGACAGGGGTCAGACCCCCACCCTTTTTATTTTTGCCCCACCCTTTTTACAGAGCCACCCTTTTTATTTGGGAATGTTCAACCAGGCCCCCGACAGCTTTGTTTGGCAGAACCCGTTTGAAAAATAAGCCCATTCGTTTCCTGTGTGATGCCAAGCGGCACTCGAAGCCATCAACTCTGCGTACTGTTCACCCATGGGGCCGACATTTCGGAAATTACCATGCTCAAGTCGGCTGCCCTCGCACAAAAATGGAGATGAGCATAGGCGACGTATTCATTTTGAGCTGTCAATTTGGTCCGTTTTCAATATCCCGAAGTGCTTTGCGTCAATGGAGCAAATATGCCGAAAATGTGAACTACTGCGCAATCGCGTAAATTAGTTGCAGACGATAATTCAAAATGGCGACTTTGTTGTTCCACGATAGCCACCGTTCGGACTAAAACTGTAGCTTTACGAGTATGTCTCGACATATGACCCTCAGCCAAAATATTTTCCTCAGAGGTATACCTACATTTCTGTATACATGGGCGATTCCATGAAAATGTGACAGAGCAAAAAAACTAAAAAATGCTCCAAAAGATTTAATTTTACATTCATGTTGTGCAAAGCCTATGCAAACGTTCAGGAAAAAAATATTGCAACCATTGACCGTTGTTAACTATGATTTTTTAAAACTTTTCTTACTTCCAAAACGGTAACACGTGTTACCGAAGCAACACTTTTTTGAAAATATTTCCTAATTGATTTGATTTTAATTGATGCCACTTATAATTTTAATCCTACTAGTTAGGCCCTATTTAAAAATAGTAAACAATTTGATAAATTCATAACCACCACTCCACTATAAGCCATCAAAATGTCGTAACGCGTGTTACCGAACTCATATTCAGTAAAACGTGCTAAAACCTTAATTTTTTTAGAGTTAGTTATCACTATTTATGGTTTATATGTTAGTTCCATTGTCAAAGTCAAACTTAATTTTAATTTAGAAATTAAATAAATAATATAAAGCTAGTAAATTATGGATGGACAAAATGTAACGTGTGTTACCGTAACACGTGTTACCGACTATTTTGCAATTTACAAAAAAGTGAGAACTTAAATTCTTGTTATTATTCTAGTATTATAAACCTTGGGTAGGTACTTGCTCACAGTAGTGACCAATTGATTGCAGGTAGGTTAGTTTAAATACACAAGCAAAATAAAGTTGGGATTTTTTTTAGTGCGTCTTTTTTCGTAACGCGTGTTACCGATATTCAGAGCGGTCTTACATTAACATGAGCTGATATTTCATATTGGTGTTAGCATGAGGATTTAGCCTTAAGTCTTGGGTACTGCAATACAAAAGATGTAAACTTCATTCAGACTACTTTTAATTACAGTTATAGAGGGGAGAATAAAGAATGGCGCCCTAAAATGTAACGCGTGTTACCGTGGAATCGCCCATATGTGACTTTTTTCTATCTTTCAAGATCGCATAGAAACTAGCATTTATACGTCCGTAACATTGACACATAATACGATTGTTGTTTTTCGTTCGCACTAATCTCTTACACAGCTACTAGAGTACCACTATGTAGTGTTTACAAATGTGCATCGTGAACTCCAGTATTTTATGTGTCAGAGATTGCCTAACGGTGATGCATGCTGGGATTTATTTTTCGGTAATTTTCAGACCAGATTGGCTCGAACAATGGCAAATTGCATAGGGGAACCGGGTTTCGCAAACCGTTTCCCATCCCGAGTTTATGTATCCCTGGTTCAACCCTTTATACCGAAAAGGGGATATTTTGATCATTTTGTGCATTCAAATTTGAAAAGGCACTCATTGGAAGAAAGGACAAAGTGGCAGAAACATCCCGGGAGCCATTATGTTTTTCGGGCGGGTCCCGGGATTCCCGAAATTATTCATCAAAAAAATAAAAATGAAAAAAAAATATTAAAAAAATAAGCTTACTTAAAAAACACCTTGCCGGCTATATCACGATTATTTAATGCAAATTTATAGAGGAGATTCATTTCAAATGGATTTATATCATCAAATCAGTGCATTTTTGGTACTCTTATGCTCCCTAAAATGTGATATTACGCTGCGTACGACACTTTCGTAGTCCCGTCGAGTTTCCATTTTGAAAAAATGTCACGATGTCAACAATAGATGGCGCTATATAACAACAAACAGGGAGCTCCCTGGTTTGTTGTTATATAGCGCCATCTATATTGTTGAAACCAATTTAAAGATGGCGACTTAAATTTCGAATCGAAGTATCGGACCCGATATCGGATACATATTTATGACAAGTAACTAGCGCTAGCGAGCCGACAAGGTTCGGTATTTTGATTATTTTGATGATTGGTGAGAAACCCCCACCCTTTTTATTTTATCTCCACGCTTTATACAACTACACCCTTTATATCAGAAATATTCTGACCTCCACGCTTTTGTTGATATTTTGATTTCTGAAGTCCCACACTGTATAAAGCGTGCCGTCCGGACTATGGCTTAGTATCTTCATGGAACATTGTGTATTGATATTGGAGTAGATTATTTATTCATGTTGCACTTTTTGTGTTGCAGGAAAATATTTATATTAAAATCATGCTGGAGTATTTTATTTGTTATTCATTTAACATGAAAAAGAATAGCAAAGGATAGAGAACTTAAATGATTTACAATTATTTGTTTTATTTATAGTAAATAAAACTAAAATAAGGGAATGTTTATTGTGAATTCAGTGAAATGCTAAATGGAAATGGTGTCCATGTACATGTAGCATTGTGTATTAATATATTTCATTAGATATCTCTCATAATATGCCTTTTTCTGTAAAGTGTAGTAAAATGTAGGCAATGTTTTGAATGTTTTGGGTGATGGATAATTTCGAATGGGGTAATTGTTTTAGTCTAATTTTAGGCAAATTTTATGAAATGCTACATGGACATGGTGTCCATGTAGCATCGTATTGGTAAGCTATATTATTAGCATTAAAAGAGCAAAAACTAATTCATTATTAACTTCAAAGTTGATTAATGATGTGATTCTACAAAAAAATTACAATTTCAACAAACTATAACGATACCCAATGCAAAATATTGCCCATGCTATGCCCGATGCTACATGGACGCCAAATTATTATGGCGTCTGTGACTCAAAATTAATATCATAACATGAAAAGAAATTCTGATTCAGTGTTTCCCTTTCAATAAAAATGCATTAATAAATACAGACATACAAGCAACATTATGAAATAATTACAATCGCACTTGCCATTCACAAAACTATCCAATGTTTACATTTTGATGCTACATAAAAGTCCCGATGCTACAACGGGACACCAGCGACTGAAACCTTGATAAAACTAGCCCACATGTGGCAAATTCCAAACAAACCTGATAGCTATTGACCTCTATCCTTACAAAAGAAATATGGAATGTTTTATTTATCTCCAGGGGGGGATTCCCACAAATTGCATAGGATGTTTATCACGATGCTACATTTTATGGTTAGGACACCATGCACACAGCACGGTATACTTTTTCATGAATATATGGAATGGTCTTCATGAAATTTATTCTCATTTGCAATAGTTTTCAATTGATAATTGCTCTTAATTTTGGAAAATAATTTAGAAATGTATGATAGAGAACTACCCCCATTCAGCAATGAAAACTCCCGATGCTACATGTGTATATTTTGTGGACACCGTGCGTAGCATCGGAAAGGCAATTTTCATGTTGCTTGGGTGAAAAATCAGTCCAGCGTGACGAGGTGTTTTGGTCAGTAAACTATGAATACATGTATCTTTTATTAATCAAATCGATTTCCAAGCAATTCTATGATAGTTTTGCTTACATAAAACTCATATTAATTGTTGTGTTTTCCATGTCACGTTTTTTAGCAAAAATGGTCTTGGACACCACCTCATTTAAAAAAAAAAAATTCTTCAAGGAAGGGTCAATTTTTTTCTTCTTTTCATGGCTCAATACTATAACCTAGTACTGTTTTTGGACACTAAATTTTTTTGATATACACATAGAGTAAAACAGTTTATAAGCTGCCTAAAGTACCAAATTCTGCTATTTTAACAAATACCCCAACTTCATGGAATGAGCCATATATATACAAAAACAAATGACCCGGTCCAATCATCCAATATACAGGGTTTTTTTTATTTACATTCAATTCATAAATTTAACGAACCAGTCTCCATCATGTCCATCGTTGAAAGGGAGCATAAATCTGCAACGACTAGGATCACAGGTGGATCAAATCCTCATAAGATGTTGTATCACAGCTTGTAAACAGCTAACTATCACAAATAAATCCATTTCGCCTCCGTTTTTAAAATATAATTTGCAATAATTTAGGCTCAGATGGTAGGCGGAAATTAAGAGGGGGTGACGGTTATTTTACGCCAAAATTTGATAAATGCCATTACTTATGGGCTTAACTAAAGATCAAAAGGGGAAATAAAAATTACCAGACAAACTAAAAGAAATCGTCGTTCACAGCAACAGCATGAAGTGTACAACGTTAAAATTGCTGTGAGGGGTTTTAGTTATCACAAAAAATATAATCTGACGGGGCGTAGACCAAAGCCATCCAATTAAGTCTCACTTTACAAAACAGGAATCAGGGTTTCATAACGTAACCCCGGGGGTACACAAGATGTGGAATGACCTATGAAATTGTATTTATTATTCACGGTCTAAAATCGTAATTGACATGTCAGTGTGTCGCGGGATTCAACACGTCTGCAGGATCCAGTTACACACAGGGACATTCAAACCGAAAAACAAAAAATAGGGGAAACCACTGATCAGTGGCGACTGACACAATGCACACGCAACTTATCAGTCGATAGCCTCAGTAGGCCTACCTTTAATGCAAATAGGGCTACGGAGGGCTTGAAAGGCCATTGGAAATGTGCATTATTTTATAATATTTTAAGATGTCTAATTCGCAATAGTACATCGGACGCCCAAATTAAAGGACATCCGAATATGTGCGTATAGTATGTAACAGTGAAATGGTCTTGAGACTTGATTTGATTCGACAATTGGATAATTACGAATCATGGGCTAAAACCCATACGTGACAATATTGTTGAGTACCAGCCCTGTTTGGGGAAACTGAATGTTAATTTGAGGGCCCAGTTAAAATACTAGTACTGCTCCCTCCGTTCGCATCTCGCTATATGCTCATTCTGGATTTGTGGATTCGCAGTTAGCAGCACGGAACTAGTGCTAAAATTTACAACTAATCAAATTTACAGTCATTGTCTTTGGAATATCTTCACCACATGTTGACGAGTCTCTACTATATAGAGTCGTTGTCCATCGTCTGTGATAGCAATGCCCTTTGGGGAATCCAGTCCTGAGGTGATACGTCCAAGGCACTTGCCATCTGCTGTATACCAGTGTACAGAACTCTCATTATTCACAACAAATATTTCACCTTGCTTACTGCAACAAACAAATTGTGGCCACCAGTCACGCCAGATGTCAGCCTCTTGAGGGCGCTCTAGTACTCTGACATTATTACCCGAGTAGTCCATCAGCTTTAGGCAGTGAGTAGATGCAATGACCATATCTCCATTAGAAGTGATAGCAAGAGTGTGTGGAAGAAAAGGATCTTTTGGATTTCTAGAAATTCCAGGTATAGCAAACTTTGATATGAGACTCCCATCTCCATTGTGGATAGAGATTGTTGCAGGGTTTACTCCATTAGGCGTCCCTGCTATAATCCTGCCACTGGAATCTACTGCTAGCATGTTAATAGGTCCCTTAGCAACTTTGGGGGACTCTCCCAAGACCTTGCCTTCACTGTCATAAAACAGAAACCTAGATTTGCCAAGGAGGATATATCTGTTGTCTGAAGTGATGGCAATATCGTGCAGTGGAGCAAAAGATGCTTTGGCGAAAGAGTACTTAAAATGCCCACCCTTGGCGAATATCTTGGCTTTATTGCTAAACAGCCTACAACTTGTTATGGCCACATCTCCGCCTGGATGGAGTGTTATTCCCCATGGGTTTTTCAACGCAGGTTTGGTGCTGAATTGTCCAGTCTGCTTCCATGTGACACCAAGTTTTTCTACTGCTTCAGCCATACTTGTTGAAAAAGAATCTGTAGTTTCCTGCTGTAGTCCTAGACAGTAATGTACTTATTCAACAACAGTATTTGTATATTATTTTTGTGGGGGAAAAAATATGGTAAACTTAAATAATATCATCATCCAAATATTTGATCATGGTATAATAATTCACAATTAAGTCATTGTTTTATTAATAGTATTTATCATTTTCTGCATAATACTTTTCTATATTTTAAAAACATGATTGCAAATTTGTACAAAACTGTGTGTCAATATGATGCATGAGTAGTTAACCATATGCAGGATATCATTTTTCTGTATTTAGTCATAATATGAACTTTAGCATAACCAAGGTCATGTGTGACTAAATCAAATATAGGGTGGATTCATTTCAATTGTTCTGTCTGCATTACTGTAAAACAACTTAATTTCGCTAGCAATTTAATTTCACCAGGAGATCCAATTTGCCAAATTAAATTGCCGCCAATTATATTATTTATAATGGTTATATATATAGGAGTGATATAATGAGGGAAATTAAATTTCCGCAAAAAGTTGACTAAATGCTAATTTACTATGAAATTAAACTGTTTTACAGTGTGCACACGCTGTGAGTGCACTGCACAGTGACAACGTTATAGCCAAATCTACCTTAAAATCCAAATTTGAGTCCTTACAATGCAAGTCTAATTCTTTGCTATCATTTCTTGCATGTATTTATTTAAGAAAATCAATCTCCCATTGCAAAATGTAATGGCTTGTGATATTATTTAATCTTGATATTCATGTTGAAAAGTTGGAAATGGCATTAAAAAGATTCATGGTTAAGTAAAAGGATCTTAACAACTACAACATATAGTATAATTCTCATAATTTATGTGAAAGAATGCTTTACATTATTGAAAAACATTTGCATTTGCATTTTTATTTTGTGCCTTGGCCAATTATTAACATATTTTCATATTCCAACCCACAGGAAGAAGAACACAGAGGATGTCGTATCATGGAGGGACATTTCCATTCACCATTTGCTGAATTCTTACCAGATCTAATGCCAAAAGAAGTGCAGACTGCAAAGTAAGTTGTCATCATGAAAAACACAGGGCTGCAGGTTGTTGGGGGATGGGGTTCTTTCGGGGGGGGGGGGGGGGGGGGGGGGGGGGGGGTAATGGTAATATTTGATGAAAAAGGATGTAGAAGTTTGTAAAGACTAGAATAGAAGTTTATCTCTGAAGTCATCAGAAGTACATAAAGAGTGGAATTTACAATATAGTGACAATATTTGCGTATCTATATTGATCCATAGTAAGCTCTCAGGCCAGATGAATATTTCTCTTGTTATTCACACCTACAGTTGGGGTATAATCTTACTCATGAGATGTAATTTTTGAT
Source organism: Ophiura sarsii (assembly GCA_035610835.1). Classification (NCBI taxonomy): domain Eukaryota; kingdom Metazoa; phylum Echinodermata; class Ophiuroidea; order Amphilepidida; family Ophiuridae; genus Ophiura; species Ophiura sarsii. Next base: position 60,999,667 of record CM069450.1, read on the forward strand.
TCTGGGTAAAAAAAGAACCAGTTATGTTACCACATGGTAACTTTACCCATGCTTTTATGTTAGTTAATTCAGTATTTATCAGTTCAGTTCAGTTTATTTATTTATTTATTTTTTCCACAAATGAGATACATAATATTTATAATCGGTACCACAAATCTGAGATGTCTATAGCGAGCAAATTTCCATTTATTTGACATCTCATTCATAAAATGTGAGGGGATACTTTTAAAGTTATCATGTTTAAAGTATATAACCACACCTACTAAAAATGGTAGCAAATCCAGTTTTCTAATGGGAAATCATCAGTGTTCAAGTTAAGGGGGAAAATCAGGTTATCCAGCGGATAACCACATGATATGAACTCAGGTTGTCCGCCAACATTTTTGGTTATCCGCCAAAGTCAAGATTTCTCGGGAATTTCAGAGGTATAAACAAATGAAAAAGCACATTTTCTGCAATTTTAATCTTAAACCACATGGCACATTTAAAAATATTTAAATTCAGTAAATTAACATTTAATATGGGAAGAGAAATGTTGCTTGTAACTTGTAACGAAGCATCGTACGAAGAAACAACATGGTTCATGCGGTAGTACTCTTGAAAATACAGCTTTCCTAGAAAAAAATGGACAGTGTTCCGACGTCCGATAGACCCAAGGTAGGGGCTATCGGTAGAGGTTAAGTCTACATTATATATAGCAAATTATTTAACATTTGTTGTAAAATACCTAAATTCAGTAAATTATCATTTAATATGGGAAAAGAAGTGTTGCCTCTGCCTGTTACATGATATAACAATAAAATAATGATAAAAATATATTTGCAAATTCAAGTCAGAAAAATTATTTTTGTGGTTCATATGCATGTGATGTGGTAATGCAAAATGGTAAATCTGTGTATTGTTAAGATTTTAAAATGCATTCAAAACATGTTATTTTTTCCATCATACATACATGAAACATCTTTTTTTTACCAGATCACATGCATAAGAAATAAAGTTATAATTTTTTTGACTTGAAATAAAAAAATTAATTTAAAAAAAATAGAAATAATTTATTTAAACATTTATAAATCTTTTTAATGGTGTATCATGTTACACTACAGGCAACACTTCTATTGCCATATAATATAGCAAAATATACATTGTTTACTAAATTTAGTTTAGATGTCCAAGTTACTTTTAATAAATAAATGGTATTTTTTACACTGAAAATGGTCCCCAAAAGTCATACTTCAATCAGAATATTATGAAATATCAATGTACTTAGTAAGGTAGAATCTTAAGTTATAAATAACCATAGCTATGGTGTGGGTCATGGGGTATTATATGAATTATTTCGGGTCAAATCTGGGTCATCTTAGGTCATGTTTTATACTTTTGGACTTTGAAAAAAAGTTGTAAAAAACGCCCGGATAACCGCTTAACTGTTGGCAGGGTTAGAAATAAGAAAAATAAACTGGTCATCTAGCGGATAACCCAGCAGAAGATTTTGGTTATCCGCCATAATTTACTGTTATCTGCAGTTGTTTTGGTGTCAAAATCTTGGTTATATAGGTCAGATAATCAGCACCAAAAAAAATTGGTTATCCGCCAGGAAATTTTGACAGGTGCACGGATTACTGCTATTTCGAACGCTGGCTCTCAGTATGCTGCCACCCCTCAATTGGAAGATATTACCTCTTACTGAAATAGTATTGCACCCAAACGTTATGAATCAACTATATAATGATCGAGAATTGTGTGTTTTCTATTCTGTTAAGTGTCCAACAATCAGATGATGGAGTGTTCCTAATATTCATTAAATTTCACTTTGATGTTTTATTTTTCTCATCATCCTTCAGATTTCAGTTTGTGCTTCCTCTAATATGGCCAAAGCGTGGTAAACCTGTGTGTATCCATCTAGCAGGAACAGGGGACCATGTAAGTTGATCAAAAATATTATCCCAAAGAGATATAAATAAAGATCATGTCAAACAAATCTATTATATCAACTTATAATTAGATAGTTTGTCATTCAACCAGGGATTCTATTAATTTTGGGATAGGAAAGTGCTATACTGATGTGCGTAGCGAAAACGGTCCCTTTTGCATATTTACATAAATTAGGGTAATCGTCCGGAATGCGTCCGTGACCGGCATTTAACGCATTTAACAATGTTTAACCAGGTTTAACGTCATTTTTGGTCGGCATAGGTTTGGGGGCGCGGTAGATTTACACAGACGACGGTGGCCACACGAAACCTAAATTTTGAATTTGTAGTGAATAACACGTAATTAATCGCGAATGTTAATCTTATCATTTTGACAAATTCATCATAATTAGAAGAATTTTCATCGTTAACCGGGCGATGACTGTTAAAAATAATTCAAAATGGTACACTCCTGTTGCCATTGGGCCGTCTGAGAGACGCGTGGCCAGCGTCGCGTCGTCTGCTACAATCACGCCTGATCGGTATAGCGCCACCAGTTCTATGCCGACCAAATTTTAAATTACAAGTGGCATCCGATCGGCAAGCTGAGTGGCACACCCCTGATTCAACTTCATCAGATATGATGTGATCCACTTGCTTTACTTGTGAGAGCACATTCTTGGTCCCAGGATGCATTTGTCTGATGAGTGAATCAATCCTGGGACTATAGACATTATTCTTAATTGGCGCATTTCAAAGGGGATTTAAGTGAATGAAAACGAGGCTCTCGGTTTAGCCATGACGAGAGTGCTGTAGTTTTCAATGGGGTGAATTTTTCACTAATCAAAATAAACTGTTTTTAATATTTGACCTTACTACATTCATGGAATTAACTTAAACATATCAACTATTTATTCCCACTAGTTTGAAATGAAATGTTTGCTGGTGGTAACCAACACTACACTATCAAGGAAAATTTAGAAGTTCACAGTTCATTCACATTGCAGTCAAAGGAGGAGATTGTAATGTATTGGAGCGATAATTGTTCTGAGCATGCTCAGTCGGATGCCATCCCTTTTTGTTGTAAATGCGTCAATTAAGAATATTAAACGTCTATAAAGGAAATTAAAAGTCACATATATGTTAGAGCCACTTCAGGTATATTTATCACACCAACTAAATGCTAACATTTTCAGGTCAATCATCAGCATATGATGGGTCTCCCTCCCAGGTTTTAACATACTTACATGCACATTTATTGTGAAAAACTACAATATTTTAGCAAGGTTCACTTAATGTGTTCAATTGTTTTAGTTGACGGAGGTACAAATCAAATGATAACAAGTTTTTCTTTACTTTACTCTTTTATTATCAATCTTTAAAGAAGTAACCTTGCAAAATCAAATATACTCAAGGTTTCAGAAATTTTATTGTAGACTAAAGGTACAATTTTGTTTTTACTTTTTCAGCATTTTTGGAGGCGTCGTATCCTAATGGCGAAACCACTTATCAAGGAATATGGAATAGGATCATTGCTCCTAGAAAATCCTTTCTATGGTGACAGGAAACCAAAGGACCAATCGTAAGTAGCCTGGGTTTTATCTTTCTATGGTGACAGGAAACCAAAGGACCAATCGTAAGTAGGGGTTTTATCTTTCTATGGTGACAGGAAACCAAAGGACCAATCGTAAGTAGCCTGGGTTTTATCTTTCTATGGTGACAGGAAACCAAAGGACCAATCATAAGTAGGGGTTTTATCTTTCTATGGTGACAGGAAACCAAAGGACCAATCGTAAGTAGCCTGGGTTTTATCTTTCTATGGTGAGAGGAAACCAAAGGACCAATCGTAAGTAGCCTGGGTTTTATCTTTCTATGGTGACAGGAAACCAAAGGACCAATCGTAAGTAGCCTGGGTTTTATCTTTCTATGGTGAGAGGAAACCAAAGGACCAATCGTAAGTAGCCTGGGTTTTATCTTTCTATGGTGAGAGGAAACCAAAGGACCAATCGTAAGTAGCCTGGGTTTTATCTTTCTATGGTGACAGGAAACCAAAGGACCAATCGTAAGTAGCCTGGGTTTTATCTTTCTATGGTGAGAGGAAACCAAAGGACCAATCGTAAGTAGCCTGGGTTTTATCTTTCTATGGTGACAGGAAACTAAAGGACCAATCGTAAGTAGCCTGGGTTTTATCTTTCTATGGTGACAGGAAACCAAAGGACCAATCGTAAGTAGCCTGGGTTTTATCTTTCTATGGTGAGAGGAAACCAAAGGACCAATCGTAAGTAGCCTGGGTTTTATCTTTCTATGGTGACAGGAAACCAAAGGACCAATCGTAAGTAGCCTGGGTTTTATCAAAGTAATAGACTAATAAATAAATTACTGTAGATAGTTGGATTGATAATTGAACAAACATTATGGACCAGTGAAATGCATGGTTACGTGAACAGAAGTACAATCTTTCAAGTATGTGCATGTGAAAAGTTAGTTCATTGAATAATATGATCTAGATTTCCAAACATGTTTATGCACTAATGACCACCCTATCGGCCTCTTGATGTTCTGGCCTCTTAAATGTGACTTTTCAAAACTTTGAAAGAAAATAATATCTCCTATCCTGATAACATTTCAATGGGATTGGAATTTGATCTGTGTAATTTCTTTTAGCTCATAATATAGAATATCAATCCCTATCAGATGCTTCTACTATCATGTATGTCCAAGGATGACAAATGATGATAACTCTGATTATAGCATACGATGTTAACTCTGACCAATCATAACTCAGTAAATCAATCAATGTTTTCCGGAAACATTTGAATTAATTGTCAACAAATGTAACTGTTGTTTCACAGGGGAACATAGTATTTGGCAGCAGGGGCCTTCTAATATTGATGATGAATTGAATAGCAACAGTTTATTTTGATTTGTATTGCAAGGGCTGTCCTGTAAGTTGACATACCCGCCTCATGTAAACTATTATAGTTGATTCGCTGATATTGGTTGATTTATCATTTCAGTCAGAGGTAACAGACGCAAAAGAGGGAGAGGCACTCAAATTTTAATCGTAATATACCATCATCAGTGCCTGTACTATACTGTGATGTATTCACCACTATGTACAGATAGGGTGAACAACTATTATTAAACCTAGTGACAGGAATCTTGCGGCTGAATTGTCTGCATTGACTTTGCCTGCAAACAGGTTTTGTCAATTTGCCCGCACATTTTATGTACTGTTTTTAAATTCAAGAAGAAATTTTAATTTCAGAGAGAGGGTAGAAACAAAGTAATGAACTCCCAAGTACAGGGTGTCCCAAAAGTCTATGCACGTTTTTGAAGAGTCATATCTCATAAAATATAAATCATATAGTATAAATTTAACCATATTTTGATAGACGAGATTTGGGAAATCATTTTGATACCAAACACAACCCTATTGGTGAACCCACAACATTATAAAACTGGTTGAATGTTTTTGGCCGTGTGAGACCCACCCATACCAAGAACCACACATTATTGCTAAAACAGATGCGCATTAATTAACGGTATGAAAGCAACGTTGTGCATTAGTCACAGTTCACCGCTTACCTTGCAACATTAATGTTATTACCAAACTCTGTCACTCACAACATAAATAGGCAACATTGCACAGCAAAAGTCTTCATTCAAGATGGTATACAGAATAGATAAGCGAATACAAATTGTATGGTTCTACGCTGAAACAAATTCAGTTCAACTTATTACTCAACAAAAGTTCAGAAAACATTGTTAAAGTGAAACACGCAACAGGAAGAATATCCATTCTTAAGTTGGTGGATACATTTTTGAACACAAGAAATGTGCATGATTTGTCTCGATGTGGTAGAAAAAAGACTGGTAGATCAACAAGTCACATTGATGTCATAAGAAATGCAGTAGCCAAAAGTCCAAATAGATCTATTCGCTGTGTGATGTGTGTGTTCACTTTTCTGTTACGTTAATCAACTTTTTAGGTCTGTGTTTGCATTTGCACACGTCTCTGTATAAATGGAAAACATTTAAACCAGATTTGACTATAGAAACAAAACTATGTGTGATAAAGTTTTTTATTATGATGGGATCACTGTAATGTAATTTTTTAAATATTACAATTGACGGATCACTTTCCGTGTAACCAACTCTACCAGTCTTTTTGTTAATCTCAATAGGTATGGATTTATGAACTTTATTCCTCCGAAGTATAAAATTACATTTTTGCAGTAATACATATTTTACTTCTAGGATGGCATTACAAACAGATGTTACTCCAATGTTTGGTATCAAAATTATTTCCCACATCTCCTCTTACTAAATATGTATTCATATTTTCTTTACAACTTATATTTTGTGAAATACAAAGCTTCAAAGTCGTGCATAGACTTTTGGGACACCCTGTATATACCTCACACGCGATATACCCCTGCTTCTACCATTTCCACACATTTTATCCTCAATTTCAGACGTTCCAGCCTAAACAATGTGAGTGACTTGTTTGTAATGGGAGGTGCTCTGATATTAGAAAGCCTTGTACTACTTCATTGGTTAGAGAAGCAAGGATATGGACCACTTGGATTGACTGGGGTGTCAATGGGAGGACATGTAAGTACAAATGTGGAAATTCCTATTCATATATTTTATTTTGTTGATCTTTCTTTGGTCATATCTGAAGAAATAAGTAAATTTGATCTCATATGATATACCCATTTTCTACACCATTCAAAGAATTTATGTTCAAATTTCTGGAAATTTTATTTTATTTTCTTACACCTATTGGCGACTTATTAGAGATTCATTTTCTACACCATTCAAAGAATTTATGTTCAAATTGTATATTGTAGTCTCACTGATTTTGTAATGGAGTATATTTCTCATCCGTGCTAACATGTCAAGTCAAATCACTGTAATACAGCAAATCTTCTTATTGGCCGCTTAAGTTTCACAAGTTATATCAAGACACAAGACATAATAAATTAGTGATAGGAAGTCACATTTCCTGAGAATTAAGCCATCAAGTCAGTTCAATACACAACTTGTATTAAGGCAAACATCTATTTATCATGATTCAAACGATTCAAGTCAATTGAACTCAATCTACATCTACATCTACCTTAATACTCGGCAAATTCCAATTCCTGGATATATGTGACGCAATCAAGAGGAATGAGTTGGATGTCGACCCTGGTCGAAAATGAGTTTTAATACAGTTTTAAAGAAGACACCTAGAGCTTTCAGAAACTGAAAACCCCATGTCGATACAACGTTTTGTTCCAAAGTTATGTCAAATTGTATACATGAATTTCCATCAAAACTTATGTAAGCCGCCATTTTGAATTGGCCATATCTCAATTTGGGATTCCCCGACATCCGACTCATTCCTCTTGATCGCGTCACATATAATGCCAAGGCCCCAGTCTCCTTGGGACAATGTGTGTACAGCCACAGACCGGGATGATCCGTTGATCCCCTACTCTTTACGAAGGAATCTGTGACCTTTTAACATGCTCGGTTTTTTGCTCTTCCGATACACGGGACCACCATTTCTATGTGACTTCCGAACCATGAGGCAATTGAGACTAAGTACCTTGCCCAAGGATATAAACATGTTGGACCTAGCAGGGCTCGAACTCACACCCTTTGTATTGTGAGACCGGCGTCCAATCCACTAGACCACACATGCTCTGTTAATTTGACCCATGACTATAATTAAAAGTCAAGCCTTTTAATTATATAAACATAAATATTGAGGGCCGTATTCTCGTACTAAACACGGTTTTAGCTTAAAACCGTGTTTAACTAAACGTGTGTCTAACTTAAACGTGAGTTTATCCTTTAAACGACGTGTCTAACAAAACACGATTTTAAACTCTGCAAATCTCGTTCCCAGAGTGGTCCTGGGTTGATTGTATAAAGGTATTTAATTCATTGTGGCCCTAATTGGTTACAATAGATATCGACCGAATGCCTTAAATACACGGTACTTTTAAAGACTACACGATCCGCGCGCCAGCTTGCACCGGGCACGGTTGAGTGATCGTTCAAGGCATATACAGTTGGTGCGCGAGTTTAGTTAAACACGCATTAAACTACCCCCGTACCCATGTTTAAAGTTAGACACATTTCGGCGAGTTAGACGCGTGTTTAAGTAAAACAAATGTACGAGAATTGCGTTTAGTTAAACGCTGTGTCTAAAGTCAAAGTTAGACGTGTGTTTAGCTTAAAACCGTGTTTAACTACGTACGAGAATATGGCCCTGAGTGTTTTTGATCCAATTCAGTCCCAAATGAAGTGATGCTATAATTGAATTCCTTTTGTTTCTTTGACAGATGGCAACCCTTGCAGCTACCAATTGGCATAAACCATTACCTCTAATTCCTTGTTTATCGTGGAGCAGTGCCACACCCGCATTTACAGAGGGTGTAATGAGTGGAGCTATACCATGGAATGTTCTGGCAAACCAGTATGATTGCCATACTGAATATGAAGCAGATATATTGAGGTATATGCTGAAATGTCCACAGGTAAGACAATGCAGACTGTACCATGGAATGTTCTGGCTAACCAGTATGATTGCCATACTGAATATGAAGCAGATATATTGAGGTATATGCTGAAATGTCCACAGGTAAGACATTTACAGAGGGTGTAATGAGTGGAGCTATACCATGGAATGTTCTGGCAAACCAGTATGATTGCCATACTGAATATGAAGCAGATATATTGAGGTATATGCTGAAATGTCCTCAGGTAAGACAATCTAATTCCTTGTTTATCATGGAGCAGTGCCACACCCGCATTTACAGAGGGTGTAATGAGTGGAGCTATACCATGGAATGTTCTGGCTAACCAGTATGATTGCCATACTGAATATGAAGCAGATATATTGAGGTATATGCTGAAATGTCCACAGGTAAGACAATGCAGACTGTACAGAGGGTGTAATGAGTGGAGCTATACCATGGAATGTTCTGGCTAACCAGTATGATTGCCATACTGAATATGAAGCAGATATATTGAGGTATATGCTGAAATGTCCTCAGGTAAGACAATCTAATTCCTTGTTTATCATGGAGCAGTGCCACACCCGCATTTACAGAGGGTGTAATGAGTGGAGCTATACCATGGAATGTTCTGGCTAACCAGTATGATTGCCATACTGAATATGAAGCAGATATATTGAGGTATATGCTGAAATGTCCTCAGGTAAGACAATCTAATTCCTTGTTTATCATGGAGCAGTGCCACACCCGCATTTACAGAGGGTGTAATGAGTGGAGCTATACCATGGAATGTTCTGGCTAACCAGTATGATTGCCATACTGAATATGAAGCAGATATATTGAGGTATATGCTGAAATGTCCTCAGGTAAGACAATCTAATTCCTTGTTTATCATGGAGCAGTGCCACACCCGCATTTACAGAGGGTGTAATGAGTGGAGCTATACCATGGAATGTTCTGGCAAACCAGTATGATTGCCATACTGAATATGAAGCAGATATATTGAGGTATATGCTGAAATGTCCACAGGTAAGACAATGGAATGTTCTGGCAAACCAGTATGATTGCCATACTGAATATGAAGCAGATATATTGAGGTATATGCTGAAATGTCCACAGGTAAGACAATGCAGACTGTACCATGGAATGTTCTGGCAAACCAGTATGATTGCCATACTGAATATGAAGCAGATATATTGAGGTATATGCTGAAATGTCCACAGGTAAGACAATGGAATGTTCTGGCAAACCAGTATGATTGCCATACTGAATATGAAGCAGATATATTGAGGTATATGCTGAAATGTCCACAGGTAAGACAATGCAGACTGTACCATGGAATGTTCTGGCAAACCAGTATGATTGCCATACTGAATATGAAGCAGATATATTGAGGTATATGCTGAAATGTCCACAGGTAAGACAATGGAATGTTCTGGCAAACCAGTATGATTGCCATACTGAATATGAAGCAGATATATTGAGGTATATGCTGAAATGTCCACAGGTAAGACAATGCAGACTGTACCATGGAATGTTCTGGCAAACCAGTATGATTGCCATACTGAATATGAAGCAGATATATTGAGGTATATGCTGAAATGTCCACAGGTAAGACAATCTGATTACTTTCCAATGGCATACCATTAGATTTTCAGGGGAGGGGTGGGGTCAGGCATCGCTAACCTTGGCGACAATGTTTTTTAAATTTATTTCTTGTACCGTTTCAACAAGAATATATCTGACTTCATACTTTGTTTTTCATCCCAACAGACAGATGCCTTTGGACTTGGTCAGGAGTTTGCCTCAAATTTCCCAGAGAGTTCCGATGATCTGACCAATGTACATATCCGCAAGGGCTTGGCTAGACTACATAGCCTAGGTTCTATCAAACAAACTAAAGGAGCTACTGACCCATCACAGGGAACAAAGGAACCAATCACACAATCCATTCATTCTTCTACCAAACAAACGGTTGGTGAAGAGTCATCACCTGATAAGTGCAATGCATCGGCGTCATATCCAACTACTCGTGTTCAAAACAATGTGAATGTCAACTCCACAGAACCTATTGCAACACAAACAACAGGTAGTTGTTTGCAAAGTATTCTAGACAAACCTAGTGCTGAACATCAGAAAGTAGCCGCTAGCCATATGAAAACAACAGACCTTGGTATCACACAACAAGCTGCTTCTCACATGCTAAAAGTTGCTGCCCATGACAATGTACTGTTTGATAATGCAACTTTAAGTTTCACAACTAATCGCAGAGTTGAGGTTTCAGCAGAACAGTGCAACCTTCATCAGGATATAAATAACTTCAGATCAAATCTGGATAACGAATTTCTTAAAGAAACCGCTAATATTCCCGTCATCGATAACAACTTTTCCAGTCAGTCAAAAAGTGGCGCAAATTTACAGAAACCACAAATAAAAGATGTGCCACCTGTGAAAGACCAAGATTCCAAATCAAAAGACACAAAGAAAGAAAAGCAGCGAAAGTCCCGATGGTTAAAACGTTCAAATAGCAGCAGCAAAAATGCAGATTTTCTTAGCATGAAGGCTGAGGCTTTGGAGTTCATGCATGGGGTGATGGACGTGTCAACGTATGTTGGCAACTTTTCTATTCCAGTAGACCCTAATTTGATCATAGTTGTGACGGCCAGACAAGACGCGTACATACCTAGGGATAAAGTACCAAGTGTAAAGGATCTCTGGCCTGGTGTTGAGGTAAGTGGCGGCAATTATAGTTTATGGCTATGACAAGTAATGGGTTATATATCGTTGCTGTTCTGTCAAAACCTTAATTTCCGGCCCTTCACCATTTATAAAGTAAAACTGCCCAATGCTTATGCTAATGAAGTGTTGCTTTATACATGTTCAGGGGTGCACTTACAAGGTTTGATAGATGTGTTTTGGCCCTTGAACATGTTTAAAGCAGACTGCCTAAAGGTCATACATAGGAAGTATTACTTTATACATGCTGAAGGGCCGGATAGAGATACAAGGTTTTGACAGAACAGCAACAATATCATGTCATTATTCCTGACTCAACAAAAAATTATTCTTAAGAGCAACTAGCTTCCTCATGTCAAAGTTACTCAGTCAGAAACCTATTTTGAAACCAGCCTTATATATCAAGATGTCAAATGTTACAGTTTATAGTTACTTAAAATCTTGCCTCTTTGAAAATCTTGTTATGGAACCAGTAAATTGGCTGCCTTGTGTCAATGTTAAAGGGGCATTGAGAGATGTATCGATATACTAAATGAGCAAATAACGTAAAGATAATCATTAACATAGCCCAAATCCAAAATGTCATACAATTCCAACATCGCCTTCATGCAAAATAAGCAAATACCGGCACTTCCGGGTTGAGATTTGCCACGAAAGTATGCATGTAAAACGATCGCATAACTTATCGATCATATCGAAACTAAGAAAATCATGAAATTTTATATGGTAAACGGCGAATGTTGGTAAACTGTTTCAGATGGTAGTTAGTATATGCCTAAGTATTACTTTGATGCCAAAAAACTGATTTCCAGGATAATTGAGGGCGCACTCCCATACGTACCCCTTTAACAGCTTAAATATAATTAGGTCTAAAATTAACAAGATCAGATTACCATTCTAGAGTTGGTGAGTGAATATCTTAGAATCTGATAACACAACAATTGTGAGTTAATATTTGTTTTAAAATGAAGATCAACAAATTAGTTGACAAGGCAATTAGTTATCAATAATATCATGATCAATGTTCTTGCCCAAATATCTTTGTCATTCAAGAACTGGAGTATGTTGCATATAAAGCACATTTATGTACTGTTTGCTGGTTGCTTGTGTAACCTTTCCCCATCCATGCAGATGGACGATGCATGATTGTCACTACACTGGTAAGGTAATGTTGACAATAACCAGTGCTCAAGCTGACCATCCGACCCTCATGGGTATTTGTGGTCTTGCACAAGGACCAGCATAATGGTCAAACTGTACCGTTTGCTTTTCATAACAGCTGGAAAATGACACATGAGATCATTTACATTTAGCCGGCACTAAAATCAGTCTAGTGACAACCCTGCATGCAGTACATGTTTGTGCATTTCATCTGGACCTAGACATACACTATACATCGCTTTGTAAATTATGTGTGTCTTGTATATCATTTCCCCCATGAAATGCAATCACACATCTGCCACAATTGCTATGATCTTGAATTGATCTAATATATCAATATTTATATTTGCAGGTACGATACCTCAACTCTGGACATGTGCAAGCCATTCTCCTTAAACAGAATTGTTTCAGGTAAGCTTAAGATCCTAACGATTTACCAGAATTTTACTGCTGTTTAAATTCAATTCTTTTAGAAACTAAAACGAAATCCTGCTGTTGGTGTAGTTCTATCCATAATATTGAAACAACTGAATTTATTATTGCAAAAGTGCAGTGCTACAATATTGCAACACCAATTTCAACGAAAATAGATTTTCGTGTGTTTCTTTTTTTCTTTTTTTACCTGGCCTGTATGTTACTTGAGGTCTTGTCATTTGTATCCAATTCCAATAAGATGTTCATGTGTTCATTTCTTTGTATTTTTCAGGAAAGCTATCCACGACGCATTTACCAGGTATATGATCAAGTATCCAGACGAGTATTGAATCAATTGTATCAACATTGATTGCTGCAGCATAAAAATATACATTTATATGGCAGAACCTGACTGATCTTAGAATATACCCATCAACCCTGTACTCCTTTCACTTACCTCTTTGCAGTGACATGCAAGTGTATTCCAGAGATGTATGCAGCATTTAGGCCTAAAAAAAATGTTTGATTGGCCTAACCCGACCGACCCTAAATACATCGCGGACCCTGAATATTTTGTATTATTTTGAGAGAGAGGAAAAAAAAGAAATAAATTAATTTTAAAAAAAGAAATTAAAAAAATATATATATACAAATTGAACAAAGTATTAAAGTTTCTGACTGTTTGCTTTTTATTGTCGGCTATTTTAAGTCCCCAAAGCAGGTGATTTCAAAAACAAACAAAAACAAAAAATCCCGACCGACCTACCCTATTTGTTTTTGTCATGTTAGGCCAATCAAACCATTTTTTAGGCCTTAGCCCTTATGTGTAAGTGTTGGGATTCATCAATGTTATCACATGTCAATATTTATGTGTTTAGGGGGTCAAATTGGGGGGAGAAGGACACATGTGAAATCCTTTCATTTATGGTGCATATGCCTTTAGAGGATCTACTCCATTTAGGAGGCATCTAAAAAATCTGTGGTCACGTTTGCTTACATTATGATATTTTACTCCAGCCCCCCCCCCCCCCCCCCCCCCCCCCGGATGATTGCATGATCGAAGATCAATCTCAATATTTCCCTGTAAATGATGCCTCTATAATATGCACCGACTTCAAGTTCGTTCATCATGTAGAATGGAGTATAAACAATTTTAGTGGCCCTGTAAAGCCTACCATCCCTAGAAAAACCACTGATTGTATAATGAGAAAGTGAGACTGACACTAGATAACCTACCAATCTACTTTTAAAAATGTTGTCAACATGGAACAAAATATGTGAGACCAATGTTAATTTTTGCGTACTTAACATTTTTATATATATTTATTTGTGCCTTGATCTTTGGTGTGAATGGCGCTTCAAGCATATTTGACATGCAGTACGCCTGTAACCAAACAGGTAATATGTAAATCATAGGATTATCAAGATGGGTGAGGAGTTAGAATGCCTCTAGGTAACAGTCCACACTTTACATTAAAACACAGGCGCATATACCAGCCAATGATTCAGTAAGATAACTTTATTATTCTTCTTGCGGATAATTGTGTGAGTGATTGTATCAGACATTTTGGGCGGTACGCAATATTGGCATACCAATATTATTATGACAAAATGTGTACAGAAATATAAATCATGACATATTGTTACCTTGACCTTCCTACTTTGAGAAATGCAATTGTTATGTGCAATTTACTGTCACCATATGTTCCTCGAAGAGCTCTTTTTTCTGCTAATGACATTACTCGCCTAAATGTTCCTAGGACAAATAAGGTCTTGGGTCAGAAATCTGTCAGTGTAGCTAGTCCACGTACATGGAACAATCTCCATCGTACCATAAGAGAAACTGACAATATCTCTCATTTTCGTTGTAGTCTTAAGACTCACCTTTTTCCATGCTAGGTAATTTGTGTTCTGATGTGTAACATGCGCTAGGATTTAGATGGAATAGCGCCATATAAATATTAATTGTTATGTTATGTTATGTACTGCTTTTGTAACATCAGAAACAAGTTGAACTTTTGCAATATGAGATTTGTGTTTGTATTTTACAATTAGTAGCCTCATTCACCCTCAATAAAGAAAGATAAAATAAATAATAAAGAAAGATAATACAAATAATAAATAAACAATAAAGAAATATTAAATAAATTCAAAATCATACCGTATTATATGAGCTGTGAATAATAATTGAAATATAAAAGGATGTTTGATCTTTCCTTTGATTTTGGTTTTGTTAGAGCATATTTTACTTGGGTCGTACGACTTTTAATGTGTATGTTTCAAATGAACAGAATTCAATTTATGAAAATTAAACTTTCAATCACAGCAACAGGTATATCAAAATTTATGTTCAGATAAAAGTTGTAATAATTCTGATTCCACAAAATGTTGTTTTTCTGTTTTGTTATGTATTATTTTCATATCGATGTTAGTGATGTGAACCTTTCTAGGGAAATGTGCAAAATGAATGTTTTTGTAATGTTATTTTTATTTATGTCATGAATAGTGCTTATACTTAAATGAATTATGATTTAACTTTGTATAATATATTTTATTTATATAAGGCTATATTAAACAAAAAATTGTCTTAAAGCTCTTCAGTTTTTCAAAACCTAATGCGGAATGCGTTTTTGTAATGCTTTTTTATTATTTTGTATAAATAAAAAATATTGAAGTCCTTGTAAAAGTGACCTTTGTATTTAAAATGATGTGATCAATGAAAATCTGAAAAAATTGTGAAACTTTGGGATTTTTTAAAAAAAAAAAATTAAAAATGCTAACGCACATCAATTAACTAACAAGCGCAGGAGCTTTGAGACAAAAGATATTTTAAATATAGCCTAAATAGACATTTGGGTCAGATACCTAATGATTGAACTGCTGCAAATGGTGTAAAATGTATTAGACGATTCTAGGTATTGTTTGGCAATGATAAAATTCCAGTTAGATTTTTTAATTCACCAAACAATCAAAATTGTGCTCTATCCTTTTGGAGACGGGAAAGCATTACGATAATCACAAAACCCAATTTGTTGAGAAGAATGAGGGCAATTCTCTGTGCCAAATGACTGGGTGTGAATGGCGAGAGCTCTGTAGAAAACAGTGATCCGCAAGATTAGACGGCTAAACACAAATTGCTACAACCATGTGATGCATCAAGAAACTGTTGATGATTTTCAATGAGATTGATTAGGATAGCGTTGATTTGTTGTTCATTTCTTGCATGATTTTTTGGATTCAGTCTGTAAATTCAACCTTCTATTTTTGATCTCCTATTTGCTCTATCATGAAAGTGCACTTGCCCCCTTTGCATTATCATAGGCGTTACACATTCATGGCTTTAATTGCATCCGAAGCAATGATCGGCAATCGAGGCAATAATAAAATTAGGAAGATTTAAGACGGGATGAAAAAAGTATTTGCTACGCAGGCATACTACCATATTGTAAAAATCACGGTACATTTGTAATTATTTTCGCATGTTATGAATTAGGCCTACACAAATATTAATGTCTTGATCATCACAGAATAATTTGTCTCTGTTGCACATTATCTGAACACAATGCATTGCTCATAACCTTAAACTCCTCTTGTCAGCTTTTAGCATATTAGCCACCTTTTGTCTATAGAAACACTACCGCACAATTGTATCTGCCTTTCTATCCATAGAAATGTTTCGCTGGTAAATAGCAGAGACTCTGTAGAAACACACTCTATGAGTAAGTAGTCTATCTCCCCGACCCTTACTAACCAATTCAATACGGTATACATATAAAAGGTCCAGGACTGCTCAGATGTTTGATAGCCTTACCAAGCATATTAGTGAGGGAAACCTTTCAGGTCTGTTTATAGGTGTGTTTATTGAAATGATGAACTTATATAGTTGTTTTGTACCCCCCTCCCCCTACAATGTATTTGTTCCCGTGGCATTACTAATCCTACCCTTATATTAAGTCACAGAGTTGTTTTTATCCCTGTGTAATGCTACATTATATGTCATTTCAGGGGACATGTTTATATAAAGGAATACAAAGGGTATCTATTACAGCCTCTAATGTTTCAGTAAGTGATATGTGTCTATATTATCGTCTCAGACAGGTTTATAATTCGTTCTTAGCATTTTGTCTCTATTTATATTATCTTGCCAGTCAACACCTTTCCTTTAAAGTAAGGAAAGCTGACTTGAATGATGTATTAATTTGTATTTGTGTGAAAAACACAAACTGTTGTTGCAATATATACTCAGTATTGTTCATAGTGATTTGTATCTAAAAGAATTGGATACTTGATTGGCCAAGAAGATAAATAGAAGTTCAACTTTTGAGTTTAAAACTCTGCACAGATTAAAGGTATATGACCCGATCACATTTTCATAACACTGATTTTTCTCAAACATATGGAGATTTTCATATCATATGAAAGATCATATTTTTCTGATTAACATACTGAAATTTGACGGTCCAAATCAGTATGATTACGAAGAAATCGGTGAAATAACATTGAATTACCGTGAAAGGTGGTTAACCACCAATATAGTTTGTGTACAACTCAATGGGCACATTTCACGGCATCTTGTGCGTCTAAAATAAAATAAGAACCATTAGAGTTATGCAACTCAAACTTTGGAATACAACTCTTTTAAGGATGACCTTTCATGTAGAATAGAAAACTTCAAGTTGAAAATTGGAACATCTACCTTTAAAAGATTACCATCTGTTGCACACTTGTAAAATGATATTTTTACAAAGTGGTAGAATTTCATCACATATTGCAAGAGTTCATTGAATTGACAAAGATATATGGATTTGTTATGAATGAGGGGTTTACATATATTATATATATAATGATTTTGAGTAAACTTTTACATTTTATTCAAGACAAATTTGTTTCGTGTTGGCTTTCGCCCACACTCGTCAGTTGAATAATAAATAATAAACATGATTCCAACCAGTAGAATAGCGCGATGCGCACGCAAGCGGGTGTTGCGTATACGCTGGATTACGCTGAATACGCACACGTACAAAATAAGATGCGTATAATTTTAAAATGCCAAGTACAAAGATTTATCTGAGGTTGCATAGCAGATGCTTTTTCTTATGCCTGCAACCGCTAACCAACTCATTCCTGTTGTTAAGGGTGGACAAGTGAGGTTTACATATTATGAAATACTTTTCAGTCAGTACTGATTCAAGTAAAACTCTGGATTTTATATTATATATATATATATATAATCAATTAAGGAATTGAAATTAAAGAATCAAATCGAGGGCTCAGAAACACAAGGCCTTATCTCCATTTTGACCATTTTGAGAAAAAGACTATTGAAGATTTTAAACACATTGGTGAGGTGGAGATGAGGCCTTGTGATACTGGCTATAGCTTTGAAAGGGGTTGTGTTATGGAGATAAGGCTGTGTGTTACTGGAAAGAGAATTTCTTTCTGAACATTTTGATACCAAAATCTCATTTTTGAAAAAATGGAGATGAGGCCTTGTGTTTCTGAGCCCTCGAATATACAACTTGCATGTAGTCAGCTGCTTGATATATTATAACGTACAAACAAGATATCTTTATATAAAATATATGAAAGAGATATATGGCAATAAACATTGTACACATGTTTGTATGCTGTGAAATATTGCTACATTTGTAATTGTGTATACTATTCATAAGTGAACACACCATATCAGTGTTATACGCCTTGTTTAGCGTAGTGCATTTAATATAACATGACCTTTTGATTAACCCTAACCCCGGTTTAGGATTTTTGACCGGGATCACAATTTTCGAGGAAAAAACACCAACTAAATCTCCGGGAACCTGCCGGGATTCGATCCGGGGACCCTCCGTTCTCAAGCCCCACCTTCCAACCACTAAGCCACGGCCCTCAGCTACACATTCGTGCAGTATACTGCACTCATTATATAGGCTCGGTTGACTACGTCATCGAAAACCGACGGCGCATGCGTTTGGAGAGGGACTTTGGATTAGCATTTTTTAGCACTCAGGGGGGTTAGGGTTAACATACTTTTTACTGGTTATGTACTGTTCAAAGTCATACTCTACTGTGTAGAAGATCTTCAACTATAGTGCATTCATTGTATGATGAAACTGTCAGAACATGACATTGCTATATAATTACAAATTGAGTTTGTATTGCAAAAGATAAAAATTCATGTTTTTATTTTATGCTGAACGTGTTATAGATTATGCACAATGATAATATATTATGTGTAAAATACATTATTATGTTTATATTATATGCCTGTAAAATTGCTCTTAAAAAATGTAAAATTGCTCTTAAAAAGTAGCAAATTGTCTATAAAATATTGTATTATTTATGCTAACATACATTCATGGATACGATGTTAGATGATGCTAGACTTGAATCAAGTCTACGTGGAATTAAGCATAAAAACACTATTTAAAGCACAATTTGTATGTTGCATTACGCAGGTGCACACAGATTTGACCTACTGTAGTATTAGGCAAAAAAAATTGTTTGATTGTCCTCGTCCGTCCGACCGTCCTAAATCCTTCCGACCAAATTTCTTTTCTACTTTGTTTTAAAACTTTTAAATGTCATATATTTTTTTATACATTTTAGTCAAATTCTTTTATTTCAAGTGTTTAAAAAATAAAAATACTCATCATAATAGTGTAGATTTTTGTTTTCTTTTTGGTTACCACTACAAGTACATCGCATTTTACTGTTGGTACATGAAAAAACAGCAAGGCAGAAAAGTAAAAGAAGATATAAATGTTCCCGACTGACCTACCCAACTTTTGAAAGTGATCTTTGGACAATCAAACATTTTGTTTTGGCCTTATGTGAAAATAGAAAATAATATGTTTGTATGATTATGCCTGTAAACTTGCTTTTAAAAAGTAGCCAAGGTTTATAAAATATTGTATATATTTATGCTATAAATGAAAATATTGTATCAGTATTATACATGTTGTTTAGCATATGATATTTGTATGCCCAGATATAGGGTGACTGTTGAATCCAACATACATTCATGGAAACGATGCTAAACTTGAATCAAATCCATGACAGAATATAGCGTAACACCATTTAAGCAAGATTTGTATCTACAATTCAGGAAAATTAGTGTCTTAACGCTGTGCTCATTTTTCGGCTAATATCCCACATTAAGGAACCATTTTCAAGCACTGGTTTTGCAACAAATTTTTCTGTAGAGCTTAAACTATCTAAAAAAATAATCCCTCCCTCCCTTGTCCCCACCAATCAATATTAAGGGTCCAAACGATCATGGTGATGAAACGGTTCCAAGCAATATTGGACTGGAGGAATGATTTCAACGAACTCCTCAAAGTGTACCAACAGTTCTGTCTTAGCTTGTAGTCTTGAATGTATGTTGCATTACGCAGTTGCGCCTAGATTTGACCTATTGTAGTATCAGCATACTTGTAGTGCATTATTAACATGCTTTTTATGGATTATGTACTGTTCAAAGTCATACTCTAATATATACTGCATAGAAGATCTTCAACTATAGTGCATTCACTGTATGATGAAACTTTTGGAACATGACATTGCAAATTACTGATTGAGATAAAAAGTCATGTTTTATTTTACACTGAACAGATAGATTATAGTTTGTAGAGGACTTCGAATATCAACTACCCATTAGCCAGGGCAGTACCGCAGCATTTTAGCTAGCGGGGTGCAGGTACATGTTGACCTGATATAAGACAATTTGTCTCTTTCGACCCGATGATTTGTAAAGAGAGTGGAGCATTTGTCAAAACCCACCACTGATTTTGGTATCTATTGTGTTGAAAATTGATATATTTTTGACCCACATTTTTTTTGTAAGTGCCTGAAAATTTGCTGATTTAAGTTATAATAATTGAACCTACAAAGTGCTACAAATAGTCAACAATGTACTACTTTTATGGACAATATGTGACCTGTGTACTTTGAGCTGATCCAGTATAGTGACCCGGTATTTTTTAAAGGGGAGGGGGCAACCTGTTCCCCATCACCCACCCCCCCCCCCCCCCCCCACACCCTTCGGTCGGTCGTACGGCCCTGCCTTTAGCTTGTGGATGGCATTGACTATCAGATTGAGTATGTTGATAGTCCATTTCACTTATCATTTACTGATTGTAGTATTAGATCACACTCACACAGTCTCCTTGAAAGTGCTAATAAACATGTGGGGTGTGTGTGTACAAAGAAGGAAGTTAAACATGGGGAAAGGCATAATGAAAAGCAGTGTCTTCAATGTGATGTTTCTGACTCGGGGAAGCGAATTGATCTAAAAAGTATGTCTATAAGTTTACTTTTCTCCAGGAATATTAATTTTGTTAGCAGGTTTTTTTTGTATCATAAAACCAAAATATTCTCCAAGTGCGTATCGTTGAAACATAATTACCTCAAAATCTAAGATTGAAATATTTGTTGATTACTCTGTCTTTTTGTTTTACTTTACTATGCACAGTATATGAAACTGCCTATGATTATAAGTATGTAATGATGTAATGAATTCAAAAACAACAAAACTGAAATCAACGTACAAAGAATAAGCCATTAAGAAATGTATAAAATAAATAAGCCATTAAGAAATGTATAAAATAAATATGTGTGATATATCCTATGTATAATGATGTTTAAGAAACCCTGTTGAATATATTGTGTAACAGTCAGATGTTTTACAATAAAAAAAGCCTCTCTCAAATAACTCTCCAATTATGTTTAAATTGAGAATTCACCATAGAGTATTTTGTAAGGTTCTGTACCAGTGGCATAACTAGGTTATTGATATTGGGGGGGGGGGGGGCAAGAAATGAAAGACAACCAACAACATTGCTCTGAGTAAAGAAATACGTGTGCAGGTCGAATTCTTTTGACTTTACACTTATTTTTGGTACGATTGGGGTACATTTTGGCTCTAAACAAGCTCGTACCAAAGAATATTGCATTTTGGGGACACATGCGCGCATAACCCGCGAAAAATTGTCATATGTGTACTTTTGACCATCATAATTCCATGATTCCTCTTATCAAATGAATCGACACGGCGTCAATATTGGGGTGGGGGGAGTGATCATCCCCCCTCTCTGGTTACGCCACTGTTCTGTACTTACCTAAATAAGGAACAGTTCCAGTTTAAATTTGTAGGAGCCCAGCTCAGCCAATATAAGGAATAGTTGTGGGCAAAGATTTTATTTGTTGTTTGACCTATTTTTGAGCTAATAACTATTCCATTGGAATCAGTAATGTCCAAACAGAAATATTGTTAATCGTGTAAACTGGTAGGAAAAGACTAGACTTTTGGGAAATTCTTAATTACATAATCAGCCATTATCATTGAATATCATGCCACAAAGTGGCAAATATTTGTTATCCTTTCAGTTCAGCCAATCCGCCATACTTTTGCCTGTAGACAACCACTTCAATGCAGCAAACACACCCTATTCATAGTTAAGAAATTGATGGACTGGTTTTGAACACATGAAATGTATGTTGTATATTGTTTTTCAAAATGTATAGTTTTTCATACTTACAATCTGTATGATTTTGTTCGTCAGCTTCATGGCAAATACCCTGATCCTGCCAAAGACCAACATCTTATTTACATGCCTGTTTTAGAAGATTGCTATTTCCTGCTATTTCATGTTTCATTATATAAAAGTGCAATGTCTTATCAATACATAACTGTTGAACATTAATGTGCTGGCTTTATTAGATAAACAAATAAAGTATAATTTGGAAAAATGAAAAGAGTAGCACAAGTGTGTTTTATTCATAAATTTATATATGTCTCATCTTACAACTTCGTCAATTAACATTTTCATAGAGAGGTGTACATTTTATGATAATTTGAGAAAAGTTTTATAATGTTGTCTTGGCAAATATTTTGGACTTTGATACAAGTTGTCTAACGGAGGAGCTTGGAAAAAGTTTCTCCTTGCTGTTATTGTGCTCACTATTTCAGATATAAAATTTAAAGTTAATTACTGCAGGGTGTGTCATACATAGGGTCCCATGAGGGAGCAATATAATTAAAAATATATCCCATGGTGTTTTTTTGTTTTAAGAGTCTGCTGGTAAGCCCTATTAGTCCTCTATCAAATACACTTGATCCCGTTAAATGTCACCCCTTAAAGGAAGGGTCCCGCAGGCACAACATTAAGCATTATTTGTTAGAAAAATAATTATCGAGGCGAAATTACGTAATTATATAGAACAAAACACCATACTAGTCACAAAACTGAATAAAAACTGCCATCACTCAACATGCAATTTTTAAAATTCGCGGCGATCGAAAGTCCCGGTGTCGATGACGTCATGGGTATCGGTGCTCAAAGTTGCGCATGTGCATTGTATAACTATGACATCATCGACACTGGGACTTTCGATCGCCGCGAATTTTAAAAAGTGCATGTTGAGAGATTGTACTTTTTATTTGTTTTTGTCATAAATGTGGTGTTTTGTTCTATATAATTAAAACAGTTGGGCTCGATAGTTATCTTTCTAACATATAATGCACACTTTTATGCTTGCGGGACACTTCCTTTAACAGCCGAGATATGATCAATTCAGTAACAAGAGTGCAAATCCAACTTTGGCCACTTTTGGACAGGATTTGGATTTTCAACTGAATAAACTGCCTTTGAGGTTCCAAGGATGATTATAGGATACATCAATGTATTATGTAACATACATCTAACATTCAAATATTCTGTGATTTGTCATGGATAATATGAAGGATAATGTTTTTTCTGCTCAAAGTGAACTAACTATCAACACACCAGGGAGGTGTCATTGACACCTCCCTGAACACACGTACATGTGTAGTAGGTACATTATTATTGATTTTATGGATAACGTTCAATTACACAACAATGAATGGCGATTATAATAAAGAGTTCTCTGTGCGTAAAAAGTGGCCATGACACATGAAAGATTGCTGAACATGATTATTACTGTTTCATGTACAATTCTTATATTTTTCATGGCCAAAATAAAATCACGTTTCACATGGGACACTTTTTTGACACTCCCTGTAGAATGTAAATCACATAATTGTGATTGCCATACATGGCACAAACCACGCGCCATAATCGAGGTCATCGATTCTCATTGAATGGCCCGAAAAAGTTGACATTTGTCAGAAAAACTGCTCCTCCCATTTCCATTGTAAATTGATGATTATAAGGATTTATGTCAATAAAAACCAACGGGCGACGTGTTTGTTTATTTTATACAGAAAAGTCAATAGACAAATGACCTAACTTATCTGGGACGGTTCTGGCATGTAACTCATGGTATGTTTATCTGGTGATGCCTTCTTCCACATATAAAGTGAACTGGGTTGTTACTTTGCCTTTCCTGGAATTTCTTTTTTTCATAAATTTCACATAACTCTTTACTTGATCTTTCCAGGAATAGAACTTGTTCCTCAAAACCCTAACCCCCGAAACTCCTTTTCCAAAGGATTTTTTTTCGCGGCCAATAAGCGGGGGGAGAAAAGGGCCCCCGGGGCTCGAACCTCGGACCTTTAGGTTCAGAGGCGAGCGATCTACCGCTAGGCCACCGGGGTCAACCATACTTGGCTCAGTATACTTCGCCAAGTATATAGCCTGGGGCCATTATTTCATCGAAAACATGCCACGCTGGGTGACACAAGCATACCGCATCGTAGTAATTTGTAGTACTCAAGAGGGTTAGGTTAATGAATTGTACATTATATTTAGTCATTTGTGTCAAGTGGTTTAATTACTGTTAAGTTTAACTAATTGAAATTCCACTACCCTTTGTGCACAAAATATCCAAACCATCATTGCACCATGGTCAATGATTGCACCCTGACTGGTAATCCCATGGAACTACACATGTTTCCTGAAATACTGATTAATCCTCAATGAATTTCACAAACAACATTTTACTTTACTTCTCCTGGAATATAACTTGTTCCTTGATAAAATTCACATAGAACTTTGTCTTTTCTGTACTAGTTATTGATCCGTGATGAATTTCCTTTCATCAAACATTTTCTTAATGATTTTCACATATAACTACAATTTTGTCTTAACTGTATTAACTTGAACTTATTTTTGAGTAAAATTCACATAGAACCCCTGCTTTGTCTTCACTGGTTTTGTACTCGTTCCCATGATAGTTTCACATATAAATCTTTATCGCTTCTGAAAAATAGGGTATTCAAAAATAGAATGTTCTTGATTACTTTAAAATAGGACTTATTCTTTGCCCATTCTGAAATACGATTCCTTAAGAATATTGAAATAGAATCCTGAATTGTCTCTCCTAGAATAGCCTACTGGTTCCTTAATGAATTTCACATAGATTATAATGTAAAGTAATGTTTCCTTAAATAGAGATTAGCTATACGGGCAAGATTTAAAAGAAAGCCTTATTACCCCAATAGCTGCAGTGCTTGTGATTTAGTCACTTCTATATTATAAGTGTAGATATGTATGGTTACGCCGGAAAACATCAATATCTTTACGTTTTATTACAAGAAATACGAGGGGCATTCAACAAATACCTGCAACCATTGAACATCTCTGAACCGTGACACGTGTCAGTAAAATAAACTTATGATACTTAAACTGTAAGTCTTACTCTTTTCTCACAGAAAATTTCGAACACGTAGGTCATTTTTATTATTATATCTCAGCACTGTGAATACCGTGATCTCAGGGCACTGGTTAGGTCAACTTAGGGAATTAAATGTTACAATGGTGGGAAATTTGAAAGACAAGTTTATGGTATGCATTAAGATACATGCATTGACAGTGTTAACATTGGCGCTTGATTGATAATGCTGATTCTTGTCAATATTCAGTGCCCAGAGATCATGATATTTATAGTACTGAAATTACATGATAAAAATGAACCACGTGTTTGAAATTTTCCGTGAGATAGGGGTAAGACTTACAGTTTAGGTATCACAAGTTTATTTTATTGGCACATGTCACGGGTAAAGATTTTCAATGGTTGCAGGTATTTATTGAATGCCCCTCGTAACTTTACACAATCATGTTCATGATATCATGCAAAGTCTCAACTTTACAAATCAAGTTTCAAGTGCATTTATAATGATTTCCGAACTACGTTTATAACACTAAACATGGATGTCCGGACACCCTGTAATATATGAAATCTTCCAATATTTATCCTTATATAAATATCGTTATATAAATCAAACGGTTTTGATTAGCATATTGTAAGCATATTCAATTGTTACTTAACCTTTTCTGATAGTTTGAAATCTGGTAGATCAATTGATGAATTTATTGTTTATTTGATTTATATGTCTTTATTTATATTTTATTTGGAGCCTTTTGGAACAGTAGCATCAGTATTCTCCATATGACACTACTTCTTGATACGGCGTTCCAAGAGAGGGCGTTTGTTATACATTTATTTTAACCAGGGCCCTGATTTTAACCAGACTTTAACTAGGCACGCAAAACAAATGGTAACTTCCAACTCCCACGGTGGATATTGGAATAAATCTATATGAGGAAATGCGAAAACAGCGAAATAGTGAGCGAACGTACCAAGCTAACACCCACTATATCTATCTGTATTCCTAAAATGTTGGGTTTAGAAAAGGGATGATCTCTAAAATAATGCATTAATTAAAATGGATAACATACCGTAGTTAAACACAATTCAACTTACAAATGCTGTAACAAAAGAGAAATGCGACTGGTTCATCTACATCTAAAACATTAATACCAAATAGAAAGTTTTGTTTCACAACAACTGCTCTATCTGTATGTTGTGCATTTCTGTATACAGACAGAGCGTGACATCACATTATTGTGCATATCTTCATATATACTTGTGGTTTTGCTCTATTTGTTCATAACTTGATAAAGACTGGTTTATCCAGTCTAAACGTCGACCAATTTTCGTTCATCTTTTTTCCCTTCTCGCCATCATCCCTCTTTTACCTCTACTAGCTAGGTATATGTTAAGACTGAGGCCTAATTGATGTTTTGCCGATATATATTTGCATTGTTTGTTTGTTTGTTTGTTTACACGGTCGGACCGTACAGACACACGCTTGGGTCCTGAAGGGACCAGACTCAAGCAAATTGCTCGGGTCAGGCTTAAAACGCATATATATATAAGCATGCTGGTTGAATTATTATTAAAAACAACACTCCCAACAAATAAAGTTAACAATTTTGCTGTCAGCCTTCAGACATGAGAAAAGAATAGTCTTGATCCAATCTCATTTATGCCACAATTCTATAAAGGACCCATATCTTGTGCCCTGCTGGACAGTTGGAACTGTCGTTTTGTATTCACTCTTGTTACGCCGTTGCATAATAATCCCAGAAAGATTAATTGATAGCTCACGAAACGGCTCGCATTCGACAATGGTGTTCGCCAAGGTTGCGTCCTATCTCCATCTCTCCATCCTCTGCAACGTGTGCACACATGCGTGCATTTATAGCTCACGAAACGGCTCGCATTCGACAATGGTGTTCGCCAAGGTTGCGTCCTATCTCCATCTCTCCATCCTCTGCAACGTGTGCACACATGCGTGCATTTATAGCTCACGAAACGGCTCGCATTCGACAATGGTGTTCGTCAAGGTTGCGTCCTATCTCCATATCTCCACCCTCTGCAACATGTGCACACATACGTGCATTCATTACACCGGTCCATTTATTGATCTTCCCATTTTCCTTGGCTTTGCCTCTAGATCTCTTCAACAACAAACATCCTTTGTCAATCCAAGATTTTGACGCACATCTTTTATACTCTTTACTCGTGAAGGTGTGTGTAAGCAAGGGGCGCAATAACACATTTTTAGATTTCAACAATTGACCAGGACTTTAAAATAGATTGAATCGTATTATTCGAGGTTTGTATCGTTTGCGGAGTGGTATAATTTTATTGAAATAGTTCAAGAACCACACCAATCTAATAACCGCACCCAGGAACCCGCACATGTTGTACTTTTCTACAATTAAAATAGCTAATAAGTTTTGTTGATATTTTAGATAAAATCGTTACTTTATAAGACGATTCAGTTGAATTTTTTATTGCACTTTATCTCGATCGAATAGTAACTATTTCTATTTTTAAAACATCACTAGCTATCAACAGGTTGTATTCTGTGAACATGTGAACCGACACATTGCATCAAGTACTAAGATATGCCAGCCTAGCCTCTGGCACATGAATGTTTTTTCACGTGGTTCACATAGGATAAACATGATGAGTGAAAAGCCAACCTAGCTGTTCCCCCTAGCTGTGGGGTCAATAGGTCAACCATTCATAGTCCCCGGCACTACTGAACTCGTCCTAAGGCTCGGTTTTGTTCGCCTATCATGCATGGTGAAGCAATCTAAACTTCCTCGCGGCAAACTAGCTTGGCAATAAGGCCAGGGCAATACAATACAGCAATAAGGGAGTCGTCATTATTTATGGTTAGGTAAATAAGTTGTTCTCGAAATTATTAAGCCCTTTCAATTTGACCAGGGTTTAAATTAAGCAGGAGCAAAAAGCAAATTTCTGCTACTGAGTGAATGACTTATGATGAGTATAGTCTTGCTCTTCATTAACCGTCGTCTGCAGACGGTATTCCAAAATTTCACAAAATGTTTCAAAATTGTTGAATTTCATTACCATATTTGGAATCACCATGTGAAATGCATTGAAATAAGTACAAATATGACTAGTTTTGGTTCAGTAAATCTTGAGATAGACTTTGAAAGTTGGGAAAGGTTTCTGAAAAATCTGTTTTATAGATGGTAACATAATAGCCGCGAGGAAAGTGTTATGTATTCAAAGGCAAGTAGAAGTTGAATTTTGTGTAAAAACTTTCGTTATAAAATCCCTATTATGACTCGTAAATAATGTGACATGGTGTCTCATTGTCAAATCGAAAGATATCTTTTAACTTTAATCATAATAAAAGCCATATAGGCCTATGGGCTAAATAACATTATTTTGTGCCCAGCAAAATGTCTACAGATGTTTTATAAAACGGTCCCTTATGAAAACTGAGAGACTTTTATTAAAGTTACAAAGTTCTAAAGTATAACAAAGTTATACTTCCATAACTTTGTAATTTAATCAAATTTTGAATTTCGTCAGTTTCAATGTTAAAAAGTGTACTTCTATTTGTTTAATAGGTTCATCAAATTTAATGCTTGTTTGTACATTTGAAATTAATACAGAAATGTTATTTTGAATTCAAACTATTAAGATTTAGATTTGAACATTTTAAAGCAAAACCTGTTTCAATGGCTGTTAACTCGCTTACCCAGCATGACGTTATTAACTATGAACACTCCCTTATTAAAGCAACTTGCACTATCATAATACAAGTTATTGTGTGATTTCGTTAATTCAAAAATCACACATTGAAATGACTTTTTTCATGGCATTTTGACTAGACGGTGTAGGAATTGCATATAGCTTAAATAAACTGCTGGTTGCATTGGTTGGGAGCGTGGCAAATATCCAACATGTCCAAGCCCAAGCACCCAAGTAGTGAAAGATGACATAGGTACACGCACCGGGTATATATAATACTACCCTGACTGAATTCAGTTTAGTGAGATTTAACTAGGTAATCTATCATGATCACGAGAGCCGAGAGAGTGAAACTCGTCTGGGAAAAGAGTGGTTTTTGATGATATTTCGTCAACAGATCAGAATTAACCTATGGCGTTCTTAGACCCGACGTCAAGTGATACACCAGTTCTCTACTCGAATAATATCTTATTTCCAGGGTTTGTTTATTTCACATTTGGTTTCCAATTGATCACGTAGGGACGCCTATGTAACCATGACATGATTCAACTCAAATGTGATACAGATGAACCCAAAGGATGCTACTTGCTAACTAGCGTGTGAAAATTGGCTTCTGGCAGATAGATATACCGGAAGCAGACTACGCGTCACTACAACTTTTACCTTGCGGAGTAGTAGAACTTAAGAACATTTTCACATTTATTTCAACAACTTCAATCCGGGTCGATTCATGTACATATACAAACCTCTCTACAACTGACTTTAAACATTAAACTGAAATTATATCACTCTGTTAGAGCTACCACTACAACATCTAAAGATGGCTAGTTCGATTCCTGATGCCATTTCGAATTATTCTGCGTCGCAGGTGGATTCATCTGTTTCCTACAGTTACAGTAGTAGTGAGGGTTTGGAGTGTCCTGATGGACAATGGATTGTAGAAAGTATGGAACATGGACTTTCCATTGATTTACTAATACCAAATTCTCAACGCGTCATGTTAGGGATAGTGGCTCCTATCATGGCAATTATTGGTCTCATTTTAAACGCAGCTTTCTTCTTCGTCTTGTTGAGAGTTCCAGACATGCAAACGACAACTAATTTCTATCTTGCCAATTTAGCAGTGGCTGATTGTTTGTTTCTCGTCTTCTCGACTGCTATAAATATGTGGCAAGCCATTAATATGCCTGTTACCGGAGCTCATCCATTTCAGACCAGCTATGGATGTGGATTGTTCTTCTGGATGAATTATCTCTACTATTTTGCATCTATATCATTTGTAACATTGGTCACGCTGGATCGATACATGGCTGTCTGTCACGCTATCAGGTATCGTAATTCCAAGACAAAGATTCGAACCATGGTCCTTGCACTGTCTGCATGGGGAGTGGCGTGCTTCTTTGCAGCCAGTTTGTTGCCAAACGTACTTCAGCTAGAAACTCACTGTTACCGTTGGCCCGCTGAAGACAAATTTTTCGACGGATTCTCCACAATTGTGAACTACTGCACTCCCCTTGATCAAGCTCTAGATCTTAATTGGGACTTTCCAAGTTTTGTTATGGTAATTCAAGTTCTGCCCTTCATCATCGCCATAATAAC
This sequence comes from Ophiura sarsii, assembly GCA_035610835.1. Classification (NCBI taxonomy): domain Eukaryota; kingdom Metazoa; phylum Echinodermata; class Ophiuroidea; order Amphilepidida; family Ophiuridae; genus Ophiura; species Ophiura sarsii. The sequence goes on from CM069450.1 coordinate 61,030,283, forward strand.
TTCCATATATTTCTACACCAAAATCATCTCAACTCTCAGTAAGAGTTCATCCCATCGAAGACAGAGTAAATCTTTGAACAAGAAACATCAACAACGTCGGAATCAAATCGCGTTCATGCTTCTTGTGATGGCGAGTTGCTTCTTCATCTGTGAGTGTCCTTTCCTTGTGTCAAGTATCTTCCACACATATATCCATCAATCCGGTAAAGGTCTAAGTCACGACCAGAAAGTCATCTTAACAATTGTTACTCGTGTGTTCCTGTATTTGAATTCCTCCATAAACCCTATCATTTACAATGCATTGAGTCCAACTTATCGGCGTGCATTTGCTGCTGCGTTTAACGTCAGTTGCGTCCGTCGTGACAGACCTTCCTCTTACAGAGTTAGCTCAACGAAGGTTTCGATGTTGGGAGGAACATCTACGACTACGTCCGACAAAGGCATTGAGAAACAAATCATTTCTGATGTCTAAATACATAATCATAACGTAACTGTGAGTGTATTGACCTTTTTGTAAAATGAAAACATCACAGAAAAACTTAAAAACAGAGATGCTGGTGTGTACATAATTTTGTAAACAGATAAAATAGATCTTTTATAATGCACTGAAGCTGAGGATTACAAAATCCAAAGAACCTCACCAAGTTAACTCAACGAAAGTTTCGATGTTGGGAGGAACATCTACGATTAATACGTCAGACAAAGGCATTGAGAAACAAATGTATCCGATGTCTACACTTTTAAAAAATTATCTACACTTTTAAAACTTGATCGTAACATTAGTGATGTTTATGTGTTGACAAACTTGTAACGCCACGCGCACGTCACAGACAAAATATTTAATCATAGATGCGGGTTTGGTAGATTATTAAGTACACGAGTATATTGTACAAAATGTATGTTTGAGTAAATTTGTGTCTTTAATGTACTGAAATTGAGAAATATTATCGTGATAGCATTAGTTAACACTTTCTAACAAATGTAAATAAGACTATATAAATATCATCATTGGTAATTGGCTGAATTAGATATAAGAGGCCATCAGTCTTTTTCAAGCATGACCCGAACAATAGTGTCTGTAAACAGGATTTGTATACCAACACATTCCTCATTCACTTGCAAGTATAAAATATAATGCCTGTGACCTCCGATATTCATGATCATTGACTGTCTATAAATTAAGATGTTTAGTGTTCATGTCATGAACATTTGAAACGGAGTTTACTAGACTTACCCAGCAGATGGCTGGTATGACGATACGTTGACAGTCTCTACACTGCAAAAAGAAGCGTTTATATTTCTGATAACACTTAATAAACACTTCAACACGTTTATTTTTGTGTTTTATGTGTAAAGGTATATAGGAGGCATTGCATACGATAAACGTTTGCATAAACACTACAACATGTTTATATCAGCAACAAAAAACATGTTGGGGTGTTAATAATTATGCCTCCTATATCTTTACACGTAAAACATAAAAATAAACGTGTTGAAGTGTTTATTAAGTGTTATCAGAAATATAAACGTTTCTTTTTACAGTGTATAAACATGGTAAACGGTGCTGGGAAAATAGTGTTTTGTTAAAAGCAGAGATTGCAATGACATTTTCATCCTACTCATCAGATGATTTCATCAGAATGATACTTAATTTACGTTGGCGGGAAACCTGATATACAATTTCATGACTTTTCATATCCGGTGTTAAAGATCGTGACAAAAAGTAGATCATTACGTGACTCGATAGTAACTGTCACTGCTCAAATCAGTTTTACTGAATGACATTTTCCATTGTCTACACATCATAAGATATATGATCCACTTTTATCGCGAACTTTGACACCGAAAATGGAAAGTCATCAAATTTTCCCATGCAACCTCTATAATAAACATGATAAAAGATCAAATACCATTCTGGTGATATCCTCCGATGCGTGGGATGAAATATCAATAAATAGTGAGTTTTAAATCTCTGTTTCTGACAACGCGTAGTAATTTTCAATACAAAAAACCCTGATAGGCCTACATCTCATCTTCACTGATACTTCAGTCTTACGGTCAGAATGAACGGTGCCTGGTCGTTTTAACCATTTTCAGTTGAAGGGTGAAGGGTGACCCATGCAATGGAATAAGGGTACAGATTGTCGGCTATTGTCTAATGGGACTAACCTATTACTCAATTTGAGTGATATTTGAAAAACGCTCTCAAGGATTAAGACAAATCTTTTACATATTCATTATTTTTGGGGTTGTCTCTAACTCAGTTCACCATGAAACACTGGAATATATATATATCACTCTCTTAAAGTAAAGTGGTTGTTCAAAGTGTTATAATGTTGCAACGTATAAGCAGATGTTAGGATCGTTATCAAATTTTAACCAAATGTACATTTGAAAAAAGGATTCAGTAAATACCATTCCATAATGTAAATCAAAATAATGTAGTGTTCGCAATTTACAATATCTTAAACTTAATCTGACTATGACATTATGTTGTTTGTAAATACATGTAAGATTTGCCATTGCCTTTCTCGTTGTCTTCCTGAGTTTCATGCATGCTGATGTTTGTAGAAAGAGGTTTATTTCCAATACAGCGGGTTGTCTAATTGTATTTAGTTATATACACAGAGCCAATTGTATTGTATGCAGAATATTAAAGTTCAAGAACCTGTGATGTGGTTAAATTATTGAGCATCCGGTATCCACGAAAAGGTAGTTTAGTACTTAGATATATATATATAATATAATATTACGAAAAAGCTGAAAATATTCAATTTAAGGTCCTGCCAATATTGCCTTGATGTAAAAAGTGCAAGCATTGTATGCAAAGTATTCATCCGTCACCTGTATTCCTTCATTCATACTGAATTTTAGATTGAGATTTAATAATTTAAACCGACGTATATTGTTGTAAATGACAAACAAATTACTCTGTTAATTTGACCATGGTACATTACTTCCACGATTCTACTAACTAGGTTTTAATATACTTGGTTATTGTAACGGTCTTGATAATGAAATGATTGTCTATTCCTTAACACGCTAAGGGCATGTAGAGTTGTCCTTAACCACACTCGTTAGCTGATGAAGCGATAAGGCTAATTGGAGTGCAACAATCCAATTGTCATTGTTAACTTTCAAACTTTATTTATAAAGATACGTGTCTCGTTGGAAGTGTTTATATAGTAGAATTGTGAACAACTGGCACCGTGAACCCTATCCTATAATACTAGTAATAGGTTTTTGACTTGTTATTTAACTTGACATTTTACCCAATAATTTGTAAATGACTTGGTCCAATAGAAAAGTAAAGGGATCGACTTTGACTTCATTGATGACTTGTGACTCGAGGTTTGGTGTTTTATGGGATTTGTGACTCGTTGATTAGCATAGGCTACTTGGTCACAAATTGGTGAAGCCAAGTTTGAAGTTGCACCCATCATGACCGTGCGATTACAACAACATTTACGATAAATATATTTCTAGCTATTTTTCTCTGTTATGTTATCCATTTTATTTATTTTGTTCTTAATTCAGTGACCTGTCATAATATCTGGCAACTATGGTAACTGGCCATCAAAGTTAACTTGTCTGAAGTGTTTCATTCAGATTTTTTTTTTTTTTTTTGCCTATCCCCATTTTTGCCTATCCCTTGAGATATTGTTAATTTGAAATGCATTAATATATATGATAGTTACTATAATTTTAAAAGTGTATCCGATAATTCGAAAGTAAGCTGTCAACTTATGGATTACCGCTCACACCTTTTATGAAAAATGCTTAAGTTTCTGATTTTTAATGGTGTATATTGCGTTTTGCAACAGTGTTTGGAAGAGTTTCTGAGTATAGAAACGTCGTTGTTTTGTTTGTTGGGAAGCCCGGTTTTGGGAAGTACGTGCGAATGTGCAGCCGGAGCCTACAAAGGCATATTATATAGAGAGGGCGCCCTCTATCCATCACTTTTTTAGAAAGTAGATTTTCTTGCAAATTTACATTTCCATCATAAATCATGAATATTATCTGAGTTACAGAGCGATACGATTCCTAATTACTTCAAAATCATGTTTTTTAGAGTGAAAATAGAGTGAAAATAAACTGTCCGCGCGGACAATCTATTTTAAAAACCATGATTTTGAAGTAATTAGGAATCGTATCGCTCTGTAACTTAGAATATATTTATGATTTATGATTAGAAATGTAAATCTGCAAGAAAATCTAAAGATCACATAATATGCCTTTAACGGGAGTGTATTCGTATCATATGTAAATTATGTTAATAATAAATGAGTTTTTGATTGATCGTTTCTCTTAATGGAACGTGTTTATTCGTTATCTTACACGAACGTGTATGAAAGGATATTTTATATACCTTTTCAATGTTTCTAACGTCTATACCACTGCATTTTCACTCTAGACAATATATAAACACAAACATTCGATCCCAGATTGGGTTAAGAGCACTCTCAAGTAATATTTATAAAGGAAGAGATGTGAACTTACCGTGTTGCTCAATGCTTACGCTAAATTTACTTGAACTATATATTGATTTTGGAATATTTCAATAACTTATCAAATCAAATAACGTATGTGATATTTTTAAACCAGTGGATAAAATTGTTTGATTTTTTTTCTTTCTTCTGCAAACGTATTAAGGGATGAAAAATTAAGAATTACGTTATAAGCCTAATTTAGAAAGTGGCGTTATTGAAGTGATAAATATTACAGAAAAGTGATGTAAAGTAGAATAAATCTTGTTAAAATGTTTAATTACGGTGGTATACAGTAGTTGTGTAAAATATGAATTATGTTAAGATGTAATGGCTTGTTGTATGCTTTAAAAAATATTTTCATTTGTATATACAAAAATGTTTCATTATCCGTTTAAATTTTCGATGTTATCCAAACGCGAAGATGGACTGATCTCTTTTTAGTTATTGATTAATTTTGCAACTGTGAACTGTTTACGTAAAATTTTGCTCAGGACAACTTCATTTAAGTTTAGTATAGGATGTTCATTAAGATTCAATACCGTGCCGATTTTATTCAAACACTTTTTGCAGTATTTCGTAATAATATATCAAATAATTCATAATTCAATTGTATTCATAACTGGCATCTGTATTCTTTTTTGTAGTACAATATGCAAGAAATAAAGCCTATATCTGGCATATTCTTCACGATGTGTATTGACAGTTTACTGTGCGTATGTATAACCGATTGACTCTAATAACCCTATCTACTTCTAACTATCCGTACAAATTAAATTATGGTAATGACCGTACAGTCCTATCACTTGTCACCCACAGAACCTTAACTTGAACTTGAAAAAAGTTCAACGCCAGACCCAAGTCCATTCAGTTAGGTCTATATTTACTTTATTCTGATAGCCAACTTTTTAGGGATTTAATTGTGGCCACACCCTAATGCGTATGAAGTCAATTCTGCCGCAAGCTATGATTATTGGAATAAATGAGGCGTCTTCATAGCTATCCATGATGTAGAAGCAACCGCTATGGTTCCAGGAACCAACTGCTAGGTAAGGAAACGAATACAAAAGTTTGGGTGGTACTTTTCTTTAGTCGGGTTTATTTTTAAACCATGTTTTACGAACAGACTTAAAAATGTCAGCAGTGCTAAATTTGAAAGAAACTATGATATTTTCTTGCTGTCTAGTCGTCGTCGTCATCGTCGTCGTTGTTGTTGTTGTTGTTGTTGTTGTAACCTGACAATATAAACAAGTCATTTAACGCCAAATATGGGCCAGTTAGCCCAGAAAAAAGTTTGTTGTTGTTATTCGTGCTCGCAACACAAAATATTTTACAACGAATGATGCTTTGTTTCATTTTGCTTTTCATAACGCTTTCATGTATATAAAAGAAAATATGATAAATGCTCAACAATTTATTAAACGGCAATTCATTATTAAAGATTCCATTCAAAATTAAAATGAACACACGTTAACTTAACAAGCTAATGGGAATGTAAGTATCACTTTCGTTTAATAGGGGGCCTGAAACCAAAGACTTTAGCTAAAACCATGCCTATAATATAGGAAGAATAAAAATACAAGAAAATGGTATAGAAAGAACTCAAATCGAAGAGGTCAAAACGTCATCCAAGTAGATCGAATGTTGTCATCCAATAAACTTCCAATTCATCATGTGTGGCTCATGATGTGATATCAATATGAATTACTTAATGGGGACAAATCTCCCAAACATATGTTAAATCAAAATGATCAAGTATTACATTGATCATTAATATACCGGTAGTTCTTGTGATGTTTAAACCTATCGAAAATGAAACTAGGTCCATTCTGTCAAATCTTAATTTTTCACTCAGCAAATCTGTGGTATTTTCACATTTGCTGGCGTCTGTTGCTAAAGTGATGACACGTTGTTGGCTAAATAAATGTTTTTGAACTCGTTATTGGTTTTCAGTAGTTGCACTTCCAATGAAGTATCAACCGCTGTCGGGATCAATAGTGTGTATCAGCTCTGTCAACTAAACACGAATGCCGATTCCAGAACAGAAATATGGTGTTACCTGCATGAGATATATAGATATTCAGTACAATTAATGGATTAAAGGATTCAACTGATTATAACATACTGCATTACATGTATGTTCAATAGGTTTAATATAATAGTGATTTCATGAATATCTTACTCATAGGTAGAACCAGAAATATCATTGTATTGTGGTGTATTATATCCATAAAACTGTATTTAACATTGAAGTGATATTATTCCTGTTTAGTCAAATTCCTAATTGTTTAACCATTAAATCAGGTATGTTTCTTTCATTTCAATCAAAATACTCTAAATTAGCTCTTTATATATTATATACAAATAACTTAAGGGAGAGGGTGTTAACCCTATAGTAATATGAAATGTAAGCGCTGTTACCTGTCTCTCCATTTCCGTGAAACCTTTGTTGTAACTCAAAATCGACGAGCAACTTCGGTTACAGAAACTCCAGAAACTTTTCATTGAGAGAATTAGAAAGAAGCGGTACATTTACTGTTTTGTTTACGCTCTTTCGCGGGTATAGGGTTAAGAGTAACACTGGAGCGGGTATGGGGTTAAGAGCAACACTGGAAACTGCATCATTTTTTACTCAAATGCACTTAACTCTATACCCATGAAAAGAGCGTAAACAAAACAGTAAATCTAAAGGGTATATCCACTTCTTTCTCTCAATGAAAAGTTTTTGGAGTTTCTGTAACTGAAGTTGCTTTTCGATTTGGAGTTACAAGGGAGGTTGCACGGAAAATATGGAGAGACAGGACTGGTGTGTTGGCTTACAAACATCATGGATGATACTGGTTATTGTAAAGGATTGAGTCTCACACCAGTAGATACAGGTGTTGGAGACAATTGATAATGTGAGATGTTCGGATTATGATTGTCTTTTCATGGAGAAAGAGAAAGATAAGAGGTACACTTTAGATTTACTGTTTTGTTAACACTCTTTTCATGGGTATGGGTTAGTGCAATAATGGAAACAGCATCATTTGTTATTCAAATGGCCACTGCTTCATCAATATTGGTGCTATTGTGACATATGAAGTGTCATAATGCGCGGGAGGAAATGCCTGTTCGTTCTCACTTGTTGAATTTAGTTAGGGTCCTAAGAATTAAACACAGGGCCGCGCCTCGAAAAAAGTGGATACTTTCTTTTTGTGCAGTGTTTATATCAAGCCGCACACAAAATAGTCATCCTGAATAAAAAAAAATGTTATCTTTATTTCAATTTCTATATTTCATTTTATGCAAAATAGTTCTTGTATTGAAATTGTTGAAAAACAAAATTACAATTCATGCTGGTGTCTGTGTACTTTCTATATGGCTTATACGGTATACGATTTTACATGTTCAGGCAGTGCCATAATATAGTCTTCCTTATCAGAACACTGTCTTACTGAGCTGACTGACCACTATTTGCATGGTTTCTTCTTATAGTCAAACAAGATTATCTATATATTATGTCTCTCTGTTGGAAGTATTGCCAATACATCAACAGACTAAAAACAAATGTCTTTGACTCCATCACAGGCTGCAGGGAACTAATAATGCTGCATTATGGTGCATATATTTTACGAATGTGGCATAGACTACAAAAATTAAACATGGCTTTCTCCATCTATATCTGGAAAGACCTAAATTTCATCATTTTGCCAACCTCACGCTAATAGGGTTCTACGCGATCCGCCCCCTAAACACAATATACTAATCAATTATAGACACTAGGCCTATGTATGGACTTCAAGATGTGTGTCTTGAAATACTTTGACATTGAGCGAATATAATGGTAAACTGTTCCAAATCTTTGGTGCCATGAATCAGCATACAATGTCGGTCTAAATTCACCATTCAAATTTGGTGATGTATTTAAATATATTTCATGCATGGTTCAACCTTTTCTCAAACTTTCTAGAGCCTTTTTAAGCGAGTGGAGCCTCAGCTATCTATTAAAATGAAATATTTTAGGGGTTTTATAATCACTTAAGCCAGTATGGAATTTAGGGTATCACCACGTTATCCTCACATATATGGCTCATAAAATGATCAGATTTGATGGAATCAACACAACATTTCAGTGCAGAAAAATGTTGAAGATTTTGTGATATCATTCCATCAAAGAAGAAAGTCAATATTAAAGGCATATTCCTAGATTTTTGACCAAATTTCAGGTTCATCGGGTATATAATGTCCCTTTGTGAGACAGGCTTACTTTGGGTCAGTTCTCAATGCTAAAGTACATCATATTTGGGAACAGTTAAGAGAAAGAAATATGAAATATTGAAAGAATCTCATGATGAATAGGCCCATTAAAAAACCTGATGTTAAATCGGGTTATCGCAAATTAAAATTTGATTAATTTCCCCACCGATTCTGTTTGTATACTCACCCTATTTGGAATCAGCATACAATATTGGTCTAGAAACAACTTTCGAATTTGATTGTTATGTTTGTTGAAGCTTTTCTAGAGCCTTTTTAAGCGAGCGGAGCCTCAGCTCTATCTAATTAGAATCAGTGGTGGCGGCGGCGGCGGCGGAAGCAAATACATTTAGGGGTGGGTGGTGGTGGTGGGTCGAGCCTAAATTTTGTTTTATATAGTAAAAGATAAAATGGTACAGAAAATTCCTAAAGCCATCTTAAGTGACAAATTGAGCTTATTCGCATTCGCACAAAAAAGGTCCAACTTGACGTTAAAAACACGTCACCTGTAATTGTTTAGGGGGTGGGGTCATTCTGGATCTGGTTCTGGTTCTGGCTGATTGAGTCGGCGTTGTGCTAAAAAACACATATAAGCCAAATTGATAATGTGACACTTGGGTGAGACGAATTATTTAAAGTTCTTTTGTATGAAGTCTTGACTGGGTGGGGTTCGTTTTCTTAAGATGCGATTCCAGTCGGGTTTTGAAATGGTGATTAGTTTCAGCATTAACTGCATCAGATGGTAACTTGTTCCAATCAATGATTGTTCTTGGGTAAAAAGAGTTCTTGTATAAGTCAAGACGGGAAGCTGTTTTATGGTATTTCTTGTAATGTCCACGGGTTTGTCTCTGGTTGGGTTTAAGTCTTTCGTCGAGTGGAATGTCACTCAGTTTGTTGGTGTGACGTGTTCTACCGAAACCAGACACAATTGGGCAAGATATCAAAATTGAGTTAGTAATTGATTATTAAAGTAGAGATCTTCAGCTTTACAGTGGTACTGGTACCTCTCTTTTTTTTAATCGGACTTCCCAAAGCAGAGTTACATCATTTTCAAGTTCGTCTTTTATGGTCTTTATGAAAACGCCAAACTGAGATATCGCCCTTTAAAGTTACTGTAGAACTAGGCTTTTTACTAGACTAGACTTTTTTAAATCACTGAAACAAACATTTAGGATGATTTTTTAATCTGAATCTTTCATAATATTGTTATAAACACTCTGAAGATTAATTATTTACCAGAAACTCAAATTCCCCAATAAATCACCCCCAATTATGTTTTGGGCTATTTCTCAGTTTGGAGCTCTGCCCAATTCCGTCTGGTTTCGGTAGAACACGTCACTATGACATGATGATAAGTCGATGCATAAGGCCAAATAAAAAAAAAAAATATGTTTCTCGTCCCCGCCCGCTTCCTTTTTTGGGGCCGCCTCCTTTTATCTATTATTTATTATTCAATTTTTTTTTTTTTTTTTACAATTTTTTTTACAATTTTTTTTTTTTTTTACAATTTTTTTTTTAGAAGTCCAAAAGTATATAAAACATGACCTTAGATGACCTAGATTTGACCCGAAATAATTCACTTAATACCCCATGACCCACACCATAGCTATGGTAATTTATAACTTAAGATCCTACCTTATAAGTACATTGGTATTTCATAATATTCTGATTAAAAGTATGACTTTTGAGAGCCGTTTTCAGTGTAAAAAAGACCATTATTGTTTTATTGTAACAACATCTAACTAAATTTAGTAAACTACATGTATACATGTACATTTTGCTTGTTATGGCAACAGAAGTGTTGCCTGTAACATGATGCAGCATTAAAAAGATTTATAATGTTTAAATAAATTATTTCAATTTTGTTTAAATTAATTTTTAATTTGAAGTCAAAAAAATTATAACTTTATTTCTTATACATGTGATCTGGTAAAAAAAGATGTTTCATGTATGTATGATGGAAATAATAACACATATGTTTTGAATGCATTTTAATATCTTTAATACACAGATTTACCATTTTGCATTACCACATCACATGTATAAGAACCACAAAAATAATATGTCTGACTTCAATTTGCAAATATATTTTAATCATTATTTTATTATTATATCATGTAACATGCAACACTTCTCTTCCCATATTAAATGAAAATATACTAAATTTAGGTATTTTTCAAATGTTAAATAATTTGCTATGTACATGTAGACTTAACCTCTACCGATAGCCCCCTACCTTGGGGCTATCGGACGTCGGAACTCTGTCCATTTTTTATAGGAAGGCTGTATTTTAAAGAGTACTACCATATGGACCATGTAGTTTCTTCGTACGATGCTTCGTTAAGAGGTTACAAGCAACACTTCTCTTCCCAAGAAGTTACAAGCAACACTTCTCTTCCCATATTAAATATTATTTTACTGAATTTATATATTTTTAGAATGTGTCGCGTGGTATAAGATTAAATATGCCTTTTCGTTTCGTATACCTCTGAAATTCCCGAGAAATCTTGACTTTGGCGGATATAAAACCAAAAATGTTGGCGGATAACCTGATTTTATATCATGGTTATCCGCCGGATAACCTGATTTTCCCCCTAACACTGCTCAGAAGTGTAAAACATGGTGCTAAACACTATTAAAACAATGTAAATATGTATTAACACGGTGCTAACACTATTAAAACAATGTAAATATGTTTTAAAAGTAATTGTCTCTTTCTCAATTGTCATTTCATTTAATAGGGAAAACAGTAGATTGCCAGAAATCTCAAACGGCGGCCATTTTGAAAAATAATAAATAATAAATAAAAAGCCCCTCATCCTCCTTTTTTTGAAAAACCTGGACGAGAAACATTTTTTTTTTTTACTTGGCCTAACTCGTCGGGTTTCAAGTAATGACCATTCAAGTTCGTCAAGTATCTTGGTGACTGTCCCCTTCTCCCTTACATAGTTGCTTTTGCAGAATCGTGCAGCTAGTGTCTCTGGACTCTTTCAATAGCTTTGATATTTCTTTGCTTATATGGGCGCACCAATGACTGTATGCCGTGACTAAGTTGACTTTCTCCTGACAGTTCCACAGACTTGCGTCTTATGCCCCAGTATTTTCTGGGCTTTGAACACTGCGTGGTCCGTGTGGTTGTTCCACGTGAGGTTATTGGCTAATTTAACTCCAAGGTAGGTTGTTGTCGCCTCCGTTGCTTATGTCTCACCACAAAAGGAGTACTCTCGCTTGGGGGGGGGGGGGGTTCCTTGCTCAAAACGTGATGGTGGAACACTTTTTTGGGTTGAAGCACATGAGCCACTTGTCTTGCCAATTCTCCAACACTTTCGGGAGGGCATTTCATAAAGAGTTAAAATTGATTTTATCTATACTTATACCGTAGTTGATATCAACTATCAAATGTAACTTTATTTTGCATTTCATAAAGAAAGTTACAGTCGAATTCAACTATAACTTTCTTAAAATCAACTATAACTTTAAAGCTGATCCAATTATAGGGTCTATCAATTGCAACTTATTTAAAATCAATTATAAGTATTGTTAAGTGCGGGGTTAAGTGCCAATTTGGCGGGAAATTAAAACAATAACAAATTGTAAACAAATTCATTTGTGCTTGCTGTCAATTCAGTGTCAGTGTGTGTTCTTGTCTCCAAAATGGCACTACAACTGCTTCTAGCCGAAAATCACCGCGCCCTTCGCAGGGAAAGATTATTTAGAGATAGAACCAACCCATTTGATCTGTTTGATGATGTGGAGATGTATACTAAGTATAGGTTCACAAGGTTTGGGTGTATGCACATCATTGACTTACTGGAGGCTAGGCTTACCCACCCTAACAGGAGAAACCATGCGCTACCTGCCAGCCTCCAAGTGTTTGTCAGTCGCCTTGGAGTTTTATGGCAAAGGTTCGGTCATAGACACCACTGGCACCATCCATGGCATCAGTCAGGCAACAGCCTCCCGAGTTATTCGTCGTGTTTCGAAACAACTTATTCGGCTATCCGGGCAACACAACGAGATAGTCTTGCAAGTGGCTGGCTTTCCGCAGGTTGTTGGATTCATGTAGGCCTACTTTGGTTTAATAAGTTATTGGGATATCAACAAGCCAATGATATTTTTCATCATTTTGCGGTATACTGTCGTTATTAATTGTGATTATATATTTCTATACAGTTTAATTTCACATCATTTACAGTTTAACTTGTGGATCCAAGCAGAATACTTCAAGCTATAAGTTTCAGTACAATAAAAATATAAAAATATAACATCCTTAAACCCATGAACATTTGCGTACTGCTTATATCTCTGTGAACGTCACTCCTTGCGACACATTTAACTGAGATTGCCGTATTATAGTCATGACTGTGCCCGTTTTGATGAGCGTATGTTGAGGGTCAATCAAAATGTTCAACTCTTAGTTTCTAACACGTCTATCGTAGGCTATATCTCAAGTTCGAAACCAGACTTTTTGATTCGCAAAATTAAAGTCTCAAGTCAAGTCAAGTAATTGACGTATCAAGCCTCAAGTTGGGTTTTCATAGTCTGATAGTGATAGTAGAAAAAAAGGAAATACACAAATAGAAGGAAAAGGAGAAAGCTCAGTTGCCGTAGTGGGCTATAGGCATAAAGTAATTGAAATGATTTTTTTAAAATAAAGATTCACTGGTGATGGGCAAATTGTTTTGCTTTTTTGGCCCGTTACGGTAAGCCTATGTAACTTCTAAAATTAAGGTAATGTGTTGCGTTTCCTGGGATATTTTAACAAAAGAATTAAGCCTCGAAAATGGAGCTTACCAGTTCCCACCAGTCAGGTAAAGCCCACATCATTTTCCCCAAAAGAATAGAAAATGTTGAATTTTCATGTCACAAATACATCCAATTTTAATAGCATACTTAATTGGTCTGAAAAAAACCCACATCTAATTTCAGCAGACCAAGCTAATCTTGACATTAAAGCCACTTTATGCATGCCCCTTTTCCCCTGACTTTGTGCTGTTACCCCCTCCCCACCCTGATTTTTCTTTTTTCCCCCACCTGATTTTTTTGTTGGGATACCTTGTATAATTGCTGAATACGTTGAAATTTCTCAACACTGCACAGGAAAGGGGTGGTATAGTTTCCCATTGTTAAAGGAGCACAAAGTGGTGTTGACATTTAAAAAACCAAAAAAACTTCAGATTTCAAGATGAACATTAATAATTACCGTTATTGTTGTTTCCACAAAAACACAGCATTTCCACAAAAACTTTTTGTTGTTGTACAAAGAGGGCTGATTTGTCTTAATCCTTATGGTCCCACACCACCAAATCAGTTCCCTATTGCTTTGTGTGGTTAAGAGGTCAAGTTTGTGTTAATTTTTTTCACCTTTAGAGCAAACTGGTTCATTCAAATCATTGTTTTTATTGAAGATCTAGATGTCTTCTGCTTCAAAACAATCACTTTTGTGGGGGTGACCAGCTTTTTTCCCCGCTACGGGCCAATGATATCTATCTTAGGTACGACAGACTACCTTTATCCTAAGATCAGAGATTCTAGTTCTAAATTGGTGGTAACAGTGAAATCGTGTAAAATGATACCATTCAAGAAAAAGCTAGAGATTTTGGGCCTGATGTGGAGGAAATAACCTACAAATGCAAAATTATGAAACATTTAGGTACATTTACAGCATTTATTACCTTTTCTAGGATGTTAAATTTAGACTTATGGTGGGATCAATCTTAATTTCAAACACTGCCGCGTGTAATGTCAGAATGCAAAATATGATTTGGTGGTGTGTACTCTACATGTGTGAAATTTGTCTTTAAATGTTGTTTGTAGTGTTTGTGCAATATTAATACATATTTGGAGTCCTTTTCTTCATATCTAAGCAAGCATTTTACTTGAATTTAGGTGTTTGGTAGCGTTGGTAGTATTTTATCAAATGTGCTATCTACTGAAGATAGCAGCATATTGCTAGAAAATAGTATGCAGAATTTTAGAGTTATTTCATTTGGAGTGCCCACTGCCCAAAGTCATTTACTCAAAAAACTATGTTTATTGTAGCAAAGACAAGCTTTAAAACTTATAGGTTAAAAGGTTCATCTCTTTATACACCAGCCCCCCCCCCCCCCCCCCCCGATGAAATCTCAATTAGTGAGACAAGTGGGGAATCGTTCTGATTAGTTTTGATTCTGAATTTGATTGTTGCACTTCTAAACTAGCCTAAATTGACCAAAACTTACGCCTTCCCCCGATGCCGCAATTTTTGTGTACTTTCTTTATGGCAAAAAGAGCTGAAATGCCACTAAATCCGCAGAGAACTGACAAAAAGGAGTCCCAAAGCCGTCAAATGTACGAATTCTCTCACTTTTAAGATTTATTTACATCGTTACGTTGCCTTGGTTATAATTACAGCCCGTATGCCAGGCTGGGCAGACTTGGACATCCGATGAAGTTGAAATGTCTCTATTAGGCCTACCAGGCAATCATCTGCGAAGAGTCGACATGATGATTTCAGGCCCGGATTTCAGGTTGTCAGGCAGATCGTTAATGTATAAGAGAAAGAGCATTAAGGGGTCCCAGAACTGTACCCTGGGAACTCCAGACAGTACGGTTTTGAAGGATGAAGACTGGCCATCAACCAACTCTTTGGATTATATTTGTCAGGAGGTTGGAAAGCCATGATGATACAAATCCTCTTATACCGTACGCGTAGTGTTGAACTTTATCCTTGGTGAAGTCACAAAATAGCAACATCAACTGTCTTTTTATCATTCAGACTACAATCTATGTTTTTTCATTTCATTTCATTTTTATTTATAATGTGTCGTGGCCAAACGGTCAAATTGTACATTATTGACAGATTTAAAAATACATTAAAATACAAAGATTAAAACATCAAACAATACAATATCATAAAGAAGACAATAAAAAAATCAAAATAAAAAAATCACTCACACCACAGTCACATCAAAAAAGGCTGTCACATACTTCAAAAAAAAGAAAGATGAACATCACCCACACCACAGTCACGACTCACAGCCCCCCCCCCCCGCCCCCCCCCCCCCCCCCCCCCCCCCATCACACAATCCTAACTAACAAACTCTGAACAAACTCACAAGTCTCTGGACGCCCTCACACACATTTAGGCATACTTAAAATATAGATAGATATTAGACCTACCATATAAAAACACCATTATATTGCACATTATGTGGCATCAATCGTTAGGATTAGTTGTGATTAGTTGAGCGCTTTGCACGAAATCCATGCTGGTTATCCACCAAAATATTATGATCTTGAAGATGCCTCATGATGTGGCTCATGAACAATATGCTCCAGAATCTTACATAATGGACGGTCACCCTTTTTGAAAGAGAGTGAAGAGAGCTGTTCCCCGGGCCCCCACATGAATTTGGTTTTGGGACGCACCCCCCCCCCGACCCCCCACCCACCGCTTGCGCCGCTTATTTAAAAATGTTAGGGGTTTTAGGACATTATCTCTAAACTAAAGGAATTTATGGATATTCAGTTTATGGTTTAGATATTAGACCTACCATCTATTAGACAATTACTTTTTTCCAAATTTCATTTAATTTTCTCGGCAATTTCTCAATATCTTGGTTCCCAGGATATGAAGGCCAGGGTAGGAGAAATAGTCACAAAATATCACCAGTGAGACTTTTTATCAATTCCAAACCCATCACCCACGATCACCCCCCCCCCCCCCCCCACCCCCTCCCCCCGCGATTTTTTTCTTTCTAATCAATATTTGTAAAATTTATTTATTCCGTTTTAATACGGAATAAAGCAACAAAATGCACTGAACAAAATGATTTTTGTCAACGTCCCTTAGGACGTTGACATTTGAATTCAGATTGAGGTTTTGTGGTGGAGTCTATGAATTGCTTTCATGTATTTTGAATCGGTATTTGTACCCAGATGTCTTTCAAATGTATATGAGATCTCGATACAAGAATATGAACATATATCATTAGCTTATCATGTTGTAATTGTGGAGAAATAATTAAAATAGTATTAAAAACATTGCACATTGTTACTACGAATTGACAAGATTTGGCCAACTCTACTAATACTATGCAGAAGGGACCACAGGCAGCCACAGGGACCACCCAGTTCAATCAGCCTTACATTGCCAAAGGCATTTGCATTGCTACTATCACAGTGTATAGGCATTACTTCCTTGAGATTAGACTTTACAACCTAATTGCTTGCCGTTAATATACTGTATTGGTTTAGTAGTCAGCCCTATACAACCACCTGTGTGAGATGCGAGATATTTATAAACTGTATAGTAATGGAAATGTTCCAACTCAAAAGAGTGAATGATCATCGTGGCTATAAAGTAGAATTTTTGGAGGTAAATGGGAGATTAATGTGTTATGTAAATTATAAAGGGGATTGTCTGTAGTGTTAAGTTTTCCATGAAGTTTATTTACAGATTTGATTAAATTAGTAGAACAAGTTAATGTTATCAACACTTTTATTATATTAAATTTCATATCTTTCGGCTCATTTCATGTAAATATTAATGTTCGTCGATTCAATATGTTAGATATTTAGTTATTTCCAAGCAAACTGTAATGCAGATCATATTAATTTAAAATTTTTGACCAAAAAGGGATTGATTTATTACCACAACAATGATGTTGGTGCAACCATTACCAAAAACTGATTTAAAAAAAAAATGATATAATTACATATGGTTTCAATTTAAGTGTTTTTGTTAAAATACATCATACGTACACTCTCTAAATCTTTTTTGGTGGACAAGTTAACTTGGACACCTTAGTTTTCAAAAGTGGTTGTAATAAAATCCGAAAATACCGCCAAATTCAGTTATTCAGTGCGAAATTAGTACTTTAATGATATTTTATATTAAATGTGTCTATTATCGTAAATAAAATGGTGCTTTAATTGACAATGTAGCCTTTAAATAATAAATATCACATTTTAATTTTCGATTTAGTTTATTGAGTGTATAAACCAGAGAGTCTCAATGATGTATATCCGTTGTAACTTTCCAGAAAGTAATAAGAACGTGTGGTCTAGCGGTTGCGTCCTTCGCTTGCCACGCAGAGGACCCGAGGTCAATACTGCTGGGAGCCATATCTTTTTTTGTATAATACATTGGTACTTTTTGATGTTACATTATATTAATTACTTACAATATCATTAGTTTGTTTAGGCCTACTAACGAGACTCTTTTTTTTATCTATTAATATATTTTTATTTTTTTTGTTTAATGAATATAAATTATCACGATTTTCTTTTTTTGATTCGGCTGTTGTGTTGTGATGTTCGTGATTTATTTTTACAAAACGATTGACTATTACTATAAGTATTAGTATTATAATAATTATCCTGGCGCCCCGGGAAATCCAAGTTATTTTGTTGCATTTTTGAATTTGTCATAAATTACGTTTTTCTCGTAATTAATAAACATTGGAATTTAAATTAAATTATAAATTATGATATTTTTTCTTTCAATTTTTTTTCTCTCCATAAACTTCACCACATATCGCTCACATAACTAGGGATGTTCATATCATTGACTATAGAGGGCAACATTTTTTTTGGGAAAAAGTTGACCAAAATATGTAGAAAACTCTATGTTTACCGCTTTTAAATTCAGCGGAGTAGTACGGAGTGGGCTGGGATTCACTGATGTCTAAATAACCCCACACAAGCAACTGGACATCATGAAAGTAAACCCTTTTTTTACCTAAAATGGTTTAAAATGTGCATGACTTGCCCAGTTTTCAGCAATATGAGGCAAACTACTTTTGGTTATAACTTTTTTATTATTCAGCCTGCAGACATGGTTGAACCATCATTTTTTATTGTAAAGTACTTTGTTTCCATGTATTCCATTTTCAAAGAGATAATTTTATTTTCAAAATTTTGTGAACATGCCTAACATAACGTCTCGGTGATTTCCTTCCAGAAACAACACACTAGTGATCCTCTTGCCGACTTCCACAAAATTCAACAGATCCATTCCAAGTCTTCTCATCCTTTTGACACTAAAAACACTTGTCCACCCAGTTTTTTAGAAGACCTTGTTTTTCAAATTTTCTTTTTCAAATTTCCTTTGTCCTCTGTTAATCTCATTCTAGGACGTTGACCAATTTTTTTTAAATATCTTGTTTTTTTAAAAACTAAAAAAGTCAACTGATTTTACAAATGTTGATGAGGAAGAAAAGAAGAAAAAAAATCATCCCTTCACCGTAATGGTCCATAAGCACTAGTAGTAGTAGTAGTTGTGAAATCCCGCCTTAAAATAGGCGCACCCCTGCTATTAAACAGGGTAGGGTATGGGGGCAATTTGGTTAAAAAACATCAAAATCTATCTAAAAGTCTACATCTAAAAATAAAACTATCTAACACGATGAAACGTAGAGTCACTCGGAATATGACATCCAACAAAGTTCGTAAAACATCGCCAACGCGAAAAAGTTAATCATGCATCATTATGCTGTCTCAGAGACTGCCGTGATAAAGGTCCATCATTAGATTGACTCAATCAATCCATTGCTGCTAATAAATTCTTTCTTATTCTTTCTTACTCGATTTTTGCACTAATCGGGGCAAAAATCGTCAATCTGCAATGACCTGCTGGGTGACGCGCTGTGAAGTACATGGACACGGGCTGCATATAGCTACATTTCTCCAAAAACAAGAAAATCGTTGTTTTGAACACAGAAGTCCTTTTTGTTTACAGATTTAGCCGTGACTAAATGCCTGTGCATGCATACATTTGCTACGAAAGCACCCCATTGTGTTAATATATTGACCTATCTACAAGTTAGGCATCAGGTTTGTACCATAAGTCTGGGAATTGTCATTTTTTAAGGCCACATATATGTCATATAAATAAATAATAATATTTTATTTTTGTTAAGCTTACTGGATCTGGATCTGAACTTACTGAACTTACTGAAGTGCCACACTCTCCATCTTGGCTGCAAGTGCAAACCATAGATTAGTTGTAGTGTGGCAAGGGTGAGGGGGCTATTCGCCCTTAGTAACCCAAATGTGACTTGATATTTGTTTTGAAGGTGTTGATTGTGGGTGCGCTTACAGCTGATTCAGGCAGGTTGTTCCAGTCTTGGATGACTCTTTGGCTGAAGGTGTATTTTCTGGCGTCTACCCTCATATGTTGTTTTTGGAGCTTGTAGGAATGACCTCTGGTCTGGTAATCTGGATCCGTTTAAATTATATTCCAGTAAAAGGGTGACCGCATCACGCTATAGTAGAGTTTATGGTGACATAACATTATAATTGTTGTGGCTAGGTGGTCGATTTGGCTATATATCTTGTACGGAATAAACTGTACTACTAGTAGGCCTACTACAATACAACACATTTTTAATTTAATTGTTTTGAGCATGCGGCAGCGCACATATCGGTTACGGGACGTCTAGGAGGACATTGCCGTTGATTTTGTGTTCGAAGTACAGGGGGCACTACACTAAATCCTTGCGCGTTTGGTGTATGGTTCGGAGAAATAGTACCTATATCAATTTGATCATCGTCCCAGGGGAAGCAAATAGAAGTATTAAATTAAAATCTTGCTTATTTTTTATGAAAAAGATAGAATGGAACCTCAGCATTGCTAATGTGGTCAAAAATCGTCGGGATCGAATACGCACGGGAGCCTAGGCTGCGGAAGGATATCGTTGCCGGAACCGGTGAGGAAGCGAAAATATCGGTTTAAAATGGTGAGGGCGCTGTTTAGGTGCTCGTAGCGAAAAATGTCATCTAGATGGGTCAAGAAAAATCAAGTTTAAAATAAAATTCAACACATATCTAATACATTCATGCGAAATAAAAACTTCCATCATTGTTACGTGGGGTAAAAATACGGTCTTGAAAAAGGGCCGAAACGCGTGTATTTCAATGGGGGAGGTATTTAGTGGTGTGCCCCCTTCGAAGACTTGTTGTTTTTGGCCTATTATGGTACCTTTTACTTGGAAAAACTCTCATTTTCACTCTATTTTCGCAGTTTTATTTGTCAATAAGTTTCTTAAGATTACTACCATTAGGATAAAAGTACAATACAATATTTTAAATCAAATCTAAACACAATCATGCTAGCCTTGGCCACTAAACTTTTGACGAATCATCAAAAGGGGCATTGTACTCTATGTATAACAATGGAAGCGCCTATGGTTAGCGGTGATAGCCTGACGGATGAGCAGAAGAAACTGTCAAAACTACAGCATACAGTTTGTACCTAACCAGAAATGTTTTAGAAATTGAAGTTGGTTCGCCTTGGGTGTAAACAAATTGTAGGAACAAGGATGGTTACCACCGGTGTCATCTGCGGTATCCTGGACACAGGGAGGTAATCACCACGCTTCAAGAGCTGTGTACATCTTACAGAACCGCAGACCTGACCTGACATGCATGGTGAGAAACGCCATGCCGGGGAAGTTTCCCATAGAGTGTGTCGAGCGGACATGCGCAGAAGGCGACCACTTGGTGTTGAATCTTCGACAGACAACAAGAAGAGAATCACATGCCACGGTTTGAAGAATTACAGCGGGTGTTCACCTCCATGTATCACCACATGAATTGAAAGATCACATGAAATATCTCTCAAACAGTCCCTTTTAAACCCAATCAGCTCTTCTTAGAGCTACCATTACTGAAAACTAGAGAATAGTGAATTTGTGTCGGACTTTGTCTGTATGTAATATTATAATTAAATGTTAAGTTAGTTTGTATTACATTATTCACGAAACAATTGATAATGCATACACTACATGTATAGTTCGCCAAAATCGATGTCAGCCCAGAAGGTGCCGGACCAGATGGTGCTGGACTGGGTGATTTCTTGCTTTTATACACAATTTATGAACATTTGGGACATCATCATTTTTCAGAAAAATGCTCTTATTTGAGAACCACAGATCGCACAGAGGTATGCTTTGGCAATTTATCTTAGAAATACTTGTTCTTTCGAAATATGTAGAAAAAAGAATGAAAACTCAAAAAAAGTTTTGCTTCTAAGGGGGCACTACACTAAATCCTTGCGCGTTTGGTGTATGGTTCGGAGAAATAGTACCTATATCAATTTGATCATCGTCCCAGGGGAAGCAAATAGAAGTAAATCTTGCTTATTTTTTATGAAAAAGATAGAATGGAACCTCAGCATTGCTAATGTGGTCAAAAATCGTCGGAATCGAATACGCACGGGAGCCTAGGCTGCGGAAGGATATCGTTGCCGGAACCGGTGAGGAAGCGAAAATATCGGTTTAAAATGGTGAGGGCGCTGTTTAGGTGCCCGTAGCGAAAAATTTCATCTAGATGGGTCAAGAAAAATCAAGTTTAAAATAAAATTCAACACATATCTAATACATTCATGCGAAATAAAAACTTCCATCATTGTTACGTGGGGTAAAAATACGGTCTTGAAAAAGGGCCGAAACGCGTGTATTTCAATGGGGGAGGTATTTAGTGGTGTGCCCCCTACATGTAGTGTTCGATGAAATGATTCCGGAGTTTAGTTTTGAAAGAGTAAAGAGTGGTAGAGTTATACTATGACGTAGACAACGTCATCAGGCCTCAAATTAAGAAACGGAGAAGGCATTCCAATTTAAGGCAATTGAAAGGGGCACCAACTTTCTCCAAGGCAAAATTTCAATTATGTACTTTTGAATGAAATGAAAACAGCCAGAAATTAAGGGCACCAAGGCAACTAGGGGGGGGGGGGGGGCATCCAAGGAAATTGCTTTCGATTTGATGCCTTCGATTAATTTGAGTCCTGAGCATCATGACTTCGTTTAATTTTTTACCATTATCATTATCTATTCCTACCATCATTATTCTGTTAGTTTTCTATCGGCTTCCAAAGTGGGAGCACAACTCTAAATATTTGCACATTTATAGTTTAATCAGTTCCAAAAGAAATATTTGGTTTTTTATCTCTTAGTGCTCAAAAGTAATCCAAGTGTACAGGTTTGGGTCGCACACACGCGGTTTGGGTCGCATGCACAGGTCACACATATAATGCACAGAGCGCTTGTTGTCTTTAAGCGGTGCGCACGTCTGTATTCATTCGCTGCTGTAAGGAGGCTTCGCCATTTTGGAACTGATCAAACTATAATATTATCAAAACTACCCAAACTAGTTTGTGAACATTGCAAACATGCTAAAAAACGTGGTTCAAATCAAATGAAAATGGTCGGAATGATACCAAACGGGAAGTGGTAAGGAACCGCAGATATTAACTGAAAATCATGGTGGCGTGGTTTAGGCCGCACGTAGCGCAAATGTTTATCTCAATTGGTCACAAACAATCAAGTTTAAAAAAAATCAACTCTTGCCTTCCTAAGACATTCACATGAAACAAATCTACATAACATGCTTGATTTGAGGTTGGAGCATGGAGGTCTTTTTCTGGTTGCCGCGGCAACAAGATTTGAGGAAATAGCATGGAGGTCTTTTTCTGGTTGCAAATTTAGGAGAAAGAAAAAAAAAGATTTGAGGATATACCATGGAGTATTTTATAAATTAATTTTCCCACAATTTTTTTTCCTAATGTTTCATCTCTCTAATTATTTTTCCTCATAATCATTTCTCACATTTTTTCTTCTTCATTTGTCAGCTTCCACATGTGATATGCTGTTGCCCAGGCAACAGAAAAAAGTCCTCCATACTCCAACCTCAAATCGTGCATGGTCTACAAAAAAAACTAAAATTATTAATACATGAGGTAAATAAAAAAGCTCTTAAAAAATGGCCCAACTACGTGTATTTCAATGGAGGAATTATTTAGTGGGAGGCAGGACGTAGGCCCCCATATGTACCATTGGGTAATGTACATAACAACAACGGAATAAGCACAGCACCATTAACAACCCTCATCCAGTTGTTTAAACAGAAAATGAAGGTGTTTTGAAAATCACCATGTGCCTAAGGCTAATGTAGATGTAAGATCTTCAGAAAAGACATTTTAATCCAAGGGAAATATCTGCTCTGACATATATATCCATACATATTACATATGGCCATAAACTTCAAGTGTGCTTATTGTCAGGCTCCATTTATATTTGCTTTATACAGCTTCTTTCAATGAAATGTGGTCCATCATGTCTTTAATTACAGCTTTAAACCTAATTATTCAGAGATTATAAATGTAGCATGAGAAAAACTGACTTGAATTTCAACTGACCCATTTGTGCTATACAGTAAAAAGGTGGCAGGTGCCTTAATATGGTACATGGTAGAATTATCCTAGGTAGTACTATTTCAGATCATCAGGTAACTTATGTTAAACAATGGTTTTAAAGGTCAGCCAAAATGGTGATTCAAGTTTGTTTTATTCGATGGGGGATATAAAAACAAAATACATGCATGCATAATTTGTATTGATGATGACAGGTTACTACCCTGTATACGTCATAGGTGTTACCCAGGCTCGCACGCAGAACCTCAATATGTCGATAGCGTAAGCATCCACTCATGACTTTTGTTTGTGTTGACCTATCGACCGAGACCCAAACCGATACCGAGTTGGGAGTAACACCTGTTACGTAATAACGCGTCATCCGTATACAGTTCATTCTACACTCAAAAAGAAACACTGGCAATTATGATTGATTTATGTATAATATCTTTTTCCCTGGACAATATGTAAAGAAATTCTTTTTGCATTATAATATTCTTCTAAACATACCCCATGGAATAAAATATATCTAAATAACCATTTTGGTTCACCTTTAATTTAGGTTAAATCCTTGTGTTTTGTTTTATTATTTCAGACTTTCAGTGTCAGTTGGGAATGAAGTGTAATGTACAGGAATCATGACTACTAAAAATGAGAGAGTGATCCTGAGATCAAGACCAGGTAATTCGCATGGCCATATTAGGGTATAAGTTGACTGAGTGTCTTGAATTTTAAAAAAAATCCTTTGCTTTGTTATGAGGTGAGACATTGATTATTGATTCTTTCCATTATATTTATACATCGGGTTATTTACTGCTACTATACTTTTAAAGGGTTAAGCAATGTCTGTATCCATTATTTTACTTTGTCAGAAATTTCAATGAAACTGTGACCAGTTTAGTAGGAATTTATTTGTTTTCTATTTTACATAATCGACTATTATCAGTAGAAAGGAGACAGAAATAGTTCAAGCAGCTACATATACTGCTATAGGTAAATTAATAATTGAACGAACAACGCGAACGCAGTACAAAGATGATCGTGCCCAAAATTATAACGCGAATGGTTTTGCGCGCTTCACGCAAAGTACACGATTTCGTTCAATTATTAATTTACCTATAGTTATTCCATAGGAAACAGACAATTACATTTATCCTTGAGCATAATTGTCATCATGAACTAAGTCACTTTTATTTTATTTGTAACTTTATCAAATGTATATTTGTCCTCCATCCTACTTGTTGCTACCAAAGAAATATGGGAATTTGAATTCTAGGCCCTTTACATGCATTTCTGACTCCTCAATACATATTATCCTCCAGTGTTGTCACTAGCCAAAATTTAGTGCGGGTTACTGACGGCGAACAGAATAAGTGTTGCGAACAAAGTGCAGTGGATCATGGCATGGGTCTAGAGGCCTTCTTAATGTTTTTAAGTGTTTTTTTTTAATGCACTTTGAGGGTTCCTGCCACATAATTTCTTGTTTTATGAGGCAGTTTAATGATTTCATTCCCAAATAATTGTAAAAAATAAAAAATGAGTGCCGTTTTTTTTACCCTTTTTTAAGAGTGCCGGTCGGCAATCGTTAGTGCCGACTCCGCCCGACCGGCACCGACCGCCTTAGTGACAACCCTGTTATCCTCTATAGTTCAGTTCTAGTAGTGTGTCCTTCTTGGGTTTGGGAGCTTTTTTGGTTCCGTTCCCGGTCAAGGAAATTAAATATTTATTTCTTGACCGCCACAAGGGAAAGATGAACTTTTGGCGCTTGCCACAGGGATCACTTTCAGTACCGTACTCATTTATGTCATGAACAATAACAGTTTGAAAATGTTCTACCTGTAGTACTGAATTACTTTCAGCTGAACTGGAATCTGCTTAAATATAATAATTCTGAATGCTCTATATTACATGAACAATCAGATTCAACCTTGATTTTACTGAAATATTTCTAGTGTTTTCTCCGGTAGCGCTTGTATACTAGCCATATACCAAACATCATTACTATTCTGATCTTTTACTTATTAATAAAAACGAAATAAATGGCATCCCCATTGCATTTTTTTCTTTCTTTCTTAAATTATTGTCTTTAATTCGTTTTATTTTGATTACTATTCTGGTCGGCGTATACGACGGGACGGGTATTAAACAAATTATAAATATTTTAAACAGGTTCGCCGTCGTGGATACGTGATCGCTTAGGTTTGAATTTCAGATGCTTTACCATGCGAGGTCTTGTGGCCCAATGGTTTAGGCACTTGCGCAGTAAGCAAGAGGTCCTGGGTTCGATTCCCGGGCGAGATCGTTTTCCCATGATTGTCTCTTTTCTATCCACGACGGCGAACCTGTTTAAAATATTTATAACTATTCTGGTCTTTTACTTATTAATAAAAACCAATGATGTTTGGTATATGTCTACTATACAAGCGTACCCGTTTTTTCCATTGACACTTTAACATAAATCAATCTGAATTGTCATTTGTGATTTTACCTTTACTTTACAGTTGGTTGGTTTGATTATGTTAAATGCTGTTTACTCTATTTATTACAGGTGTTAATTCAGAGCCTTCTGTTGAGAATTTTCAGTTTGAGGAATGTGAATTTCCAGAACTTCAAGAAGGACAAATTCTCGTAAAGACACTTTATCTGTCTGTGGATCCATATATGGTAAGTGGGTAATAAATAGTAAATGATAATAATAAATGGTTAATTGGTTCAAAATGAGTTATAGATTTACTCATATCTGTTAACCTAATACACATGAATGGTTAGTGAGTTTATCTTTTCATCAATTATTATTTTTGGGATTTGTGTTATTCATAATATCGAGGGCTCAGAACCACAAGGCCTTATCTCCATTTTGACCATTTTGAGAAAAAGACTATTGAAGATTTTTAAACACGTTGGGGAGATGGAGATGAGGCTTTGTGATACTGGCAATAACATTGAAAGGGGTTGTGTTATGGAGATAAGACTGTGTTACCGGAAAGAGAATTTCTTTCTGAACATTTTGATACCAAAATCTCACTTTTGAAAAAATGGAGATGAGGCCTTGTGTTTCTGAGCCCTCGATATATATCATGATATCATAAAGAAATGATAAATAATTAAATTAACAAAGACCCTTAAATACATGGTCTCAAATCCAGTCCCTGTCGCTATCATAGCTGGAGAATACCTACTGGACCACAGAATTACGAGCGCTTGTGTATTACAATTTTGTTGTTGAGAGTCTCAAGCGGCCGAAAAAGCCCAACATGTTTGATATAAAGAAATAATCAGACATTTCTTCTTGAATCTACAGAGGTGCAGGATGAACATTGACACTGGTACAGACTATATGTCACCATGGAAACTAGATGAAACTGTAGATGGCGGAGGAGTTGCAGTAGTGGTGGAAAGTAGAAACTCTAGTTTTAGTCGTGGAGAAATATTAGAAAGCTATCACTGGCCTTGGAAGCTCTATTCAACACTAGATGTACAAGGATTTAATTGCTTGATAGTCAATAAGGTAAAAGTACTTTACTATTCCAATAATATCATAATGTTATTAGCAATGTGACAGCCATGATGAATAAATGAATGAATTGTACAAAGTTAGTATCCCACTATGCCATTTAAAGGTAGATGTTCTGATTGCTGGCCAGATTTTCAACTTGATGTTTTCTATTTTACATGGAAGGTTATCCTTAAATTTGTCACATCCCAAGGTTTGAGTTGCATAACTCCAATGGTTCTTATTTTAGAAGAACAAGGTCCCAAAAAAATTGCCCATTGAGTATACACAAACTGACTGGTGGTTAACCACCTTCGACAGTAATTCACCATATTTTAGCCTATAATTTCTAAATGGAATATTTCTGGCCACTAAGATTTTACAGACATAATGAGAAAAATATGGGGATTCTTCTGATATCAAAATATCTTGATGTGAAAAAAAAATCATAACCCCCAAAAAGTGATCAGAACATACACCTTTAAGTCATGATAATATATGATAATTAGCAGTGTTATACACCTGGAGCCTGTTCAAGTTGTGTTCCAAATCGGCAGAGGAATGTTTTGCTAACGCACTGAAACAGATATCAATGATGAATTTGTCTTTGTTTTTTAACTTTCAGGTGGAACCATCTTTAGTAGAGAAGCATTACTCATTGATGCTAGGTTTATATGGTGTGTCAGGATTGTCAGGGTATGTTGGAATCAAAGAGAAAGGTCATATAAAACCAGATGGCAATCAGACATGTGTAGTGAGTGCTGCAGCAGGGTCTTGTGGATCTATTGCAGGGCAGGTAAGAACTAAACCAGTACACATTGATGCTAGGTTTATATGGTGTGTCAGGGTTATCAGGGTATGTTGGAATCAAAGAGAAAGGTCATATAAAACCAGATGGCAATCAGACATGTGTAGTGAGTGCTGCAGCAGGGTCTTGTGGATCAATTGCAGGGCAGGTAAGAACTAAACCAGTACACATTGATGCTAGGTTTATATGGTGTGTCAGGGTTATCAGGGTATGTTGGAATCAAAGAGAAAGGTCATATAAAACCAGATGGCAATCAGACATGTGTAGTGAGTGCTGCAGCAGGGTCTTGTGGATCAATTGCAGGGCAGGTAAGAACTAAACCAGTACACATTGATGCTAGGTTTATATGGTGTGTCAGGGTTATCAGGGTATGTTGGAATCAAAGAGAAAGGTCATATAAAACCAGATGGCAATCAGACATGTGTAGTGAGTGCTGCAGCAGGGTCTTGTGGATCTATTGCAGGGCAGGTAAGAACTAAACCAGTACACATTGATGCTAGGTTTATATGGTGTGTCAGGGTTGTCAGGGTATGTTGGAATCAAAGAGAAAGGTCATATAAAACCAGATGGCAATCAGACATGTGTAGTGAGTGCTGCAGCAGGGTCTTGTGGATCTATTGCAGGGCAGGTAAGAACTAAACCAGTACACATTGATGCTAGGTTTATATGGTGTGTCAGGGTTGTCAGGGTATGTTGGAATCAAAGAGAAAGGTCATATAAAACCAGATGGCAATCAGACATGTGTAGTGAGTGCTGCAGCAGGGTCTTGTGGATCTATTGCAGGGCAGGTAAGAACTAAGCCAGTACTCTTTGATGCTAGGTTTATATGGTGTGTCAGGGTTATCAGGGTATGTTGGAATCAAAGAGAAAGGTCATATAAAATCAGATGGCAATCAGACATGTGTAGTGAGTGCTGCAGCAGGGTCTTGTGGATCTATTGCAGGGCAGGTAAGAACTAGACCAGTACACATTGATGCTAGGTTTATATGGTGTGTCAGGGTTGTCAGGTTATGTTGGAATCAAAGAGAAAGGTCATATAAAACCAGATGGCAATCAGACATGTGTAGTGAGTGCTGCAGCAGGGTCTTGTGGATCAATTGCAGGGCAGGTAAGAACTAAACCAGTACACATTGATGCTAGGTTTATATGGTGTGTCAGGGTTATCAGGGTATGTTGGAATGAAAGAGAAAGGTTATATAAAACCAGATGGCAATCAGACATGTGTAGTGAGTGCTGCAGCAGGGTCTTGTGGATCTATTGCAGGGCAGGTAAGAACTAAACCAGTACACATTGATGCTAGGTTTATATGGTGTGTCAGGGTTGTCAGGTTATGTTGGAATGAAAGAGAAAGGTTATATAAAACCAGATGGCAATCAGACATGTGTAGTGAGTGCTGCAGCAGGGTCTTGTGGATCTATTGCAGGGCAGGTAAGAACTAAACCAGTACACATTGATGCTAGGTTTATATGGTGTGTCAGGGTTGTCAGGGTATGTTGGAATCAAAGAGAAAGGTTATATAAAACCAGATGGCAATCAGACATGTGTAGTGAGTGCTGCAGCAGGGTCTTGTGGATCAATTGCAGGGCAGGTAAGAACTAAACCAGTACTCATTGATGCTAGGTTTATATGGTGTGTCAGGGTTGTCAGGTTATGTTGGAATGAAAGAGAAAGGTTATATAAAACCAGATGGCAATCAGACATGTGTAGTGAGTGCTGCAGCAGGGTCTTGTGGATCTATTGCAGGGCAGGTAAGAACTAAACCAGTACTCATTGATGCTAGGTTTATATGGTGTGTCAGGGTTGTCAGGTTATGTTGGAATGAAAGAGAAAGGTTATATAAAACCAGATGGCAATCAGACATGTGTAGTGAGTGCTGCAGCAGGGTCTTGTGGATCAATTGCAGGGCAGGTAAGAACTAAGCCAGTACTCTTTGATGCTAGGTTTATATGGTGTGTTAGGGTTGTCAGGGTATGTTGGAATGAAAGAGAAAGGTCATATAAAACCAGATGGCAATCAGACATGTGTAGTGAGTGCTGCAGCAGGGTCTTGTGGATCTATTGCAGGGCAGGTAAGCACTAAACCAGTACTCATTGATGCTAGGTATATATGGTGTGTCAGGGTTGTCAGGGTATGTTGGAATCAAAGAGAAAGGTCATATAAAACCAGATGGCAATCAGACATGTGTAGTGAGTGCTGCAGCAGGGTCTTGTGGATCTATTGCAGGGCAGGTAAGAACTAGACCAGTACTCATTAATGCTAGGTTTATATGGTGTGTCAGGGTTGTCAGGGTATATTGGAATCAAAGAGAAAGGTCATATAAAACCAGATGGCAATCAGACATGTGTAGTGAGTGCTGCAGCAGGGTCTTGTGGATCTATTGCAGGGCAGGTAAGTTAGGCATTATTTACAGTGCATTGTGTTATCACAACCGCCCCCTATATGCACTACATTTCATGCTTGGCCACTGAAGATCAATGGTACTGCACCATATTGTCAACCTGCTTTGATAATTGTCTAACTCATTTTTTCTAGTTTTTAGAAAACAACAAAAATATGAAAAGTGAGTTAGGCAATTATCGAAGCAAGCTGACGATATGTTGAATAGCACCATGAATAGTGCAGGTAAATTCCAACAGGAGTAGTACCTGTTGGATACAATTAGGTTGGAAATATACCTTTGAGTAAAATGTGGCTTGTTATTGACCTAATACGAGTTAATATGACCCATTTTAAACATTTTACATCATTATTACAATCTGCCTATCTCACAAGGCTGACTTAGGCAGACTTGAAATTGTGCATTTATCAACACTTTTAATTGGTCAATGACTTAGGTATTATTACAGCAAGTGCATAATGTAATGAAGTCATGATTTATGCAAAAAGCTCAATTTTCGCTAAAAAGTGAGTTAGGCAATTATCGAAGTAGGCTGACGATATGTGACCCTACATAGTAAATGAGGCAGAATGCGGCAGTAGCTAATTTGATTTAAGAGCACAAATAAGGAACAAGGTCAAAATAAGTCAAATTCAGAACAAGTCTTATTTCTAATCTTTGATACATCTTGCATCTAACCATGAACTTAAATTCATGAAACTAAAGAGTTAAACTACAATTTGAGGTATTTAATTTTAATTTACTCCATTGATTTGTTAACAGAACAAAAATGTAATTGCCTATAACTTGACAAATTGTATTTGATGTTTTGAGACAAAGTGATTTTCAATTTTTCTGTAACTTTAGTTTGGAATGTGATATGGCATTGACTTTGGTACCAAAATGTCCCTTAACATACATATTATCAAGATATCAATAACTCAATATTCATATTTCCCTCATTGTGCCTCATTTACTCGCGTTAGGTCACATATGGCCAACCAGTGCCTAATTTGAAAGGAACTTAACTATTTGATGCTTGGTTTTTATAGTTGTATGACAGGTATGTGGATTAGTTTATGTCATAAATATTAGATCTATTGGTTCGGTTCACATGTTTTGTTTGAATAACATTTTTGAAGAACATATTGATAATATTAAAATGGTCATCTGCATAACAGTGTTCAATTATTTAAAAATTCCTTCATTTTTCAACCCTCCTCAATAGATTGCATAGTGGTTTCAAGTATTTACGCCCTAAACCCAATGCCAACCCGTTCAATTATCAAAGAGTACAGGTTAAGGCATGAATAGTTCCCCAATCCATGTTTTCTTTTAGATGATCAGTTTCCTCTTACTTTTATGATGGGTGCGTTTAGTTGTATAAAAAGCCTTAATAGACGACGGGAAAAAACCCTGTTCTATGGGCCCGACCTATTCATTTTAAAAATACAATTACACTTGTGGTTTTTTTACACATTTAAAAAAAATGTAACACAATTTTTTTTACAATTTCAAAAATTGTTGAAATTCACAACAACAAAAACCCGACCCTACCTGAGAGGTCTGTTTGCCTGTAAAACAGGGTTTGGGTTTTTTCCTCGCTTTTAGGAAAACATGGGGTACTTCCTTGTACCAAATAACTCAGTGTGCCTGTAACAATCCTTGTTGAAAGAAAAAGAACAAAATGCAGCACTTTATAATATCTAGAAACAAAAATGTATGATTACTTGCATATATTATTATTTAAAGGTGGCCAGGCTTGAGGGTTGCACCAATGTTGTAGGTATCTGTGGCTCAGATGAGAAGTGTACTTATCTGACAGAGGAGCTAGGATTTCATCATGCCATTAATTATAAGACACAAGATGTAGAGGAGAGGCTCAAGGAGACCTGTCCTGATGGTGCAGATGCTTATTTTGACAATGTTGGTGGCAGTACTAGCGATACAGTTATCAAGCAGGTAAATAGGATTAATAGAAATTGTGGGAAAAATCTGTAGTCAATTATACAGTCTGTGTCAACCCTAAAGTAAGGGTGGGGTCAGTGCATATTCTAGCGATTGCATTATAATACCACAAGTATATCTTTAATGCGAAGACATTTGTACCCGCATTATCAAAGACGAATGTTGCATAAGTAGCGTGTCCAGGATTTCTCTGGTGGATGGGGGGGGGGGGGGGGGGGGGGGGGGGGTGGGGGGGGGGGATGGGGCAGGACCTCCAATCCCCTGAATAAATTCACATAATTTTATTCAATTATCTGTTATGCACATTTTTTTAGTATTATTTACATGA
The DNA here is from genome assembly GCA_035610835.1 of Ophiura sarsii. Lineage (NCBI taxonomy): Eukaryota > Metazoa > Echinodermata > Ophiuroidea > Amphilepidida > Ophiuridae > Ophiura > Ophiura sarsii. Next base: position 61,063,155 of record CM069450.1, read on the forward strand.
ATTTGACCATAATTAAGGTACATTTTGGTTTAAAACAGGCTTTGAAATAATATTCCTGGACATATGCATGCGCGCAATTATTTAATGACTTAAAGACACAAATTAGGAAACACATCGATTTGAAGCCAATGTGCACAGCAAACAAGTTCATAAGTCAAATTTCAAATATGGGGGGTGTGTGTAGCTGATCAGCTGGGAGATTGTAGTAATATATTTATATCCAGATGAAGTGTATATGATCAGATGTCCTGTCAACAGTGAGAGTATAAACAACCTGTAGAGCAGTCATAACATTTGCAGACTTACCTCCAATCCCCTGAATAAATTCACATAATTTTATTCAATTATCTGTTATGCACATTTTTTTAGTATTATTTACATGAATTTGACCATAATTAAGGTACATTTTGGTTTAAAACAGGCTTTGAAATAATATTCCTGGACATATGCATGCGCGCAATTATTTAATGACTTAAAGACACAAATTAGGAAACACATCGATTTGAAGCCAATGTGCACAGCAAACAAGTTCATAAGTCAAATTTCAAATATGGGGGGTGTGTGTAGCTGATCAGCTGGGAGATTGTAGTAATATATTTATATCCAGATGAAGTGTATATGATCAGATGTCCTGTCAACAGTGAGAGTATAAACAACCTGTAGAGCAGTCATAACATTTGCAGACTTACCTCCAATCCCCTGAATAAATTCACATAATTTTATTCAATTATCTGTTATGCACATTTTTTTAGTATTATTTACATGAATTTGACCATAATTAAGGTACATTTTGGTTTAAAACAGGCTTTGAAATAATATTCCTGGACATATGCATGCGCGCAATTATTTAATGACTTAAAGACACAAATTAGGAAACACATCGATTTGAAGCCAATGTGCACAGCAAACAAGTTCATAAGTCAAATTTCAAATATGGGGGGTGTGTGTAGCTGATCAGCTGGGAGATTGTAGTAATATATTTATATCCAGATGAAGTGTATATGATCAGATGTCCTGTCAACAGTGAGAGTATAAACAACCTGTAGAGCAGTCATAACATTTGCAGACTTAATGAGACATTGAAAGATATACTCTTTAGTCTTTAGTCTATATTTACAAACTCCTTGAAAGCATTTATATTTTACCCATTGAGAAGGTCACTTACTTGCATTGTAGATGTGTAAGTGAATAATAAGTACAAGTTATAAAAAAATACTCAACATGATAATATTAACCCTTGTGGCAATCAATCTAACAGGGGCAAAACACGAGACAAATCAGGACAGAAATAGTGGTGTGTGCCACCCCGGGAATCGAACCTGTTCCGCCGTGGCTGGAATCCAGGTGATCGTGCCAGGTGATCAAGCCCATATGTGGCCATGCGTTTTGAGTTGGGCCGGTAAATAGGTGGAGATGTTACACTTGCGCGAGATTTAAGGTGTAATAATGTAATTTTCTCGGTAAATGTTCAACCTATAATGTTCAATTTGGTATCAAATTGAAGCTTTGATGGAGAAGAACATATTTAAAGTAAAAAATATGTTCAAATATACTTTGCATTTGCTAATTAGCATTTAATCACCAAGATTGTTGAGGTGGAGGATGATCAGGCGGAGCAAAATTTGATAATGCGACCCCCTGGGGGTCACAAACATGCAATTGTCAAAATATGTTTTGATATTCTTTTTATAACATTGGAGCACTATAATATAACACCCAACAATTGAACTCCAGGTAGTTTATATTTATTTTATCACTAATTTTGTATTGCTGATCATTTCTGATCATCGTTAGTGTTTTCCCATTGACTTCTATGGTAAAACAGGCTTCAAAAGAGACCGGCGCAAAACACTCAACCATTAAATAGATTCCAACTTGTTATATACCAATGGAAAGCTATTACTTTCAGCATTTCAAAAATAAACATGTTTATCATTTTTGGGGTACCACATTTGAATTTTGCACTGTTTAAACAGTTGACATTTTTATTCAAATTAGGCATCGTTTCAAGGTCATAAGTCCCATGGGGATTGGACTTTTTCAAAATGAAGTATATTTTGAGATTCCCAGTTTTGTAAGCTTTAAGAAAATGTATACTTATGGGGGGATTGTTTTAAGTTTGGCAAAGAAATAACTTGTAAACCGCATTTCCATGCATTTTACAAGTGTAATAAGCATGTAACGCAAAACCGGCCCAACTTAAAACACATGGCCATGTACCTTTGCGTGATTGCGCAATGAGATTCTATTGGATTTGGCGATGTAACGGTTATGTACATGTGAAGGAAATGTGATCAGTATGACATCTAAATTTCACACTCTTTCATTACCTCCTTGTGTGAAAGATGTTATTTTTCAAACTTGATTGTTTTTTCTTTTCTTTCAGATGAATAGCAACTCCCATATCATCCTATGTGGTCAGATATCCGTATACAACAAAGACATACCTTATCCCCCGCCCCTACCACAAGAAACACAAGACATCTTAACAGAACGGAATATCACCAGGGATAGATTTCTTATTCTCAATCATGTACATTTGTTTCCTAGCAGTATGACACAGTTACACCTATGGTATAAAACAGGTGCAATAAAGGTCAGTAGAATAGTACTGTAAGGGGACACAAAAAACCCCTTGTTCTACGGGCAAACGAACCTCTTAGGTACGGTCGGTCAGTCAGGCCTTTTTTCTTCTTCTTTTTTCCCCCTTCAAAATGATTTTTAAAAATCCCCAAAATCAGTAAACATTTTGCTGTTTTTGACAAGCAAACAATTTTGTTGGGGGTCAGTATTCATTTGCACATGAACATTATTTTCACCGATAAATAGGTCAGTCCGGCCCGCAGTACAGGGTTTCTTTGTTTCGTCGCCTAAAAGATAAATTTTTTAATGTAGTTTTTGTCTCGCCTGATGTAATCAGAAAGAGACTATGTTATCACTATTTCTGTGTGGCGTATGGCGTCAGCCGTCCGCCGTCTGCCGTGTGCTAAGAAATACCTTTGTGACGCGATATCTGGAGATCCGTAAGGCCTATCTTGATGGGACTTGGTGGAGGGAAGGGGGGTGGTGCGTTCTGTTGCTGATTGATTTTTCAAGGTCATCGGAGGTCATTCAAGGTCATCGGGGTCAAATGTGCTTAAAACTTTTGCGACGCGTTGTGACACGATATCTAGAGATCCGTAAGGCCTATCTTGATGGGACTTGATGTCAGGGAAGGGGGTGGCGTGTTCTTTTGCTGATTAGATTTTCAAGGTCATTGGAGGCCATTCAAGGTCATCGGGGTCAAATAAGATCCGTAAGGCCGATCTTGATGGGATTTGGTGGAGGGAAGGGGGGTGGTGTGTTCTTTTTGCTGAATACATTTTCAAGGTCATCGGAGGTCATTCAAGGTCATCGGGGGTCAAATATGGGGTCAAATAGATTGGTGGAGGGAAGGGGGGTGGTGTGTTCTTTTTGCTGATTAAATTTTCAAGGTCACCAGAGGTCATCGGGGTCAAATATGGGGTCAAATAGATCAGTAAGGCCTATATTGATGAGATTTGGTGGAGGGAAGGGGAGTGGTGTGTTCTTTTTGCTGAATAAATTTTCAAGGTCATCAGAGGTCATTCAAGGTCATTGGGGGTCAAATAGGATCCGTAAGGCCTATCTTGATGGGATTTGGTGGACGGAAGAGGGATGGTGTGTTCTTTTTGTTGATTAATTTTTCGGGGTCATCGGGGGTCAAATATGGGGTCAAATAGATCAGTAAGGCCTATCTTGATGGGATTTGGTGGAGGGAAGGGGGGTGGTGTGTTCTTTTTGCTGATTAAATTTTCAAGGTCACCAGAGGTCATCGGGGTCAAATATGGGGTCAAATAGATCAGTAAGGCCTATATTGATGAGATTTGGTGGAGGGAAGGGGAGTGGTGTGTTCTTTTTGCTGAATAAATGTTCAAGGTCATCAGAGGTCATTCAAGGTCATCGGGGTCAAATAAGATCCGTAAGGCCTATCTTGATGGGATTTGGTGGACGGAAGAGGGATGGTGTGTTCTTTTTGTTGATTAATTTTTCGGGGTCATCGGGGGTCAAATATGGGGTCAAATAGATCAGTAAGGCCTATCTTGATGGGATTTGGTGGAGGGAAGGGGGTGGTGTGTTCTTTTTCCTGATTAAATTTTCAAGGTCATCAGAGGTCATTCAAGGTCATTGGGGTCAAATATGGGGTCAAATAGATCAGTAAGGCCTATATTGATGAGATTTGGTGGAGGGAACGGGAGTGGTGTGTTCTTTTTGCTGAATAAATTTTCAAGGTCATCATAGGTCATTCAAGGTCATAGGGGGTCAAATATGATCCGTAAGGCCTATCTTGATTGGATTTGGTGAAGGGAAGGGGGGTGGTGTATTGTTTTTGCTGATTAAATTTTCAAGGTCATCGGAGGTCATTCAAGGTCATCTGGGGTCAAATAAGATCCGTAAGGCCTATCTTGATGGGATTTGGTGGACGGAAGAGGGATGGTGTGTTCTTTTTGTTGATTAATTTTTCGAGGTCATCGGAGGTCATCTGGGGTCAAATAAGATCTGTAAGGCCTATCTTGATGTGATTTGGTGGAGGGAAGGGGGTTGGTGTGTTCGTTTTGCTGGTTAAATTTTCAAGGTCATCAGAGGTCATCTGGGGTCAAATAAGATCCGTAAGGCCTATCTTGATGGGATTTGGTGGACGGAAGAAGGATTTTTTTATTATTTTTTTGCTGATTAATTTTTTAAGGTCATCTGAGGTCATCTGGGGTCAAATAAGATCCGTAAGGCCTATCTTTATGTGATTTGGTGTAGGGAAGGGGGTTGGTGTGTTCTTTTTGCTGATTAAATTTTTCAAGGTCATCAGTGGTCATTCAAGGTCAAATATGATCCGTAAGGCCTCTCTTGACGGGATTTGGTGGAAGGAAGCTGGATGGTGTGTTCTTTTTGCTGATTAATTTTTCGAGGTCATTCAAGGTCATCTGGGGTCAAATAAGATCCGTAAGGCCTATCTTGATTATATTTGGTGGAGAGAAGAGGTGTGGTGTGTTCTTTTTGCTGATTAATTTTTCAAGGTCATCAGGGGTCAAATAAGATCCGTAAGGCCTATCTTGATGGGATTTGGTGGAGGGAAGGGGGATGGTGTGTTCTTTTTGCTGATTAAATTTTCAAGGTCATGAGAGGTCATTCAAGGTCAAATATGGGGTCAAATAGATCAGTAGGGCCTATCTTGATGCGACTTGGTGGAGGGAGGGGGTGTATTCTTTTTGTTGATTAAATTTTCAAGGTCATTGGAGGTCATTGAAGATCGTCTGGGGTCCCCCTAAAATGTCTTGCCTCCTTTTGCCCCCCCCCCCCAAAAAAAAAAATTATGATGCTGGCGCCGCCACTGCATAGTCCAAAGGGGGTGGGGTACCATCTAAACTTTGAAGGGCCATAAAGCGGAAACGATTCGTTTGTGTTCCGCAATTTTTTTAGTACTGGGTAACATTTGAGCATCCCTTAAGGTATTACATCCCTTGCATTAACTACAATGCATACCTCTGTGATAGTGCTACATTGTATCATATGTTTCATCATCATTTCTTTCAAGTCACTTTTGATGAACAGGCAAGACGCGCCGTTCAAGAACCGCCTTGTTTAAGTATTTCATGGATTGACGTGAACCTGCAAATATAAAGACACAAGAATACATTTTTGTAATACAGTATGGAAGAGTTGCAAGCTGTTTTGCGAATTCTGTAACCCGTGAAAATTTCTGAATGGTGGGAAACCAAGAAAACTGAACATGAATATGTTGGGTTTTAGAGTTTTTAAAATGCTTTGAAACCCTAACACCCAGGGCGTGTTTTGGGAATAAAACTGTCAGGGGAGAATAACAGGTCAATTTTTTAAGTCAGCTTCAGATCTTATGATTTTCCAGACCATTTAATAGCTTGTCTGATCACACCACGAGATGGGAAGCATGCGAGGAAGGTTAGGGTTAATATAGACAATGAATGTCATAAGTGTTACTGAACAGGTCCTTAAAAGCTGATGATTAAATCTATGGGCCCCGCCTTTTGATACATGCACCATTTCTGAGATTTCAGTAAACATGACATTTTTGGTTAGATTTTATTATTAGGAAATACTGATTGAAGTGTAATAAAATTGTACACAATATGGCAAAAACACAAAATGTTTTCAATCAGATTGGGTTGGCCTGGCCTACTCATCAAAGAATGATATTTTAGTAGGATGTACATATTAACTACCGTACTTACCAGTGTCTGATCAAATTAATACCATGGTCAATTTGTATTTACTCTTAAAGTCACTAAAACTCAACTCTTTCTTTCTACAGGCTGTATTTAGGGTTGACTATAGTTCATTCAGTGTTAAATTGGCGAACCTGTTTACAGCAGTGAATGAAGTCAGCAGAGCATGGGCGTGCAAAACGCTCGCATGGCGCAACATGGCGCACTAGTGAACAGTATGTGTGGTGTGTGCGTATGCCGCAATAGCACGTGTACACTTATTATTTTCACTGATTAAACTAGTCTCATGACCATGCAGAGAAGTAAACAATTGTATGTCCCATTTCTTTGATTGCTACCAATATATTGTTTCCATTTCATCTATATCATTCCCCCTTATAGAATCGTGAGACGATATCAGAAGGTCTGAGTGCAGCTCCAGAAGCGTTTGTCTCTATGATGAATGGAGGAAACATAGGCAAACAAGTAGTTCATGTAGATGACCCTTGACCTCCAGCCAGCAAGTATGACTGTGCACGTTTTGTTTTTGTAATCATCCTAAAATAAGATGAGAGCTTCCCCTAATATGTGCTATGTAAGTATTATGTGATGTTAATTGGTGCTGCACACATGTACAAGGTTTAGACACTTTATGTCATTGTTCAGTATAGCTGTTGAAATGCTGAGGCACTAGAAATGACCTGCACATCTACAATTGCTATTAATGATGTTCCTACGGCTAGCAAAATTCTTGATATAGAAGTATCAAGTAGAGATGGTTGAGTACAACAAAAAAGTATTTTACTGAAGGTGAATCGGGTGTACGGTTAAACAGATATAACCATTTTAAATCATTTCCAATTTTTTTGTGTGTTTTGTTTTTCGGCCAACAGAGGGCAGTCTATTTTTTGTGTGTTTTTTATTGGTTTTTTGACTCCCTTGGTAAAATGTTCTTAAAAAAGGTTTTTTCGTTTTTGCTCTAATTGTTTATTGAAAACTCAATAAGTTTCCCGCAGCACAGGAAATAGGAGAGTTATATAGACAACATATACACCAAGTGGCAATACATTTACTAAAGTGCATGAACTTGAGGGAAAATTAATTAAGTGCATTAATTAGCATCATTTTTTAATAACCTAAAGCTTCCTTAGATAATTAAGTATAATTAAATATGCAGATGTCTTACAGCCTCCCGCAGCACAGGACAGTTTCTAAAAACTATAATTAACAAGCTCCCAAAACTTCAGCATTATAGCATTTATACTTTTCTTGTAAAAATTAATTAAACATTTTTGCATAGATTATTTATTTTGCTACGGGGTCAAAAAGACAATAAAAAAATGAACGCTTAAATTTTGCTTCATTTTTGACAATAAAATTGTCATATCTATGGAACCGTACCTCCAATCAAGCTCAAATTTTAACCATAGAAACATCCCTAAGAGTGATATAACACTTTTAATTTTGCTAATGATGTGTGGGACAGAGATAGCACATAGTACAACTCTTTGGAGCAAATGGTGAAAATAAACTCCTTACAAAAAGTATCGAGCCCAAAAGGGTATGGATTAATCAAAGCAAATAACCCAGTGCAAAATTTTGATCTGCGTATTTTGACACCTCGATTATTGAGATGCGATGATGCGGAGCAGAGTTATTGTCATTTCAATGGTCGTAGGTACAGTTTCAAAAGTGACAATCCCCCTATAGAGAATGATCAGGTTTATGCTTTACACACATGAACAGAAATGCTTCTATAGGGATGATTGTCACGTTTGAAACTTGACCTACGACCATTGAAATAACAATAACTCTACTCCGCAATATCTTATCTCAACAATCAAGGTGTCAAAGTATGCAGAACAAAATTATGCACTGAGTTATTTGCTTCAAATTATCCATACCCTTTGGGGTCGTTGATTATTGGCTCATTTGTTAAGTGTCTCGATACTTTTTGTGATGAGTATAGAAGTTAACCATTGACCACTTTTCATGACTACTTTAACTTTGACCCTGGTTGGCCAGCTAGGAAGACCAGCACTTGAAACTTAATTTAAAGCTAATGCTCTACTAATCTTCTGCTAATCTTGATGATGTTAACATCATCAAGATTGGCAGAAGATAAGTAGAGCATTAGCTGATAACGTCAACGTGTAATTTGCTGTAACATATTGGAGCCTATCCATTTTGATTTTACTCTCATATCTCACAAAATGAGATTCATTGTTAAATTTCCCAGGAAATAACATAGTTGTTGAATCTTTGATCACTTACTTATAATGTGAACCTGGTTATTTTAAGGCTATAATCCATATTACTTGCCCAAGAGTTCCAACAGTGCCAGCATTGAAATATTCTGTGTCATCTCACTTTGGAGATGATATCAACAAGTCGTGGGCTCAGAAACAAAAGGCCTGATCTCCATTTTGACCATTTTGAGAAAAAGGCTATTGAAGATTTTTAAACACATTGGGGAGATACAGATGAGGCCTTGTGGTACTGGCTATAACTTTGAAAGGGTTGTTTTATGGAGATAATACTGTGTGCTATGGAGAGAGAATTTCTTTCTGAACATTTTGATACCAAAATCTCATTTTTGAAAAAATGGAGATGAGGCCTTTTGTTTACTAGCCCTCGAAGTAATCTAGTCATAGATGCAGCATATTTGCTCCAGGGCTGACATTCTTCTTTGATTACATGGGAGCAAACTTCATCTCATTTGGGTTACACTCATGATATGATGGTGCAATCACTAGAATATACACTGATGTAACTAAGCTTCCAATATGTAGATGCTACATGGTTAGAGGAGAAACAGGGCAAACTATTGACCAGAGGTACTGGCTACAGGCATGTCACCCTTGAACCCAAAATTTGAGAGGTTATGCACTTGGGCAGTACTGAGGAAAATAGTATACATATATTGACTGCAATGAGGGGCATGGTTCAAGTTATATACATCATATAGATTCCTGTCATTTGATTGGTTAAAAGTGTGGGTATAATCATCAAGCTATGAAAAACAACTAGCTGCGTAAAAATGTACAGGGTGTTCAATACAAAAAAAATTGCGGTATTATTACATTCTGTCTTGGGTGATTCAAATCGACTGTTGAATTGAATTGGCCATTGGAATGGCATGATTGGTTCATAAATATTTCTGATGTGTAATAACACAGAATATACAGAGGGTATGCAAATAGGACATTATGCCTATCTGGTGCCCAACAACAATAATTTGGTTTCAAGATTTATAGCCATGGAGGTATTAAAATGTTAACCATCACATTTGATGACCTTGTTTCCTTTACTTTTGCAAAACTTCAATTTGAAAGGTATGTGTATCTTGAATTTACTGTACAGAGTGTCCCATTAAGAAGTGGGCACATGCTCCGCATCAATATTTGGCATTAATGAGTATATCAACTCATAGATAGTTTAGTTGACTTTCAAATGCCGTTTTTATTTGCTTGTGATTGCTCAAAACAAAATGCTTGATCAACCACAGGTACTTAAAAATGTGTTGTGCCATCATTTTGCTCATTTAATATTCAGTATTGACTAATTAATGTCCATATGAGCTCTAAGATAACTAACTTAACTTTCAAATGCCATTTGTTTTGTCACATTTGCTTTATCCTAAGTACTTAAAGTTAAATATGTGCTATTTTTATCAAGAATGCTTCTATTTTACACATGAATGATTTGTTTCAAAATGTTTGGTTTGTTGTTAAAAAGCATATCTTTGGATAGGCTAAGACATATTCGACAAAATAAACTGTATCTGAAAGGTAATTTAATAATATTGAAGCTGTAAAATCCAAATATGAAATGTTTAATGATCAAAATAACACATTCCTTAAAAAAAACATTTTATTTTTGGTACAAGGCTGATTTTGAGTGCTCATAATTATTTGATCAAACATATTTTTAGATTGAGAAAAGTAAACAAAATCAAATGAACGGCATTTGAAAGCCAACTAAATTATCTTTCAGATTACAGCCAAATACTGAGTAATCAATGAGGGCAATGACATGGAACACCCTGTGCACCCTTTTAAGGGTATGCTGTATGTGTAGGGAAATTGCAGTGTGTACAGAACAGGCATCATGTATGAATCATGACCCTAGAAATATTGTTTCAGTTCAATAATTAAGTAGAATGTTGGAGTGGGTGGCATTCAGATTGAGAAAGTAAATACAATCTAATAAACGTCATTACAAAGCCAGCTAAATTATTTTTTAGTTTATATAAAGATTTATACGAAATACTGAATATTTAATGAGGCCATGAGGGCAATGACGTGGAACATGTGCACCCTTTTTTAGAGACACCCTGTATCCCCATCAGTATCAAGATGGACTTGAGTTTGTTAGCATATCAAAATGAAAACTTCTCAACTGTTTATATTCCATTCATGCTTCAACAGGTTTCAGACACTATTGTATGCACAATTTCAACAAATATTTGGTAAAGATCGAATATCAGAAATCATATAATTATCTCAACATATTACATAATATTGGTATACTATATTGGTATACAGTAACTAAAGGGTTCAACAAAAGAAAGTATACCACTTTGTTTATGTCATTTTGAGTAATTTTTAATTTGTTGTTGACCAAACAGGCTAGATAGGTATTTAGATGAATCTTTTAGGCATAATTTGATACCAAATTTGCCCCCTAACAACAAAGATAAACCATGATTAGCACCATTTAAAGGAAAATATCCCATTTTCAAAAGTCGCATTTCCAATACACAAGCACGAGAAGATTTGGTTAATCTGTCCATGTTCTACCCATCCATAACATTCCTTTACATTCAAATCCTTCACCCATGCATCAGTTTACATTTGAATTAGCCCGCGCATTGAGCGATATGCGCGGTGATCAGTACGGGATAAATACGGCATATGTGTGTGTTAACAATTGGCCCTTTCTTCTCGTGCTGTGTATTGGAAATGCGACTTTTGAAAATGGGATATTTTCCTTTAAATGGTGCTAATCATGGTTTATCTTTGTTGTTAGGGGACAAATTTGGTATCAAATTATGCCTAAAAGATTCATCTAAATGACTATCTAGCCTGTTTGGACAAAAACAAATTGAAAGGTTCTCAAAATGACATAAACAAAGTGGTATACTTTCTTTTGTTGAACCCTTTATCTGTGTGTATTGTGTAATATGAGAAGTAGGTTTAATTAGACCTGGGCCCTATTGCATAAAAGTTCAAATTAATCTTAAGGGGGACTTAAGGACGTTTTTTTGGAATTTTTTGAGTGCTGTAATTATTGAACTATGACTCAAATGTATACAAAAGTATACATTTTTGGAAAGGAAATGGATCAGAGAATCCAAATTTGCCAACAAAAAAAAGTTTTCATTTTTTCCCCACTTTTTTAGCACTTTTTGGTTAAAATTACAAAAAATATTAGATAAGGTTAAAAAATAAATCGTCCCTAAGTTAGTGTCTTCACATCATCATCTAGCGATTTGGGCATTTTTTTCCTCAAAATTATTTTTGTTAGCTTTGTCCAAAAAAGAATGTGGTCAAAATTGATGCCAATTTGAATTCTCTGATACATTTCCTTTCCAAAAATGTATACTTTTATATACATTTGAGTCATAGTTCAATAATTACAGCACTCACAAAAAAACAACTTCCTTGAGTCCCCCTTAAGAACTCTTCTCATGCCTGGTTAAGAAGAATGTTTTAAGAATTGTTATTAAGTTGTGCTTTGATCTAGGGTCTATTTCATGAAGATCAACTAACAAATTCTTAAACAATCTTCATGAGTAGAGTTGAAAACTTAAGAAGATTAACTCTTCTTAAGATGAATCTTTAAGTTTTATGCAATTGGACCCTGAAGTTTCAGTGTTGTTGTGGAAATTGGAAGAATACTATTTGGAAGGATCATTGGTATATCAAGATCACATAACACTTTATATGTAATTGTAAGCATAATTATTTGTTTAATCATACAGAATTAACCATATCTCAGAAATAACTGGATTGTGAATAATAATAATACATATGTCATATGTCATGGATATATATTGTAACCAATATCTGTGATGTAAGGTGTAAGTATTTTATGCTCTGGTTAGTGGAGAACTTGTCATATTTTAGCTGTCAGCATGGTCAGTGTTTTGACAGTCATGAGAGCAAACAAATATATGCCAACGGTCACATTCATTTTAGAAATTTGAATTTCTATGTATGATAACGTACATAAATGCTACTCTTTTATACAGTAAAGACAAGTATTATTGTAGGTTTGACTTCCAAAGACATTACTGCACATGCAAATACATGATATATGCATGGCATTTACAGCACTTAGAGGTCATTAATGTTTACTAGGGTCAATGGTCAGTTATATGTAATATGTTATATGGACGTTTTCTTGGGCAACTATAGTAACATAAGATTGTGATGCACATATCCCATATATATTCATGAAGTTATAAGTGTGTATTAAATATCTCAACAATGTATCTTATCAATGCACCAGTGAAATAACTCTATTTTGATTGTTTAGCTTTTGTCGTAGCATATGTATTTATTTTGAGATATGACTACCTTGGGCTACAATGACTCAATATTTTACAGTGGTTATCTAGTGTACCCCAGCAGTGCCTTTCAAATGTAGACTGTTCAAAATGATCTATAATTCAATCTTTAACATGGTTACATAATTGCTTTAGGTGGTATAATTGTTCCTTATATATTGCAAATAAATTCATGGTTGGTTTTAGATGATTTATTGAAATGTAAATTGTCAGTATTTTGAACCAATAAGGTGGATTATTGAAGCATTTATACTAAAGGTATAGATAGAAAACTGATATGTGAGCACTATTCAAAATGACTGCCCTTTTCCAATGGTCAGAGTTTAAGCTTGGATGTATGCTAACTACATGATCTTTCAATCTCATATGCCATAGTTTATATTTTTCTGCCAATATTTTCTAAGGAAACACATAATTAACATGGAATGATTCAGTTATTAAAATTTTTACATTTGTATCTCATTATCCTGAATGATTTGTAGCTTACTGATAATTGCATGAATTTGGTTGTAAATTCAAATTGTTGTATACATATTTACTGTTATACTGTACACAGCGCCATAAGATACACATTTGTAACTGTACCAGATAATATATTGATGTATTTTATTTGGGACATCTTGTATACTTATTCTTCCTAACCCATGCATGTGTAGTGTGTGAAGTATATGCCCTGGGTTAAACATTGTATAATCAGTAATATAATAATAAGGTGTTTGTTAAGCGCCCTATGACAGTAAACTGTCCTCAAAGCGCTTTACAAAAATACATAAAACAACAGTATGGGGGGGGGGGGGGGGGGGGGGGAGATACAAATGGAAAATACTATACAAAACCTTAAAAACTACAAGTATGCAATAAATATTACACATTATAAAAGCACGCAGTAATATAAAACATCAAAATGTAGTGTTCCAGTCCAGCTGGTGTAGACACATAAATCAGTAAAAAGTCCGCGTATGTAACACACTGCATGCAAATACTTACTACAAAAAAATGCTAGCTGTAGAAGGATAGAAAGTTAAAAATGCAAGCGTTAAATGGAAATAAGTAGATATACTCCAATGAAAAATTAGTAAAAATTGAAACAATTGGCTGTCCAGAAATATTAGTTTCTTTTGCAAAATTATATTCATAATACAGTAGAATATTAAAGGGATAAAGATTGGATGAAAACCAGACTCATATACTGGATCGTTCATTTATGTAATATCATCAAATTTTAAATCTCTTCATATATTTGAAGCATTGTGAAATGCGAATACAACTCTTTTTTTAGAGACGATAGAATTTGAGATGAGTGAATTTGGTAGGCTCATGGGGCCGCATTCTCGAACGTATTTGACCGTTTGTACGTATTTATATACGGTTTAAGCTAAACACGCTTTTAGCTTTGACTTTAAACACATCATTTAACTAAACGCAATTCTCAAAAATGTGTTTAACTTAAAGATAGATGTTCCAATTGCTGACCCGATTTTCAACTTGATGTTTTCTATTTTACATGAAAGTTCATCCTTAAAATTGTCGCATTCCAAAGTTTGAGTTGCATAACTCCAATGGTTCTTTTTTTAGAAGCGTAAGGTCAAAAGACATTTGCTCATTGAGTAGTACACAGACTGATTGGACCAATTTTACAGACATAATGAGAAAAATATGGGGATTCTTCTGATACCAAAATATCTTGATGTGAAAAAACAATCATAGCCCCAAAGAAATGATCGGAACATATACCTTTAAACACACGTTTAACAAACTTGTGCATCAATTGTACACAACTTGAATGATTAATCGACCATGCCAGGTGCAAGCGGATGCAGATCATGTAGTCTTCAAAATACACGTGCATTTGAGGATTGTAACCCATTTGGGCCACAATAAATTGAATACGTGTATACAGTGAATGCACGTCCACTCTGTGGACGAGATTTGCGGATTTTAAAATCAGGTTTGTTAAAAACGTTGTTTAAAAGATAAACTCATTTTTAATTTAGACACAAGTTCGGTCCGGTTTTGAGTAGAAAACGTGTTTAGTCTGAGAATATGGCCCATTATGTATTACATGGGACAGGTTGAAGTCTTCAAGGAGAATTCTGATATAATGATCCTATAAATTATAGCGTGGCTGGTATATAAGATAAACCACATATCATTCATCTCTCCTGGGCAAATCACATGACAGTTAACAATACAACTTGGTTTGAGGGAAGGTAGTCACCAGTTATCTAACACCAAGGGCCAGTAGTTTGCACTACTTTAGTACTTTCCCTCAAACCATGTTGTATTTGTTTTATTACACCTCATACAGATGTGTCTATGCCTCTATCCCTTCTACATCTTGCCAACAACCAAGAGATTATCTCATTCACAAATATTGTTGATATTTATGCAGAGAATTTTGATTTGTGTCCATACAACAAATACACCTAGCACAAAAAGTCCCTGACCAGGTGCCTTGGTGTTGGCTAATTCAAAATAGATAATCGGTACCAAAAATCTGAGATATACATTTATAGATGAGCAAATTTCTTCTCCGCAGTTTGATACCTCATTCAAAAAAAAAATCGAATGGATACTTTTAAAGTTACAGCAATTTCAATGACCGCGCATAACAACAGCAAAGTTGCACTAGAAATGGTTTTCCATGGGATATCATTGATTTGTGTGATAACGCAGTGAAAATGTGTGTGTATTAGACTCACTGCTAATCAGCAAGAGTTTCATCTTCACAGCTAGTCACACCCTTTATATCGCAATCACTCCAGACCCATTCATCCAGATACCTAGGTGGCTTGTTCAGGTAGCACAGTTATGACAGTAATCACACACAAACCAATGATTTCCTATACCTAGTGCAACTTTGCTGTTGTTATGCGCGGTCATTGAAATCGCCATAACTTTAAAAGTATCCATTCGATTTTTTTTTGAATGCGGTATCAAATTGCGGAGAAGAAATTTGCTCAATTAATGTACATCTCAGATTTTTGGTACCGATTATCTATTTTGAATTAGCCAACATCAAAGCACCTGGCCAGGGACTTTTTGTGCTAGGTGCAGGGTTTTTTGTGTGTAGTTCAGTAAATATGCTGTTAATATTTATTATTTAGAGTATTTGATTTGTTTGTATGTTTACACATTGTTTAATGCTTTTTAACAGTATACAGTTTGCCATGGTATTTTTGTATATAATCCTTTGTGACAAATTATTTGTTAGCGATGTATTTTTGTACGCAAGTGGATTGCACAATATATGATGGTTATGTATTTAATGGTGTGAAAATTGAAAACAATAAAATAAATATTTGTGATATTTAAAAATATGGTGTTGTGATGTTTATACTGTCTGGATTTATACTCTTCTTGTATCTCTGTGCAGTGATGTCAGTGGATATTCAAGTGATCAACGCAGCATTTAAGGGCAAGTACACAGATTTGTCTTTGATAGTATGGGTAATGACACCTGCACATTATGCATGTGATAATGAGGTTCAAACATTGGAATATGCTTTGATGTCACTGCACAGAGATAAATGAAGTTTAGTTGATTATATCTAGAAATTGTTTAATTTTACAAACTTTAAAAAAAATAGACAGACAAGTTTTCAAATCAATAAAGAGGCCAACAATATTACAGGTAAAGAATTTGACAGATTCACCATTGGACAAGTTTGAAATTGTCTAAACTTTACGTAAAAATGCTTTTGAGGAGTGACAGATGTCAATGATGCATTTGAGTGATTCCATCATTCTGAAGCTTACAATTGTGGCTTCAAACATTGAATGGGTTTTTAATTAAGTAACTTACAAAATAATTAGAGTCTAGTGAAATGTTATTTTGAAACTGAAGATCATCAGTTTTTATTTCTCTAGAACAAGAAATAGAATATTTATTGCAAGACTGACATAAAATAACAAAGATAAAAACACACACAACAGCAACATCTAATTTATGTACACACAATGTGTGGCCATGTATTTTTACACAAAATGATGTTGTAATCATTACCTTGATCCTCTGGACATAACATGAATACATCTTTGGTTATCAAATTAGGAATTTCTAACATCCCATCATTTATACAAATCTACCCATACAAAATGTGCAAAACCTAGCCTTCGAATTTGTCAATTTCCCTATACTATGATGCCATTGTTCAGATTTTTTTCCATCAACTTAACATTTTCATCTGTCAGAAGTGTTACATGTTACTTTCCAAAAGGCATAACCCCCCCCCCCCCCCCCCCCATCTCAAACGGTGGTTGGATTGGTCTGTACTTAAATAAAAACCGTTAGATATTTAGATTTATCCTGCTGGTGCGCGCATGAACGTACCCCAAACACAAAAGGCATAACGATGTATCGAGTATCATGCACCAGCATTTAATGTCCAAGGCAAGGATTCTGAATTAGATTATGATTTGTTAGAGATCTGCAAGAAAAAATCAGCACTATAGGTGACCAAAAAAATATTGCAGTTGCTTAGGCTATATTAAAAAAATCTTTTGTCTCAAAGCTCTTCAGTTTTTCAAAACCTAATGCGGAATGCGTTTTTTTTAAATATAATATAAATGTTTTAAATATAAAATATTGAAATCCTTGTAAAGTGACCAATTTGTATTTAAAATGATGTGATCCATGAAAATCTGACAAATCTGTGAAATTTTTGGATTTTTATTTTATTTTTTGGAGAAAAAAAAAATTAAAATTAAAAAAAAGTTTAAAAAAAAGAAGATTTTGTTTTTCTAACGCGCATCAATTAACTAACGCGTGCGGGAGCTCTGAGGCAAATGATTTTTTTTAATATAGCCTTATAAACACAACACCAAAAGTAAGTCCCCCCTAAACAATTCGTCATAACATAGTAAGATAATACATTTTACCAATAAAACTTAGTTAGAAATAATCCGATGACTGTTTCCTAAGTGATGTTTGAAAATGAAAGATGTCCATTACTTCATGGCTGAATGAGCTCAAATGGAAGACAAAAACTGCCCTTCTCAAAAGTCACAAAAGTTTATGAATTGCTTCTCAAAGTCACAACTCACTGTGCTAATATCTGAGCCAAGAAGGGGATTAACATGGCTGAATGATCATGAATTGAATACACATTACAGTAATTTTCGCTCAGCCACAGGTACTTTTCCATTAGTGAGAAGCAATTCATAAACTTTTGTGACTTTTGAAAAGGGCAGTTTTTGTCTTATTTTTGAGCTCATTCAGCCAAGAAGTCATGGACATCTTTCATTTTCAAACACCACTTAGGAAACAGTCATAGGATTATTTCTAACTAAGTTTTATTGGTAAAATGTTTTATCTTACGATGTTATGACGAATTGTTTAGGGGGGACTTACTTTTGGTGTTGTGTTTAGTAGATGAATGAAAAATGGCTTGTCGATTCTTGATAGTAGGTGAACCACAACTGACCAACTGTGGAGCAATTTCAGTATGTCCTTAAAATATACAATTGGATTGGCTGGACTACACATGGCTTGGATTGTGACCCATTTCTTGTCTTCAAACAATTGTGGAATAGTGTAGTGCTTAAACTAGTCCAAGCAGCGGCTGCTGCATAATGCGTACACACACACACACGTTGTTTTGTTTATCAATCAGACTATAGTAGATACATTTTGAGGGCTCAGACCCACAAGGCCTTATCTCCATTTTGACAATTTTGAGAAAAAGACTAGATTTTTAAACACATTGGGGAGATGGAGATGAGGCCATGTGATACTGGCTATAACTTTGAAAAGGGTTGTGTTATGGAGATAAGGCTGTGTTACTGGAAAGAGAATTTCTTTCTGAAAATGTTGATACCAAAATATCATTTTTGAAAAAAAATGGAGATGAGGCCTTGTGTTTCTGAGCCCTCTAATTTTGTAATGGAATGTAAGATGAAGCCAAGGGAAAGAAAAACAAGTTCTACAGGCTGACTAACTCATACGTTTTAAATTTTGGATTTTATTTTTAGAGATTTTACAATTTTTTGGAAATTTTTTGATAATTTACCAAATCTTTCAAGAGCAAGTTGAACCCCCAACCAGACAGACCCTGCCTGATAGTTTTATCCTCCTGTATGCTTTAATGACTTAACTATAGTCGTCGCCAGAATACTTCAGCACTTTTTAAAACCGCCAATGCGCGCGTCGTGTTAATGAGCCAGTGGGCGGGGACATTCATGACCCATAGATACGATCGCGGCCAATCGAATTACAAGGGCCGTGACGCGTCGAACTGTTCAAAGATAACGCTGTTGTGACGCTGTTCTACAACGCACTTCCGTGTTTACGCTGTACGCAGTTGTCACAGAAAAAAGTGCCGAAGTATTCTGACCACGACTATAGAGTAACATTTAAATGTGAAACCTCAACCTATCTATCATCACCTACTGATTTGCAAATTACTTTGGTCAATTCTAAAATGAATACATCAAATTTAGTATGACAAGTATTTGTTCATGAAAGTAAACACAATTGATGTTGAAAATACTTCACATCATAATTACATTAAGACATTATTATGTTATATATACATTGGCTTATTTGTACATATTTACACTTTACAAGTTATATAAACATAGCATTCATTTATTGCATGAATTTGTTTGCTAATGCTATGGGAAGACAATACCCTTGCGAAAGTCAGGCTGATATTGAAAATTGTTTTCTTTAATATTTCTTCAGTAAATGTTCATATTTCAAAATCAAAACAATTCCTTCAAATACAAAAATACCCATTTATAATATACATGTGCTGTCGAATTTTTGAATTTTACAAGATTGGTCAAAACAATTTTTAAAATGGCCATACATAGTAAATCTCAATCTCCCCAACATGTCTGAACTTCCAGTTACCAAACATCCAAATTCAAGTATTTCAAACACTTTGAACATGCACATGTTTACACCCCGTGATTAGCCTTCTCACTTTGAATCAACCATCAATTTCTTGAGGATTAATTGCCTTTCCTTATAGCCAAATTCAGAGATTTAAAAATTACTGCAAATAATGATTAATCGTCTGGAGTTTTTTTTGACATAGAGATTTGGTACTTTTCACAAACTAATCATATTAAATCAACAGTTGTTATTAAGCCTATAAAAGAACAATCAATTATCAAAAGATTGATGATCAGCTCAGTGTGAAAAAGATTAATTTCTGTACACAAACTTTCCTAAGATACAATCATAAGACCATCCAGAAAGGTATATGATAAAGCAAACAATTCATGAAATAGTTTCAATTTTAAACTGCACATAAGTGTCACCATTCTGCAAAGCACCATTCTTATTTTAAATACTATTAATTTAACATTTATTGGAAGCAAACAGTAAAGTGCGGCATTTGCATAGATTTATAGAAACTAAACACTAAAGAATACTAAGGGTTCATTTTTGTTTGTTCAATAATTTGAAATATGTCGCCATTGTTCAAAAGTGGCTTGGAAATAATTGCAAGTGTAAGAATACACAGAAGGATATATAACTGAATCCACATGCTTTTAATAAAAGCCAAAATGACCACAACATTTTCTTCGTGACACAATCGTGTCATCTGCTTCTATAGAAAAAATGAAATGTAATGGAAGACACATTACCAACATCGCACCACTATAAAAATACATTACAAACATTACATGATTTACCATTATAATGGCCATCTCGCAGACACTATACCCTACTTGCACGCAATTGCCATTTTAGAATGAAAGCGAGGCTCTCCCTTCAGCGGGCGCACGCCCAACCGCGTCACGCGATGCACAAACCTGCATGAAACCATGACGCAGTGTGGTGTGATAGTGCGTAATAGTGCGTGGTGAAGGGAGAGCCTCACATTCAATGGTTCCATTTGTACCGTGCAAGTAGCGTATAGTCTAGTTATCCATCACAAGACGGTGACGTAACTGTGTGCATTCTATGATACATGATACAAGCATAGAAAGACGGAAGACATACACGTGCATAAATACTGCGCCTGTAAAGTTACGTCACTATCCAGAGGAAGACAAATAGAGTATAGTGCTAAACATCAGTTACAAACTTTCAGGATTTGAAAGCGAACAGAAAAATATGCATATCTAAAGGTAGCAGACAGTTAATGATCAACAATATTTGGAGGTCTGACATGTGAAATGGGAATGTGTGGGCAAGATCCTTGTTGACAAAAAAACTTGTTTTGTTACGCCATCACAATCCTGACAGCCTCTTTTGAAAAAAACATTGTCTCACATGAAACTTGTAACCATATCAACCATACAGTGTTGCCATGCAGTCATTTTTTTTATACATCCAACTTGAATTTTCATCTCAGGACAACATTGCAGAGAGGACCCTCTTTCACTCATATGTTATAATACCAAAATACCTAATATCTGGTCTGCAATAACTGGCTGTCAGATATTACCCATATTTCAGATGTTTAGTGGTGTATCCTTGATGATTTTCAACCATGACATGTAATACAATTTATATAAATTAAATAGTATGACTTTGTGCTGTCCTATTTATTCCCCCCACTCCCCAAACCCATTGGTACAGCCAGTGCTAGTATTCCCCTCAATCATACACATTAGGGAGGTTAACATTCAACTCTCTGTCAACGGCTTGAAGAAACTATTACTATGCGATAACAGCTTCCTCTTCCTGTTGGCTATTCCTTGATTGGAAACCCCTCCCGCTGAACTCTTGCCGCTTTTCTTATACAGCGGATCAGTGGTTGTGTTCATGTTCTTAGTTGAAAATTTCTTTGAGGCCGTTTGCTGTGTGGGTGGCTTCGGAAAAGTATTTGATCTCTTCCTATTTTTATTGACTTCCTTCAGGACTTTTCTTGCTGGTGAAGTAGGTGTTTTAAATAGCAGTGGTGTTCCATTTTGTGAATTGTCTGATGCTTCTATAGTAACCGTGGTATTCATCATTGCAGCTGGACTGGAGTAACTTATTGTGCTACTGGCAGAGGTGTCCCCCTATTTAAAACAAACGAAACATTATTATATGAGTCACATGTCATAATGGGGGATTAAACCATTTTTATTTTGGCAATATTCTATTTATATGGGCCACATACATGGGTGTGAAGCACCGTGGTGTGGAAGCTCTCTGACGATCATGCGATAAGGAAAACGTTTTTCGTTAACAATTACCCAATTGTTTTCTAAGACTATATATATAATACAGACTTTAATGAGTGGGCAATGAGATATATAGTTCAATCAGTTCCAAATTGGCGAGAAATATTTGTTTTTTATTTCTCCATGCGCTAAAGTAATCCAAGCGCACGCACGCGATTATGGCCATATGCACACGGTTTTGGTCGCATGCACGCTTCACGCACTGTGCGCATGTTGCCTTCACGCACACCCGCATCCTTCTGTATTCAGTCGCTACTGTAAGGAGGCTTCGCCGGAACTGATCAAACTATAGAAGAGGTTACCAGCACAGTGTTGCTACTGGATTAGAGTGGATTTAGCAGGGTTTGAATTCCAAATTTGTTTCAATAGAAGTGCCAAGTCTCCAATGTATTAGGCTATATTAAAAAAATCTTTCATCTCAAAGCTCTTCAGTTTTTCAAAATCTAATGCGGAATGCGATTTTTTTAAAGTTTTTATAAATATGAAATATTGAAATCCGTGTAAAAGTGAACTTTTGTATTTAAGATGATGTGATCAATGAAAATCTGAAAAATCTGTAAAATTTGGGGGGAAAAAAATCATAATTTTTCATAATTTATTTTTCTAACGCGCACCATAAACTAACGCGCGCGCGGGAGCTTTGAGACAAACCATTTTTTAAAATAAATCCTTATATCGAGGGCTCAGAAACACAAGGCCGTGTCTCCATTTTGACCATTTTGAGAAAAAGACTATTGAAGATTTATAAACACATTGGGGAGATGGAGATGAGGCCTTGTGATACTGGCTATAACTTTGAAAGGAGTTGTGTTATGGAGATAAAGCTAATGGAAAGAGAATTTCTTTCTGAAAATGTTGATACCAAAATCTCATTTTTAAAAAAATGGAGAGGAGGCCTTGTGGTTCTGAGCCCTCGATATTATGATCCGTAGAGCACTTCTCGGTATTCAAAGTAGCATTGAGAGTGGTTTAGTGACATTTCTATCTACATACCTCATCATTGCTATCCTCGATGTTTCTTCTTAAACACTTAATCGGATCACACTTGCACGAGCTGCTACATCCTCGTCCATCCTTGTTACATTTACATCTTTTGGTTGTGCAATTTGTCTTACAACTGCACTTATTATTACTCTGTTCATAAAAGAAATAGTCAAAAGTAGGTACTTGGATTAAGAAATGTCAACACAAATTGCTTCAAACCAAATGTGAGAGGAAGAATGCTATAATAGTAGAAAACATGGAATGCTGAACAAGATCAACACGATAATGTTTATATATAAGATTGTGATCAAGAATAATAAACTTATGAGAGAAAAAAGAGCAATACTTGCTCATCAACCTGTACTGGCATGTTTGTATTTGGATTTCTTCACAAATTCATAATTAGCAACAAAAATAATAACTCAAATTGTGTGTATTTTTCTCACAAGGTTCCCGACTTCTATAAAAGTTTGCGAAAATAATAACATGAGGATATATTTCTTTGCGTATAGGTCTATGTGACGAAACTACAAATCGCCAATTTAAAAACATGCAAAGCAGTTAAAAATATTTGCACAGCGCAAACAGGTACCACTTTTACATGCCTGTTTGCACTTGTGTTCCCTGTTCACACTTGTTGACCTTTGACCTGTTAATAATCTGTTCTACCCAACGAGATAGATATAAGTAGAGCGCTGACTGTAGCTAGGGTCATTGCCAGCCCATTTACAATGCAATCCTAAATCTCATGCTCGAAATCGTGTAAAATTACAGATGAAACACCAAATATTTCAAAACATAGTGAATTCAATCAGTTATACATTAGAAATGTAAAATAGTTATCAACTTTTGTTTTGGATATCTTAATTACTTAGTTTAAGCTACATAATGCATAATGTGTGTACAGCGCACTGTGACTCCCCGTGTAGTGCGCTATATAAATGTGTTTTATTATTATTTTTATTATTATTACATAAGATATCAATGTTAAATAAAAGACAGCAAAATAATTCTCTGAAATCAGTAATATTATTTCAGGGCCTGTTGCCGCAAGTGGTCGAGTGAAGCCAGTTTTGCGACCACTTGCAGCAACGGTTCATGAATGAATCGACTAAATTTAGTGGATTTGCAAATAGAACGGCAACTTAAATACAATTTTGCGGTGTATTTTAATTTTGCAGGAAGTTTTGCGAGCTAACGGTACTCAAACAACTGGAAATCAGCCCTTTTAGGTCAATGTTTACAATTTTTGACAGGATCGTAACTCCTGCGTAATGAATATTCAAAAATCCCGCACTCAGTGATGACGTCATGGCTAATCGAACGACTTCATTTTCTTGACGAGCAGGGCGCTCTACCTTTATCTATCGTTGGTTCTACCACTACCTTTATCTATCGTTGGTTCTACCACTGGATCTTACCTTGCTAGTGACACTACTGGTTCTGGATGTCCTGGCTGCTCTCCTTTTCTTTATTGGGGTTTCATACCAACTTGAGTCATTATCTTCCGACTCAACTGGTTCCCATTCATCCTCATCCTCATCAAAGAATTCTTGTGTAGTATATCGCTTGGTATCAGCCACTGATTTCTTCTTCTGTAAGAACACAAAGTCAGTCAGATTGTTTAAAATGGATATGATTTTTTTTTTTGCATTGCATCGTTGCTACATGTATAAAAACCTGGAACATATCAACTTGAGTGGTACACATGTGTAGGATTTTATGGTTTTATAATTGGCTAAGTTGGCTAACATAAATATTTGAGGACAAAGGTCAAAACTTGTAAACACACACTTGCTACTGCATGCACACTGACTATGCAGACAACCTTGTGGTTGTCAACACTCATCAATGCACTAGTCCCAGCAACTTGCCTGAAGCATATTTGGCCTGGCCTACCAAGTGGCTCTTTAATCATCAATTTTGGAGAAATGACATTTTATTAGAACTGTTGTCATTAACCTTTTTTGTTGAAGATATGTATGTAAACTATTTTAAAATCTGACATTGACGCATTGTTGTTAAAAAGTAGATTAAAAGTCCGGTTAATATTCCTGCAACAACTAACTAGGTAAAACAAATTAGAAAACTATAGTGGCTAGGTTAACCATATCTTTCATCAAAGAAGTATGACAACAGGCCTACATGACGTTGAGTAAATACAAAATTGTCTTTAGCTAAACATAACAATTGATAACATGCCAAGGATAACTTTTAAGGCTATAGAAACTTATTTTCAAAGGGGTCCATATACAAATAAGATTAGATATACATGCATAAAAAACATCAAACGTTAAAACAAGGAAATATAAAACTAGACATTCATGTGATTCAAGAGCCGAGTTTTAGTATCTTTTTAAAAGTTGATTTCAGTGAGTTGGATTTAACATTGTCAGGAAGCCTGTTCCAATCATTGTTTGCATTGTATTAAAAAGAGGCAGAACTTGGAGTCTTAATCTTTGGAACTTGACAATTAAAAACACTTCTGCTTGTATATTATAGCGATGTAAACTTGATAACATTATCTATCATGTAGTCTGGACAGGTATCATAAAATATGTTAAAAACATGGTTCAATCGAAGCTGCTCAGCTGTGGTATTGATGTTCGAAACGCCCAAAGTTTGGAAATCTGCACGGTTAATATTGATAATAATAATAATAATAATAATAATATTACCGTTCTTATATAGCGCTTTCCACAATGCAAGCACAGTCCCAAAGCGCTTTTTAAATCAATTATTATCGCTGCCAGTTTAGATATCAGAATCCTTTGGTCGCTACACTTAGGCGGCTACCAGTCGACAAGTGCACAAGCCTATCAGCACTACTTAGATTTTGATATCCTAACAGCTCCCCAAATATCGCTTGGGTCGACGAAGCAATTGAGACTAAGTACCTTGCCCAAGGATACAAACATGTTGGCCTTAGCGGGGCTCGAACCCACAACCTTTGCATCGTGAGACCGGCGTCTTATCCACTAGACCACACACGCTCACAATCGATAACATTATCTATCATGTAGTCTGGACAGGTATCATAAATTATGTTAAAAACATATTAAGGATAAATCTGATGACTTTGGTTTGAGCACATAGCAATCTATGAGCATGAAACTTAGAAATACCACCATACCATGATGAGATAAAATAATCAAAAAGGCATAAAACAAGAGCTGTGCAGATCGTTTAAAAAAATGTTGATTACAAAATTTGGCCTGCCTGAAGAGAAATTTCAGCCGGAAAATTTCAGCCATTTAGAGTTTCTGTTTACCTTGAATGCAGGTTTTTTCTTCTTTTCTGAGAAGTCTGGAGTGGCATCGGGTGATATTAATGTTGGCATTAGAGACATCTTCTTACCCGTTGAATAACCACCAGCAGAATAGGAGGCTAATGTCAATTGCTGAATATTGGGAGAGAGACAAAACACACAATGACAATGGATAATCATATGGACATAAACAGAGTATGAGGCTAATGTCAATTGCTAAATATTGGGAGTGAGAATAAAAACACACAATGACAATGGATAATCATATGGACATAAAATTAATGTATCGATCATGTAGTGTAAGCTCACTAATTTTCTGCTTTGTAACTGTCGAATTCCGCGTTTTTCCGCTTTGTAAATTTTGCATTTTTCTGTGGTGTAATTTTTCCCAAGAAAGCTTAAAATGTACGATCTATAAAACCAAAATAAACACACTTTACAGAAAAACACATCATGTTTAGCTGTGTTCTTACAATGCAAAAACAATAATATAGGCCTATGAATTATGGTATTGAGTTCAGCGCGGAGTTTTATATTTGTTTGTTTTGTTTTATTACATATCGGTTTTTAATATTTATATTGTTTTATTCAAGATTGTTTATAAAAAAAATTGTGTTTTGGACATTTTTTGTGCATTTTTTTCTTCTTTTCATCAAAATGTCGTTTTCCGCGTTTAACCTCAATTAACTAGGGACCTTAATGTAGTGTTTCAATACTGTGTAATTCACTTCCAAACAAATATGGATATGTGGGGCCTTGGGGACCCATTCAAAAGGGAGAATGATACATATCTATAGTCTATTTTCTATTTGGCCATCACGAGACAGTGACGTAACTGCATATTCTACAAATTGCAGCACATAACGTGCGCGCCTCGAGTCACACGAGCGTTGAAAGACGGAAGATACATACATGTGCGTAAAAACTGCGGCTGCTAAGATACGTCACTGTCCAGAGGAAACCAAATAGAGAGTATAATCTTTTACTTTACTTGCAGTGCTTCAAAGACTAACAAAAAGACAATAGTGATAATGTTATATTTGTAACTTTATTTTCTGGATGCATTTGACAAAGTAATCCATTTTTATTATATCTAAATCCACTTGGAGACAAAAATCAAATCTACCTCCTTTCCCTCACAATAACCCAACTGATATGTTGTACCCTCCCAATAACTCTTACCTTTTTCAGATCTTCATTCTCTGTTGCCGTTTCTTGAAGTTGTTCATGGACTTCCTTCATATCTGAAATAACTTCTTCCTATTTTGACACATAAAGTAAACAATATTAGTTTGTGGTGATGACTTTACAAATGCGCAAACTATAGAGCACCTTGATACTTGACACCCAGGTGGCATATTATATACCTGGGGTGGGGCTATAAGGTATACAGGTATGTGCTGCCCAAATGGGTCACTTCTTGCAAGGAAAACCCTTTGATATGGGTCCCAAATGGCGAAACACACCAAAACATGGGTCCCAAATGGCAAAAAAACCAAACCCCAGTCAAATCAGCAATTTTTCTGAGATAAAAAACATGCCTATAAGTGGTTCAGGATTCCAAACCTGGAGCGGCATACCCCCATCAAATAATAATGTGAGTGAGCACCCCTTTGGATTTTATACACATATATCTGTTAGTATCTTGATCATGGCTCTTGCTATCACATCACACATTTCTGCATATTTTCATGTCTAGGATTATGGAAATGTTCTTGACAATAATTCAAACCTCTCTTGGATCCCGGGCAGCAAAACCAACTGTAAAAGTGGTAATTTCACGCGATTAATTTAATCTTTGCAGATTTTCAACTGTTTTGTGTGTTTTTGAATTTGCGATTTGTAGCTTCATCACATAGACCAATACGCCAAAGAAACATCAGTGTGTTATCATTTTCGTGGTAGCTAGTTCAAGCGCTGAAATAAATGTAGGGCAAAAATCTCCACTTTTACAGTAATTGAGAAACAAAAAGGTTATGAATCCCTGATCTCTGCAAGAATCTAGTTCAGGGTTCTTCTTTAGTGATACCATCGTCAACAATATGGCATTAAGTTTTCTATAGTTTAATCAGTTCCAAAGTGGCGAAAAACAATTTGTTTTTATCTCTCCGTGCACAAAAGTAATCCAAGCAGACACATGCAATTATGGTCGTACGCATGTATAACGCAAATGATGCACAGTGTACTTGCTGTCTTAACAAGCCTGTGCCATTCTGTATTCATTCGCTACTGTAAGGTAGCATGCCATTTTGGAGCTGATCAAACGATAACATCTTGCTTTTCACCCTACACCTTTGCCAATATAGTGTATTTCAAATCAACAGAACATTGGGAGTAATTATGTTATACCCTTCACAGAGGTATTCATGGTGCATGATTTTTAAGAACGACGCATACTACCGATGTAGGTGGGTGTGTAGGGTATAACAGAATTATGCCGAACATTGTTCATTACTGCATCCTGATTATGCAACATTTTATACCCAAAGAATATTGTTGTTGTTGTTGTTCAATTTGCGCAATTTGTGTATAGTTAATGTATACATGTAAAGTGTTCCTGTATATATTGATGACTTACTTGAAATTGTAGTCTAGTGTGAAGCTCTGCAGCATTAGGGGTGCTATCAGCCTTAGCAGCAGCTTTTGGTAATTGTGATAAGAGATACAAGACCTGCATAAAAGTGTGAAAACAAGGTCAGTGTAAGAGATATGGCAATCAAATTATTGTAAAAGTGAATATTTTTGCTAATCAGAAACATTGATTGTTTTTTCTAAAAAGACTTAAAAAAAGTATAACAGATTATATAAAAGAACACAAAATAACAAACTCAATACATTTGCCCAAAGAAGATTTCTTGTGCAGTCCAACATACTTAGTACTACAGTACCAACAGGGCATTTCCTCAAAACAAACAGTGCAAAACATGTGTTTAAAAGTAATTACCAGCTGCAGGTTGTTCAACTTCCATCCTATAATACATGATACAGATAGGCATAACTTAAAAAAGAAGTTGGATCCCAACTAAACCGTGCATATGTGTTATTAAAAAAAGGACTTTAAGAAAAACAAGCCAGGACTGAATTGAAGTCACATGCAGCAGGATTTTCTTAAGACCCTCTAAAGCCTGTCATTGCACTGTAATGTCAATGGGAACCAGTAGACACTAGTGACAGAAACCAGTGGTCATGCGATGAAAGTGAAGCATGCTGGTACTGCACAAGAAATCTTCTTTAACATTTTCCAATAAATGTTAATAAGTAACTTACCTTATCTTCATATGTTCTTTGCATAGTCGTAATCTTCTCCTCATACTCTTTCTCATCCTCTGATCTTTCCTCTCTTACTTCGTCTATTTCCTTTGAGGCATCAGCAAGTGATGATTTCACATCTTGCAGATCTCTCTGGGACCTACTAACTTCAACTTTAGCATTGACAGCCTGTAAGGGTATAGAAAGCAATGATTAGGATGCGCTGCTAGGTTTACTATGTAGTAGAGATATCAAGTCAAAATTTATGAAGTTAAAAATCATTAAAGGTGAGTTCATACTCCCGGTGTTGCACATCGGCCGATAGGAGTTGACATTGTTTTAACTCGCGCATCGATATCTGCGGACATCTGCCGATGCGCAACAATGGGAGTATGAACGCACTTTTTAACTGGTCAATTTGAAGGCTTTTGCAATACGGTAAATTTGGAGAAGTGTGGCAGCCTGCAGGAGCTTAGGCAGGATTTCAAGCATATGGGTGGGGAAAATTAAAAGTTAGGTGTGCAAACGGGAGAAAAAGTGAAACTTCTTAGTAAAGTATAGCATAGGCCATTTAACCTAAATATTGGGTGTGCAATTTGCAAAACCCTCCATGCAAAATGTTTAAAAAAGACCTAAATTGCTGCCTGCCTATACCCTTAGGCTCGGTGACAGGTGTTTTTTCTGTCTCAAGCATGAACTATTTGTAAACACAGAAGTACAGCTTCTATTGGTTAAAGGTAGGGGACCCGATTTTCAACTTGATGTTTTCTATTTTACATGAAAGGTCATCCTTAAAATTGTTGCATTCCAAAGTTTGAGTTGCATAACTCCAATGGTTCTATTTTTAGAAGCACAAGGTCAAAATACATGTGCCCGTTGAGTAGTACACAGACTGGTTGGTGGTTAACCACCTTTGGCAGTAATTCACCACATTTTAGCCTATAATTTCCAAATGAAACATTTCTGGCCCCTAATATTTTACAGACATAATGAGAAAAATATGGGGATTCATCTGATACTAAAATATCTTGATGTGAAAAAAAAATCATAGCCCCAAAAAAGTGATCGGGTCATATACCTTTAAGTAGAACAGCACATCTTTATGCAACCAAGGCAATACAATACACCAGTAATCTAATTGGCCCAATTGTTTATATGGCTAATGTACACCCACCACAAGCTCCTCATAATTAAGCATACACAATTGTACAAAATTACTTTGATGGCGAGTTCACTTTGCCCTCATTTTGCCACGGACTGCACAGTAGACGAGTCCTTGCAAAGAACAAGATTTAGATGACAAATATTAGTGAGATTTGCATGGCATTTAAAGACAGCAAAAAAGTAACTAGGCTGTTGTAAAAGCACCTATAATTTTAAAATTGTTACTCATATTCTAAAAATACTGCAAGTCACGACTTGCGAATCCCCCTGGCTGGGAGATCAACTAAATGAGGTCGAAGGTCACACAGGGGTCATGTTCACCTACTGTTCATGTTTCTTTTCTCCAAGTTTGACCTTGACCTCTAATGACCATGACCTCGGATGACCTCTAATTAATTTTAGACATGTTCACCCGGTTTTCATGTTTCATTTCTCCAAGTTTGACGTCAATCGGGCAACTTTTACGATTTGACCTCTGGATGACCTTTGACCTCAGACGTACCTCTAATTATTTTTTGACATGTTCCCCCGGTGTTCATTGCACGGTTTAACCCCTTCTTGACCTTGAATGACCTCTAATGATAATGACTGTTGACCTCGGATGACCTCTAATTAATTTTAGACATGTTCACCTAGTGTTCATGTTTCTTTTCTTCAAGTTTCACGTCAATCGGGCAACTTTTCCGATTTTACCTATTGACCTCCGGATGACCTTTGACCTAGGATGACCTCGGATGACCTCTAATTATTTTTGACATGTTCCCCCGGTGTTCATTGCATGATTTAACCCCTTGTTGACCTTTGATGACCTCTAATTAATTTTAGACATGTTCACCCGATGTTCATGTTTCTTTTCTCCAAGTTTGAAGTCAATCGGGTAACTTTTAGGATTTGACCCCTGGATGACCTTTGACCTCAGATGACCTGTGCAAATTAATTTTAGGCATGTTCACCTGGTGTTCATCTTTCTTTTCTCCAAGTTTGAAGTCAATCGGGCAACTTTTACAATTTGACCCCTGGATGACCTTTGACCTCAAAACCGTTGACCTCGGATGACCTCTAATTAATTTTAGACATGTTCACCTGGTGTTCATGTTTCTTTTCTCCAAGTTTGAAGTAAATTGGGCAACTTTTACGATTTGACCCCTGGATGACCTTTGACCTCAGATGACCTTTGCAAATTAGACCCCAAAAAAAGCAGCTACAGTGTTTGACCATGGCCTACCTATCGCAGAAGGTTTGAAGTCAATCCGTCCATCTGTTCTAAAGATACAGCATTCGGAAAAAATTTTAAAAGGCTAACCAAAAGGCACACCCCGACACACCCCCATACACACCCCGACATGATGACAAAATCCCCTTCTGGTTTTACAAACCAGGGGGATAAAAATGAAAATACCAGGAGACGGAAAATTTAATTACGGTGATTTTGACACCTTGTTTGTTAAAATCGATCGAGTATTGTTGACACTGTACAGAAGTGGAAAGCCAGAAAACAGGCAGGAATGGAATTGACCGACCTTCCGAGAAGTGGTCGAACCAGGGTCACAAGCGCCAATCAAGATGCATCAATAGATAACAAGGCCGAGATGAACAGGAGCTTTACAGGTGAATAAAATTCCTTAATCATTTTGCTCATGAAAGATACTTAGATTTTAACTGCATCGCCGTCGACAATTATTTAAGGGTAAAGGAAAAGTGCGCCTGCCCGGGAATCGAAAACTGGACCTCTGGATTACAAGTCCGGCGCCTCATTATCATTATCAAAGTCTGTCAAAATCAAATCTGTCTTGTCAGTTGTGCTGATAATTTACGGGTGTTTTTCTTATCTTCCTGTGTTCTCTTTTCTACAGCTAAAGACATTCGCAAACGGCTACACCGGCGACGTGGTCAACAACCAGGCCAAATCGTACCTCAGACAATCCGAAACCGGCTGCACGACCACGGTATGAATGCGTATCGATTAAGAAGGCGACCAGGGCTTCGTCCATATCATCGACAGGACAGACTGGATTTCGCGAGGCACCACCGGAGATGGAGCAGACGTCAATGGTCAAACGTCTTGTTTACAGACGAATCGAGAGTAACCCTTCGTTGGGTGAACGGCCACCGACGAGTCTGGAGAAGAAGGAATGAAGACATTGGAGACGATGATATCCAGGAAGTTGAAGCCTTTGGCGGCGGAGGGCTGATGATTTGGGGAGGCATCAGTCAGGAGGGGAAGACCGATCTTCTGGTGATAAGAGGCAACTTGAATGGCTACGTCAACAATGTCAACAATGTTCTGAGACCACAAGTTGTTCCCTATGCTGGAGCCATTGGCGATGGATTTATCCTGATGGACGACAACGCCCGTCCCCACAGGGCAAGAGTCACCAACGACTTCCTGGGTGATGAAGGAATCGATCGCCTAATCTGGCCTGCTAAGAGCCCGGATCTCAATCCTATAAATCCTATAGAACATCTTTGGGCACATCTGAAGTGGAGAGTGGATCGGCGGATAAGACCAGAGACAGACTTAAATGAACTGGCGCGAATCATGAGACGTGAGTGGGCAGCCATCGATCAGGGTCGGATACGACGCCTTGTCGGCAGTATGCGCAGGAGGTGTCTGGCTGTCATTGCCGCAGGAGGGGGTTACACAAGATATTAGCTGAAGACATCGTGTTAAGACATGCAAGACATTAAAGTTAGAGACATTAAATAAGAAGTCAGAAACATACCCAGAGAAAGTTATCAAATAAAAAAACAGAAGTTGCAAGAAGAAGTCAGAAACCGACCCTCTTAAAACCTGCCGACCGTACAAATTTTATCAACATTTTGAAAAAAATAAATTTAATTTTCTACCTACCGTTCGTATTTTTTCAGTCCAAATTTACGGAAATGTATTGATAGAATAAAAAATTTACATTCCCATTTAGTTTTACATTCCCATTTTGCCGAAGGTCCAATTTGAATGTACCCATTTCCATGAATTCTGCAACAATTCTGAAGTTTACTTTCCGTTCGTCGATCGTCCGTACGCCTAAAAGTTTATTTTTATTTCCATTCATCAACAACAGCGCAGTATTTGCGGTTATCGCAATAATTACGTTTTTGGTACCACCAACAAACCAACCAACCACATGGAATGACGTAGCGTAACATGGTAAAAATAACACACTGGGAACCGTGTGGAACAGAAAAGAAATATCATATTATTAACCTCAGTTCGGGCATGCAAAAGTCTCGCGCGCACGTGTTGAGAAGTAAAGCGCGTTATCACGTTGTTCAAAGCAGATTGCTAAAAGGTTAATGCTTGTTTACATCGATAACCCCAAGTTCAGCAAAGTACGATCGAAGGAAAAACATTTATTTTTTAATGAGAAAATGCAGTGTATTTACATTTAATGAATTATAATAAAATAATGAATGAAAT
Source organism: Ophiura sarsii (assembly GCA_035610835.1). NCBI lineage: Eukaryota > Metazoa > Echinodermata > Ophiuroidea > Amphilepidida > Ophiuridae > Ophiura > Ophiura sarsii. Next base: position 61,097,174 of record CM069450.1, read on the forward strand.
TTGCTTCGAAAGTTGGCGTTCACTGTTCAGACCGGGCGTTCAGATTGCGATGACGGTCAAAATTCGGAAGCTTTGCAATTAATTTACATGGTGAATCTTAAATAATATTTTTTTGTAAAATAAAAAAAAATCCCGACCGACCGACCCTCTTTTTTGTCAGCATGTTAACGGAAACAAACATTTATTTTTGTTAGGCCTTATCAAATAAAAAAACCAGAAGTTGATTTGAGCTGTGATGTGTCGTCATTATTTAACAAGTTAAAATGCCTCGTATTACCACGATTACAACCATGTAAGTTTTTTTATTTTTTATTTTTAATGAAAAGTACTGTCGTGGTCTTATTGTTGAACGCAAATGGGCAGATTTGATATCAACATTCCCGCTATTATCTTCACGCTGAATCAGAGAGATCAATAGGAGTTACTGCAACAATGGAAATGGGCACTTTTTATCTGTAAGCACATACCGCGCCAACAATACTCGATCGATTTAACAAACAAGGTGTCAAAATCACCGTAATTAAATTTTTCGTCTCCTGGTATTTTCATTTTTAGAATATGAGTAACAATTTTAAAACTATAGGTGCTTTTACAACAGCCGAGTTACTTTTTTTGCTGTCTTTATTTGTTTTCTCCTTTGTGTTGATGGTGATTGGGTTTACAGATACCGGAGAAAAGTGTTGCGGTGTCGTACTTTTGTAAGTACTGTTAAAAACCCAAAAGAGCTGAGTTTTACTCATAGATTCTAAAAGGAGATCAAGTACGCCGCCGCCATTTTGTTTCCACAATGGGGACGAATTTGGAGGTATGTCGGTATTTTTCAGAAAATGCCCATGAGCTTCCGGAAAGTGTCGCTCTTTCCGCGTATTTCAAATCTGCCAATGCGGAGAGAGATACAGCTCTAGTACGCGTACGCGGCAGTCTTCGTTCTTTTCCGTTTAGTTCCGAAATTTGTTGACATACCTCCAAATACCTCCAAATTTCTCCCAATGGTGGAAATTTAAAATGGTGCCAGTAACACTTAAAGAGATAGGGCAATACATTTTGAACTGAATCTCCTTTATAAATCTGTGGTTTTACAACTACTCACTTGATCTAACAAGAATTGCAGACCGCATTTTGCCTCTATCATTGTTGTAAGACGGCTCCATCTACTCTTGTGTTTGCCATCTGTATAAAGAGGGTATGGATTAAGTAACAATTTTGAGTAAGAATCTGAAAACAAATTCAATGACATCCATTGAAAGGCATGTTTCACATCTGGGATGAATAAGATGATCTCACATGTTATAATCTTGATACTAATTTACTGAACAGAGGATTGACACAAATGTCTATAGTTATCATTAGGACAGCTATCATCGTCAAATCATGTTTGATGGTTTTATAGGCAATGGGTAATTTGTAAGTTATCTATCCACGGATCACTAGCCAAACTGCTTTTTATGCTTTTGTTTTGTAGTAAGTGCTCAAATCTGTCACATTTTTTCCAATTTTTAAAAAAACAACTATTTCGGTCTGCTAGGGGCAGAGGCTGCTTCTGCCTTATGTCTTATTTTACATGATTTTGGGATCTACAGCTTTGTCTGTCTGGATATTAGGAATCTTTATTTCTTCTTCTTTACTTTGCGTGCCATTTGGCATCACTTATCAACCCTGGGGACTGGGGTTTTCACACTAAAATTGGTTAGAAACTTCTTCTTTTTTCAGTTACTGACTCAATCATCTGATTCATAAATCAAATGTACATTCAAAATATCAGTATTCCATGAAATTCTGTATCAGACAGCAGTAAAGAAATACACATTTCTATAAATCATTTTAGTAGAGCTTTAACAATCTACAAGTGCATACCTTGATCTGCATCTACAATCTCCTGTTGCAGATCAGCTATCTGAACATTGCGTAATTCAAGTTCTTGTTTCAACTCTAAGATCCTCTTGCTTGTTGGACGATCACTAATGGGGATGCTCTTTCCAGGTGTGGCCATTTTCTGATGAAATTCATAAAAAAAGTACAGAGCATTTATTAAATGTTGAAGATGTTCATTTAGACTTGCTAGGATTGGTTGAATATGACCAATTAAACAAAATCTGAGTACTACCAACAATCCTTGTTATATCAACATTTGATAGGACTTGATAACTAGTCGCAAGTTCCAATATTAGCTAGTGAAATTAAAACTGTTACTTGGATTTAACAACTGTTCTCTATTTTGCTTCCTCTGGACAGTGATGTAACATAACAGGCGCAACATTTAAGAATGCACATGTGTAAGCACCAGCGCTTTCGAGAAGCCGTGTGCGTTTATGGAGGTATAATAAACTATAGGTTGCCAGAAGATTTTCCAACCAGCAACAGATTATCAACACATAACGTAAGTTATATTACCACAACCCTCTTTAATGGCAAAGACAGCAGAAGTGCTGGACCAATTTTTGAGTCTGATTAAAACCTATGATTAAAACCTTTGACCCAAAAAAGTTCAACAAGGCTAACAAAAATAATTTTGAGTAAAAAATGCCCAAATTTATAGATTAGGATGTTAAGACACTAACTTAGGGACGATTTTTTAATTTTTTTAAACCTTATCAAATATTTTTTGAAATTTTGACCAAAAAGTGCCAAAAAAGTGAGAAAAAAAATGATTTGCCTCTTACCTTAGTTGGTGGTTCATCTCGTTCTTTGTGTTGTAATGTGACAAGTTCTTGAGAGATGACTTTGCGATCATTTAGTAGCGATGCTAGATGGTGCTTTGCTTCCTTTATGCTCACCAAGATTTCTAATTCATGGTCCAACCAACCCTGAGGAATAACGTGACACAATCAAATCAACATTAACATATCATTTTAACACTTTACACGCGGCAGGCGTCTGCTGACGACATTCCAACATTTCATAAAATGTTTAAAAAATGTCAAAATTATTGAATTTCATTACCATATTTGGAATCACCATTAGAAATGCATTGAAATAAGTAAACATGCCTAGCATTGGTTGAGTAATCCTTGAGATAGACCTTGAAAGTTGGGAAAGGTTTCTGAAAAATCTGTTTTGTATATGGTAAAACTAATAGCCGCGTGGAAAGTGTTAAAATACACCATACTATGGAGGAGATGATAGACGTTCACTAATTACCACTGCCATGAAAGAAAGATAAACCATTCGCTTCACATGTAAACAATGTAATATTTTCTAGGAACATCAAAAATGCCAAAAAGTAAAGGATCTAATTGATCATAAATACAGATCCCTGGAAATATAGATTGTATTTTATATTTGGTTAGATATTAAGGTTCATATTCCCAAAGGTGGTCTAACTAAGGTTAGGGTGGACTAGACCATGACTAGTTAGTCCAGGTTTAAACCTCATTTCAGAATATCAGCCTAATAATTTACAGTTAAAGCGGAAATTTTTGCAATGCATTTATACCGCGCGGATATCAGCAAGCGCGAAAAATAAAACACACACATATATTCATTTTTGTTTGTAAAGAAGCTCAAAATGGCAAAAATAAAAACAAGCACAATTGTTCAAAATGTGCAAAGCGCAAAAAATCATGTGTGCGAAAATGTGCATTTTAACAGTGGTCCTATTGACATTGCAGCAAATTTGGAATTCTTTGGGTCAACTGTATCATTCTTATTCTGTGTTTGACTGTTTGTGCATTATGAGTTTGTAAACAGTATAGCAGGCCTATGTCTTGAAAATAAAAAAAATGTATGTCTTGAAGAAATAGTTTCATGAAATATAACAGTCAATTGGGCACAATAAGTCAAATAGACTTGGTGGTATCGTCCATAGGCTAATGTTCAGAATTTCGTAGTACAAGACCAATTAACTTACGTTTTTGCCTGGATGTTTCGTCGGTCGAGTAATTTACATCCATAGGCTGTTTTCCCACAAAATAATCTTTCCATAGACTTTGTAATTTTCATTTATTCAAAAAATATCACAATTTTGATTGATTACAGAATCAAGTTAATGGTAATACCTTTGATCAAACCACCGGGTACGCCCAATATTTCAGCGATAGTTATAGCAACATTTGTGAAAGATCTTTATAAATTGCTCTGCTTTAATACGTCATACACTGGATGACTGGTTTGATAGTTATTTTGACTTACCCTTATCCTCTTGCCAATTCCTTGGTTCATATTCTCGTTGCGTTCATTTTTCTTTGAAGAAGCTGTCTTCTGTTTCAGGAGAGCATCTTTCAGTCTCTTGTTAGCTGCTGATGCCTAGATATAGATGTAAATAATATCAAGTAATGTGTTATTGGTATTGATAACATTTGATTACATTACAGTTGTTAATCCCTGCCAGGAGTCTTATTCTTAGCCAAGTACTTTGTTGAGCTCTGCTCTGATTCAGTCAACCCACCATAGTATATTATTTGTATTGTCATTGTATGTATCTCATTTGTGGTGAATAAATTGAACTGAACTGATAAACTGAACTGATTCACTTACAAATGGTGTGTTAATACTCTGTTGATAGACATCAAGCTTTTTATTTACAACACTGCGCACTGTATGCAATAAGCTTTATCAACATTAATAGTAAATGCCATCATACAGATTGTTAAGTAATCCTTTTCTATTTTACAAAAATAAAGAATACATAAGAATTTGATTGGAAATTTTCTCCATAAAGGGAAATTTTAAAAGTTAGGTTCCCAGGAATTTGTATTTTGTCTGGCCCTGCTAGTTGATGCCGCTTGATGATGCCGCTTTCAATTGTGTATTTTTTGACGATGATATAAATTAACTTGCCGATCGAAAGCCACATAGTGTCACATAGGAAATTTGCTCGCTTAGTGTATATCTTACATTTTTGATATTGTGCGGTTTGAAACGATAAAACTTACGTGCTGGAGTGTTTTACAAGCTGTAAATATTGTAATTCAACTTTAATTGTTTGTTTTTATACATTTTGAATTCGTTTTGTCACTTTCCTTTAAACATACACCATACCACCGCATCATTATTTGTGTCTGGAGGACTTGATGCAAGACTACATAAATTCCTTGCATTTTTTCAGAGGGCTGTTGAGCGCTCAAATCTGCCAAGGTGACCGTATTATCCTGGCTAGCATATTTGGATGGCGCTATTGTAATGAAGTCATATGACGATCCTGAGCTCTTTATCATAATTAAAAAAGCAACCTGTTATTTACGTGTGTGCAGTATAGAACTTTTCTATCCACAAATGACTAGTATTTTCCCTGGTACCTACCTCTTCCATTTTCCTCCTCATGACAGTCTGCTGTTTCTTATGTTGGTTCTCTAATTTGCTATATTCACATTGACGTTTCCTCTCCTATACAAATAAAGCAAAGATGGTGATAAAATACATGGGTTTAAGTTAACAGGCTTTTTACCTCCCATGTCAGCCAAGCAATGACATTTTTATGTAGCTAATACTGCAGGCCATCCATGTCAAAAGAATAAACACAAGAGCTGATTAGGTGGGCAATCTTAGGTGACAATCACAACAGCAACTGACACATCTTTGTTTGTAAACTTTCTGGCAGACCAAGAGAAACACACTGGTGAGCGAATTAAGTACATAATAGTTTGAATAATCCTGATTAATAAATGTTGATTCTTTGAATAAGTTCATCTGGATTGTTTGTAGACATAATATTGAGATTTCTTTGTGTACAAATCCAAGGAAAGTGAAAGATGTTACTCACTGTTTAATGACATTTCATAACACAGACTGGGAGGAGGGACACATAATAGACAGGGAATCGCACAAGACCACTAGATGGCTAAAGGAAGCTATCTGGATCAGGAGGAGAAACACAAATACACTTAACAAGGACGAGGGGGCCTACAAACTGCTCAACATCTATGATCAACTCATTCTGCCCACGCCCTCTACGACGGGTTCCAGTAGCTATAAAACCCCAGTGAACAGGATTCAGAGTTGCCAGTCTGATGAAGCTACCAGCGTGGTAGTGAAACGTCATTAAACAGTGAGTAACATCTTTCACTTTCCTTGGATTTGTACACAAAGAAATCTCAATATTATAATAAATGTTGATGTTCTCTCTCATCGTTTAATCATTCCAAAATGGCATTGTTTACTCCATTAAAGATATATCAAACAAATCCCATACATCTCTATCGACACAATTTTAGCAAGCTCTTATAGTTTGATCAGCTCCAAACTGGCAGCAGCAAATTAATGCAGAAGGATGCAGGCGCACATGAACGGAACATGCGTATTGTGCAACAAATATGTGACGTGTGCGTTTGGCCAAAATCCTGCGTCTATGAATAAATCGTGTGCGCTCGCTTGGATTAATTTGGCGTGCGGAGAGATATGAATCGCATATTTCTCGCCAATTTAAAACCGATTGAACTATAGTATCACAGCCGGAAAAAATTGGAGAAGATTTTTGTTTTCAAAAAGATTTGATTTTTGAACAAGATTTACACTCTCTTGTATTGGGGGTTGGGGGAGGGAATCATTTATTATTTTGGATCTAACATTAAGGTGGGACAAATATTTATCTCTTATATATTACCTTTGCCTTGAGCTGCATGACCTCCTTCTCTTTCTGATTCTTAAACTGTTGAAATTTTGTAGCGTCACCCTTCATCTGCTTCATTAGACGCACTCGCATCTGTTTCATGTCCTGTAATTCAGCAGAGATGAGTGTATGTAGAATGATATGTGATTAGAGTATGTATGTGTAATGCAATGCACAGGCTTTTACCCTCTAGAGCTCCAACAAAACTTTAAACCATATCAATGGCTTTTCAAACATTTTTTTCAAATCCACTTCTAATGGTTTAAAGTAGTTTTGCTTAACCTTACTCGTTCAATTTTCTTCAATTGTGACTCATATGTCTAAGTATTTCCCCACAAATAAGAATCCATGCCTGAGGATTTCTGGGAAATAGCTACCAAGTGGAGTGGCACTTCCCCCATTATACCTAAAATGTGAATTTCTTCAACTCTCCGTCCAGGTGAGTAACCCCTTCCAGGTAATATGTTGGCACATATCTTTTAAATAAGAACCTAAAATACACCATATATAAGCACTGATGACATAACAATACATTTTAATGCAAAATCATTTGTGACATTCAGTTACGCTTATGTACTTTATATCTACTACCATGATTCCTTACCCTAATATCTGTGTTAAGCTTATTGACCGTTAAATCACTCTTCGCATTCAGTTTCAACATCTTGGCTTGTTCAATCATCTTCTTCTTGAGCTGAGAGATCTGATCTTCTAAATCCTTCAGACGTTTTCTACGCTGCTCACTAATTCTGTAGAGGAATAAAATATCATAAGGGACATTCAGTGATATTCTTAACAATTTAAAAATTCAAACTTATATATTAAATATAGGTTAAGAGTTTAACAGGTCAGACAAGTTTATAACTGTCAAGCTTTCATCAGGCTTAGCTCTGACTTCTTCAGGACCAAATTATTATAATATTAAGCAAAACATATATATTGCCATTTCTTTATTATTAGCATCATTTGGGCTGCCCCTTGTCTGATGATTTAAGAGATTTGAAGGTACCTCTTTCCTACTTGTGTGAGATGGCTCTGAAAAGAGCTTTTAAAATAAGGTGATTAGAAAGTAGGTGCCTCTTTCCTTCTTGAGAAACATTGGTGGCTCTGAAAAGAGCTGTTCAGTTGGACTGCCCCTTGTCCACTGAAAAAGAGATGGTAGCTCTGAAAAGAGCTCTAAACATAGGTTGCTGCTAGGCTACTATAAACTTGGCTCTAATAGAACCTATTTCAAAGAACTGCCCTTTGACCAATGGAAATAACATAGGCTGCCCCTTGTCTACTACAGACTACAAAAGTATATTGCACAGTAGTCGGGTCTCTAAGTCTATTGCACAGTAGTCCGGTCTCTGATCTGTAAAGATCGTTTGAAGCGGTTTCGAGCAGGGTATATAACGGTTCATTGCAAACCTGGCTGAACAAATTTAAACTTGTCCGATGGTGAACCTGTTAAACTCTTAATCTATATTATGAATACTTGTCGTAAAAGCCTATCTCACAATTTCATATATTAAAATCGATTGTATAATCCATACTGTCATATGAAACAAAGCAATCTTACTTGTTAGAGCTTGTATTTGTCTTGACAACATTGAGTGCACTCATCAGGTCTTCTTTCTCTTTCTGCAGTGTGCTGATTTCACCTTCCAGTTGATGGACATTGGTCTGAAAGGCAAGGTGATTTCAAATGTTTTAGGCAAGAACAAAAATTCACAACAATCAACATACATTCTTTAGAAAGGGATAATGTTACAAACTCTTACAAAGGATGAAAGGCAATTGAAAACATTTAAAAGTGTGTCACCCAATTTGTTTACAGCTGTGATTTATAAGCTATGTGCATCCTATTCCAAAATTTGAGAAGAAGTAGTCCAGTGGATCTACAACCAAAAAATTAGTTAAAACATCTTAATGTTTAATGAATATCCAAGCTTGAAAACTATCATCTACAGCAGGCTTTCTCAACTAGATTTACTGATGCGTCACATTTTAGTAACCAACTTGTTGAAGCTCCACTTGTTTATATTTTTTAGAATTTACAATGGCAAAATTCCCATCACAAAATATTTTAACATATATATTAGGCAATATGATAACTAATATTACTCTTTTGAGGGCACATACGCGCTGCGCGCGAAAAATTGCTGTCTTTATACATCTGACCGTCATAGGCCTATGAAATCTGGCTATATCATGATATGATTTATTTTTAAAACAAATTTTAACCACTCTCGCGCCACTTAGGATGCCTTGATGCGCCACAAGTGGCGTGCGCGCCACCATTTGAGAATGCCTGATCTACAGGGTGAATTAAAACAAATTGTACACAGATTGAAACTGCCAATTGACCTTGATGTGTGCATTGAGTCCTGAAATTGTTTGTATAAAGCATAGTTAATCTAGTTTATCTTCCCAAAAAATAAAAGTAATCGACTGAAAGATATGCAAACCGTGACAAGTTTTGTAATCTGACTGCATTTTTCGCCATTCCGATGGGATTTACACACAGTAAAATTAGTTTTGCTAAAATGGTCATTATCATCACACCAATTGTCAAAATGTTCCTGACATTATTAATCCTTGAACTCTGGGATAAGCAGTTAATTTTCTGATACCAAGGTGTCAAATGAAAAGGTAAATCTGAATGCTGGCATCACCAGTCAACCTTCAAGAAGTGGAGGCATGTGTTAGAGCCGAACATCCCTACGCCACAATTTCTTTTTTGATTCACCCTGTATAGGTATGAATTGACATTACAATATGTCAACTTATCACAAATTAAAAGTGGAGCAATTATTTGGACATATCAGGTAGCCACAAAATACCTTTGTCACCTCAAAAAAGACCTAAATGCAACGTCAGATGTTTGGCTTTATTTTTGCGTAGCAAAAACTGCTATGCACTTTCTGACTTGTGTCGCAATTCCTAAGTTATGTGTAGCAGTCTAAATAGGCAATACAAATTCGCGGAAATCGGGATTAGAAAACAGAAAATGAAAATCATGAAATTTTATTAAGAAAATAACCTTTGATCAAATCCACCCAAATATCAGTATTAATACTCCGGGAAATAAGTTAAATGTCAAGTTAAATCCTTCGATTGTACATGCGGCCTTTGCAAAACAGGGGAAATCGAGTCCCGCCCGAAAATGTCGGGTCCCGGGAACCAGAATCACCTTCCCGAAACCCGGAAAAAAAAAAAAAAATGAAAAAAAAAATAAATAAAAATAAGCTTACTTAAAAAAACATGTGGTCGGGTAATTCATGATTATTTGATGCAAATGTATAGCGGAGATGTATTGAAAATAGATTTATTTAGTCAAATCTGTGGATTTTTTGTACTCCTATGCTCGCAAAATGTGATTTTCACTTAATTATCGGCCGCGCTGCGCTGCGCGATTGACAGATCGATCGAGTTTGTTATTGTTATAGCGCCATCTATTGACGAAATTGTGACATTTCTAATTTCTAAATGGAGACTTGCCGGCCGCGCGAGCTTACGAAAGTGTAAATACGCGGTGAAATATCACATTTTAGAGAGCACAAGAGTAGCAAAAATGAACTGATTTGACCAAATAAATCTATTTCAAATGAATCCCTGCTATATATTTGCATTAAATTATCACGATTTAGCCGAAAAGGTGTTTTTTTAAGTAAGCTTATTTTTTTTTATTTTTTTTTTATGGCATCGCAAAATATGCGACGGCTCTTTACAGTTGCGTCGCAAACATGCTGTCTTGTGGAGCATTTTGCGATGCGATACACCTTATGTCGGACGTTGCCTAAATGGGGCCGACACTTACTTCGTATTGCAACTTGACAATAGTCAATTTATCATCGTTCTGTTCCATCTTCTCCGCTAGATCCTGCTTCACTGCTAATGCTTTATTCAGCTCCTGTAGTTCACGACCAAGCTGTGCCTGACGTAATGTATGGCTACTGATGGAAGGTGGACTAGATGATGTACTAGGAGAGCTGCTGTCGCCTTCAGTATCAGACTATACGATGGATAGAAAGAAATATAAACCATAGTATTTGTAATGAAACGATTGCCCAAATAACTATCAAAGTAAAAGATTTCCAAGTCTGCTCTAAATTTGTTGCTACATTATCTACTCTACTGGATGCGTGGTTCAACGGATAAGTTCTCGCTCCACAATACAATGGTTGTAGGTTTGATTCCTGTTGCGGCCAGCATGTTGTGTCCTTGGACAAGATACTTAACTGCGCTTGCCTCTCTTTTTAAACACTTTTGATTGACCAATCACCCTCATTATCATCAAGTATAATGTATACACAAATCCATTTTCATGCATTCCTAAACCTCATTTGTGGCCATTGCTTGGGCCATCTCACTTGAAATAACCCAAAGTCATGCACACTTGGGGGAATTATGAACTGTATTTGACTGTATTTGATAAATGATGTTATAGAATAATAATAAAAGGTAGACCTTAAATGCGACACAGTACAATATTGATTTAGAAAGCCAATCTCATACACCCAATTGGGCACTCATAATGCCTCCCCCAACAAATTAATTCTTACTTGGCTTGTCAGATTTGTTGACTTGATGATAGAAGATGTTCATACCCATGAGTGCCTAATCAGACTGTTACCAACACCTAAGTGTCATTTGGGGATCAAGACATTTATACTAATGTGATTACAACAACATACCGTGCCAGATGATTGCACCTCCATCTCTCCATACAAATCTTCTTGGTTCACCTTGTCATCTGTTTGCATCTCAACTATCTTCTTCTGTAACAGCTTAAGAGCATTCAGTTTTTCTTCATCGTTGACTTGATCTGTATCCTGTACGGTGATGTTGAGGGCGCTTATGCTGAGATCTGCCTGAGACCGAAGCTCTTCTAGTTTCTGTTTGATTTTGTCACGTGACATTTCCGCCTGTTGAACAAAATACATTGTTAAATGGTATGGGACAACTTCATCAAATAACTGCCATGAAAACAAATTAAGTGTAATGCTTTGCAATATCATTGGTTCTGCAGTTTCCCATAAGGATTTCATTATGTTGGCATACATGAACTGTAACATTTACTGCTTTGGACAACTGTTCACAAATATTTCATGCTTTTAAATTAGAGAATAATGCGGCGTCGTTGTTCTACTTAAAATAATACTATCGTCCGCATTTATGTCAGACAATATAACACGGGTACGGTCTAAAAACAATACCTTTATTCTCATTCTTAAACAATCATACTGAAGACATTTATCAAAGAAATAAGTGCAATTTATTGTCCACATTTGACAACTTTTACCCCTTCTAGGATCGAATAACCCCCAAACATTCCATCCAATCCCATGCGATGAGTACACCATGCGTAATCGTCGCGGCGCCGGCATAAACGCAGGAAAGGCGCTAAAGACGCACTGCAGAAGTGCACGTTATGGAGCAAACCACGCATTGTGAAGGTCGGACGCACTGTTAAAACGTAAGCCCCACCTCGCCGTGTTAAGTTGTCTCATCTAAATGTCGCCGATTTCTCTGAGAACCAATGAGATTGCTTACACTTTCTTAGCTGTTTAAGAATACTAAATCTAACTACAGTTTTAAAGAATATCTGTCAAATACAGACATGGCACTCATTGGAACACTAGCTCAACACATAACTGCATGTCATATCGAAAAACCTTATAAAAGCCATTATATTTAGTTAAACCTACCAATATGGCTTTCTCGCACATGGTAGTAGACTGCACTACTGCCACCTGAAGTTCTGAATTCAACTTGTGATTCTCTATTTCCAGCTTCTGGTTTCTTTGGAGGAGAACCTTGAGGTCAGCAGTGCCTTGCATCACTCTGTAAGGAAATAGTTAACATTATGTATCTATAATTAATTTTATGATTGAAGTGATTTTATTAATGTACACAATATACAGCTCTGTTTGTACATCTGCCAAATAATTGTTAAGATTTTGTACATGGTGGGTAAAAGTTAAAGATTTTCACAAACTCTAAATTATATTTGGCTTAAAAATCTGATTGGAAGATTTTCTCATCCTATAACCATTTAACACATACTAATTCCATCCAAATTCCTGAAGGTAGTAATCAAATCGTCGTTGGTTCTGTCCCAACCTTGTATCTCCATATATATGTGTACTGTCACGGCAAAAGGGGGCAGTTGTTGGTAACATGCATTTTGAAATATTGATAGAATTAGGCATGAGAAAAACAAAGAAAAACAAGACAATTTTACTGTGATGTGTCTTCATATATCAGAGAGCAGTATCTATTCTTAACCACAAAGGTGTAATTTTGAAGCACTCTAAAAGCTCCTTTTGTTGGTACAAGATCTCAACGATTTGATAGACAACTGCCCCCCCCCCCCCCCTTTTGGTGAGTCTGTACATATATAGCAACAAAGGAGATGATTACAATGTCTAATAATTCCTTACCCTGCATCACCAACTGGTAAAGATCCACCATTGTTCTGTAGAAGCTGGATTTGTAGTTGCTGGACCTATAATGTACAGAAATTGTAAAAAGTATTTGAATTGTGTACTGAAAGCAAATGGAATGCACTTAGAGACACGGGAGCTAGCAGATTACCAATCTGAAGAACTTCTCAACACAGGAGAAACAATTGATGAGAAGCAGATTTGTTTGGTGTTACAATGAAGAATTTGCAAAGCTAGTTAATTAGATTTAAGTCAGGGTAATCCAGAGCTTCTGGTTTTGAAACAACTTCCATTAGCATTTAAGTCTCCCCTTCTAACATACTAGTTCCCCTTAACTGGCCACGTGTGTCATGTTTCACAACACCGGCCACGTGTGTTATGTTTCACAACACCATGTCACTTAAAGTTAGTAATGACATCCGTCTGATTCTAGTGACCTAATCATAATGAATCCAACATTCACGAGCGGTGTAATGTGACGTCTATAATGGATGGCTTCTAATTTTAAATACGATTTATTCCATCAAAATAAACGGTTCCAAGGTGTCTGCAATAACTATTTTTCTTTCATCTTTACGCTTTCGAAAGTGAGATTCAATCATAATACCTAACTCTAATGCAACACAGGAATGGTGGACTTGGCACAAAATGCTGTTCCCATAACTATAATTTGTTCAGCTCCAACTTGGCGAGCCTCCTACAGCAGCTAACTTATACAGACGGGTGTGAGCGCACATGAACGCAACACAAATTGTGCATAAAATGTGTGACACATGCGTTTGTACGCACGCTTGGATCACTTTTGCGCATGGAGAGATTATACCTCATATAGCTTGCATATTTGGACTGGAGCTGAGTGCACAACAGGTTACAGGGTTATCAACTCCCTACTTGAAGTTGCAGAGTATTCAGGCTCAAACTATATATTCCTCACTGTCACAATAACACAGTGTGTGCCTCTCTCCATGCTGGAAATCCTTCTTCTATATAACTAACCTGTTGCTTAAGTTTTGCCATCTCCATAGCCTGTGGATCACGGTTGACAACGGGCTTGTTCTTAATTCGCCTAGCTCTGTCAGCATAACGCAGTGTGTTCAAAGTTTCTTCCAAGTTAGAGTCCGCTGGACTGACACATGCTATCATCACAGTCTGGCTATTGCCTCCAAGAGAATCTACAGAAAGTAATTAGGAAAACGATCACACGATTGTAACATTGTTATCCAGATATTGGCCTATGCTACTCATATGACTTTGGGGTTTCAGAAATTCAGTTCACTGAGTGATGCCATGGTCGTAATATACAAAACAATAAAGCGGATTTGTATTTTTGGCATGTTTCTAATAAAAACATAATGACAAATAAAAACTTCTAGCCTGTTACTAACCACTGTAATGCAAAATGCTGTTTGCATGTTGGGAATGGATTTAGGTTCAATTCAGTTTCCGGTGCCGAAACCCTAAAACCAATATAATTCTGAACAAATAAGTAGCCATACCAAAGACCTTTTAGCCAATGATCATATATCCTTGAAATTTCAGTTTATGGGAAAGCTGGAAAGCAAATGTTTGATCTCCCAGCACGTACACTGATGATGAAGTGTTTAAGGCTATATTAAACTTGTTCATAATATTCAAACTGGTATCTCTGACTTACCTTGTAGTAGTCTAGTAAGCTTAGCATCCCTGTAAGGGATGTGACCTTTTCTACCATTCTCATCACCTAATGCACTGATGACATTACCCAATGCCAGCAAACCTTTGTTGATATTCACACCTAGGGTCAAAAGAAATAGATACAATAAAATAATATCTATCATAAAATGATAGTATTCACTTACAGAGTGATTATTTTTAGAATGCCCGATGCTACATACGAGGGGGTATCAAAAGGTTTTAGAAATCACCCAGAAGTGAAGGAGTTAGAAATTTCATTTTGTTATATGATCCTTCAGACATCTTTACAAAATCCCTGTGCAAAGTTACACATTTCTCCTACTATTCATTACCTGTCCACAGACCGCCATTGTAGAGGTCCTCAGATTGACCGCCATTGATTGATTTTCAGATTGCCTCAGATTGTGTTATTCCAAAAACAGCAATAAATAGTTTAAAGTGTTGACACAAAGGGTCAAAGGTCATGTAGGGGTCATTAGAGGTCAATCTGTGCACACCCCAAGTTACCCATAAGTTTATTGTCACCAAGCTTGTTTGTGCAAACGTAAGGCACCCTACATGTAATGCATATCAAATTCGATCGAGAAAACAAGCTCGCATAATGCCACCAACACACGGCATATTTGAACAAAACAGTAGTTACTCGACATGCGAGTGGTTCGTTTGTACACTGATCGATTCGTTATGGGGATGGGGAAATATTGTTAAAATGTCGTAAAATGTACATTTTTTATGAATAATTAATTGTACAAATCAAGTTCATATAATTAAATGATGATTTAATTGACAGTTTTGAATCAGGATAATGACTTTTGACTAATGACCTTGTTTTGTCAAAAACTGTCATGAATCAAAACATTTTACTATTGGACCTTGGAATTTCCTTCATGTAATTCAATGTGGTTTCGAAGTGAAAATATTTTGATTCTTCAGCTACCTCTAAATACATGGTACATGGTCATTATCCTTCAATTAGGTTCAGGTATATGGGTTAAAGGTTTCAAGGACATTTGGAAGTATCTGAAGGTCGACTAAACCAAAGTTCTCCCTGATTTGTACTTACCTTCTTTAAATCGATCTCCCTGGGCTTTTGTTCTTTTAGCTCTCTCTGACCCAGCAAGATCTACTAGATGAAACTTGGCATGGCAAGAATTGTTGCTGTAGAGACAAAACAACATAATCATGAGATAATTTATATTTGGTGGGGGGGGGGGGGGGGGGGGGATTTTGTATTTTCAATAAGAAATACATTAAAATGTGAAAACTAATGGCTCCATGGAAAATCACCATATTTTTGGAGTAGAAAATTACTGCTGTGTTTATAGACTTTCGTCCGACTCTTAAGTTTAATAGGCCTACATTTACAGCATTCTCCTACCTTATAGACCATTTTAAATCAAGATCGGAAAAGTTCAGAAAAATAGATCAAGTCGACTAGGTGCTCCGCAACGGTTGATCGCATTCATAGCATTGGTTGGTTGACCGTCTAGACTAGTGGTTTACTATGTTTCCATACATTTACAAGCATACACTCATCTTACTATAATTTGCGTAATGTTATATGTATGTGACTATGTATCCATAAAAGCCTCTCTCATTTTTCATCTAAAAGCTGTGAACGGTGCACTGATAATAGATGATGATAATGTGAGTGTTATAAGCTATAAATGGCCTAAAACCGTACCGAATTGACCAAGATATGAAGAAAAACAACCCAAATCCAGGGCTTTTTCAGAACATTGCTACGGGCCTGTGATTGTTTATCTCTATGTGTACTACAACCATGCAGTCGGCGCATATAACACAAAGCGTCGTAGGGCACCATGAAAATATAGACTCGCACTCATGAAAATAATGGAGAAATACGCTCTGCTGGAGATGGTTAAGGTTAGGCTTTGGGGTTTGAGATAAGCTGGGGGGGAGGGGGGTAATGAAGTTATGTGGTTTATTTCATACATGTTGAAGGGCCCGAAAAAAATACAAGATATGTATGATTTTTTCCCCGAGTATACGAACCTATCATCTTTTTTCACCATGTCTATATGTACGGTGAAAATCGCATGCGATCTACTTGATGTTGCATTCATTGCAGTTGATGCAGTAGTGCGACCAACTGCCCCTTTCTCGAGGCAATGCATTGTCTCCTCAGCATTATTCACGTTTTTCTCACTAAGACCAGCAACCTTGATAAAGAATTTCACACAGAGATGATATATGAATTTATTTTTCTTCTCCCAAAATTCTTTTTATACCACTGATGAGTGATTTCAGCTTTAAAATAAGGCAAATAATTGTACAAACTTCAGTTGATTGACTATACTCATGTTTATCTACTTTCATTAAGTGAGTTCATCTCAGAGCACATTCGAGTGAAAGCAGTAAGTAAGCACCTTGTTTTTTGTGTGAGTCTGATGCACTGACCTATATACCTGAAGGGTCAAAAATCTTAGCACTTTAAAGCGCAAATGCACCATCAATCAGTGGAATACACTATGATATATCGCTATACAGAGGTAGACCTGAATTATGTGGTGTAGTGTGGTGATTTGGAATGGCAGGCCTGGTTGACATTTATACAATTGACTAGTTATCTGTGTGAAAAGCACATTTTGACTGAGAACCATTAGTTGTTTTTATTCTGCACTTACTCTGATGCCGCCATCTGGTACCTCCCTGATAGCAAGGGACTCTTTCTTGGGTGCAGAACTCAGCAAGTCATTAATATCCTCATTGTAAATCTGAAATGATAATATGGACAAGATTCACATGATCATCTTCATATTAAACCATTTGTATAGAATAAGACTTGTAGGCGACAAAATAAACCCATACAAATGCTAAAGCCGTCCAATGGATGCCCTACAAAAAGATATATATATTGAAGTTGATATCTTAATGTGTATAGATCTCCTTTGGAATATTGTGTTGCTCTGATCGCTGGTTTTAACACCATTGATTGTGTATTCTCATTTTCAATGTGTCAAAGGCCAGCAGCGATCAGAGAGACATCTTTTCGCCTGATGATTGGACAAAATGACCGTATGGAATTGTCCATGAAACTCAGAGTAGCGATAATATTCCGGAAGGTCTATACCTCTGAATTTTTAATTTTTATAACGAAGTTATATAAATATTTTATTCTAGTGAAACTTGGTTACACTACATTACAAGACAAGCTTGTTTTGTATGGATGGAGACTACCCATCTACAGTGTTTTCACTCACCCTATACAAAGGGTGAAATACCCTTCACTTTTAATTTTCACCCTTCAACATTTTTTTCAAGAGTGAAAAATGTTGACAATTTCATTGTTTTACTGCCCAAAACACTGCGCGAGCACACATTCTGGCCATCATTTTGGTTTTTCACCCTCGAGAAATAAACCCAGGGAAATTGCTGCATCTACACTCGTCAGTTGCAAAGTGTAGAAGGAGAAATGCAGCACAAAAAATTAATAGTTCAATACATGATGACTGCACAAGTTCATTTATATCATTCAGTGAAGACATACATGTAAGGGGTTTATTTATAATAAAGTTAAGTATATTTTTTAACGTTTTTGAAAATTTGTTCACAATTTGAACCCCAAAAGGTGCGTTTATACTATCTTATGTAACGAAAACACTGTTTTGTGCACAATATTTTACATTTGGACCGATTTTAATTTATAATAATTCGGAGCTCACACTTTCCGATGCGGTCAATTTACACAGGAATGTGGACGCTCCGCTCGCGCTGCTCACTCCACTTTTGACACCCAACTTTCAAATCCTGGTTCTATTTGCCAGACCAACCCATGTTTTGTTTTTGAAAGGTTTTGAGCAATTTTGAATTTTGTAATGTTTTTGAAATTTAAAAAAACAAAAAACAAAAAAAATGCATGACCGACCTAACCGAGAGGTCCGTTTGGCCATAGAACGGGGTATTTTTGTCGCCGCCTTAAGCCCTTATGGTATGTTTGATGTTAATGTATGAGATTTGTCTTACCTCAAGATAGGAAACTTTCACCAAGAAATCATCCGTGTCCATCCTTTGTTTGATTCCCTCAAACAGGCTGTGTATGACTCTTGGTATGACACCCTTGATATCTTCATCATTTAGGTTGTACACATTACCCATGGAGTAAGTCTTGCCAGAGCCAGTCTGTCCGTATGCAAGAACAGTGGCATTCAAACCTGTTGAAGAAAATGAAGACCAAGTTATGAAGAATGTTTATCTTTGTTTAAATAAAAATTGTCAACTAATGAAGACGTCCCGATTTTCAACTTGAAGTTTTCTATTCTACATGAAAGGTCATACTTTAAAAAGTTGTATTCCAAAGTTTGAGTTGCATTTATAACTCTAATGGTTCTTATTTTAGACGCACAAGATGCCGTGAAATGTGCCCATTGAGTTGTACACAAACTATTTGGTGGTTAACCACCTTTAGCTGTAATTTGATGCTACATGTATTTCACCGATTTCTTCGTAATCATACTGATTTGGACCTTCAAATTTCAGTATGTTAATCAGAAAAATATGATATTATAATTATTTCATATGATATGAAAATCTCCATATGTTTGAGAAAAATCTGTGTTATGAAAATGTGATCGGAACATCTACCTTTAATTTGGAAGTTCCAGCCCTGGGAGAGTGGCATATAATTCCAATTTTCAGTGGTATTGACCGTATTGAGGACTTGAAGCTAGGTCTGCCATGGGCCTACCATATGTGTGCAGCTGAAGATGTAGAAATCAATTTATGAACATTTGTTTACTCGAGAGGATTGGGGAGTTACAAATTTCTCTGTAATATTGTAAACTGTATACAGGATCATAAACCGATAAATTGTAATTGTTTCAAATAAGATATTTCCTACCTTTAAATAGACCATCAACCAGTCCAGAAACAGCAGCTTTGTACAAACTCTCCTGACTTGCATCAGGACCAAATACATAATCATATGTGAATGCTTTATCCTTCCCCAGTATGACTTGGGGCTCCCCAGGCGTAAACTTCAGGCATTGTGCACATCCCTCGGCTACTTCTTTTGTGATGAGTGGACGGCATTTAAGTATCACACGGACAGGGATGTCCTGTCCAGATTCTTCTGGCATCTGAAATATATCAAAATAAAAAATGTGTCTTAATTGAAGAGTAGAGGCATGATAAATTCCATATTCTGAATCTGAAGTGAATACAAGGCAAACCCCTTTCACAGGATGATTTGACTTTAACTGCTATTTTGATTTTAAAAAGTCAACGATTTTGATTAAAAAAATTGCTGCTATAAATGTTGTCTTGTATTATGTAAGTTGTATACCTGATGACCAGTGACCACACTGCACTGAAGACATCTAGAAACAGGCATGGTCATGCACAGCAATTCCAACAAAAATTCATGAAAAGCACCCAAGAACTGACACCTATGCCAAGTGCCAATTCTTTCTTCATGAGGACTGCCGCCCAAAATCATAACTGCCCCCCCCCCCCCCCCCCCCCCCCCCCCCCCGTCGGTACCTCCAGTCAAAACTCTGTTGCAGTATTTGGATTATATAATACTCGAGGGATTGAGATTGTGTATTTTTCCAAACAAATTTATAAGGGACATTTGATGACAGCACGCCTGTTTCTAGATGTCTTCGGTATAGTGTAGTCCACGTTGTTGATATCTATCTGTCCGTTGATCATTTTGTGAAGGCAGGCATTGACAGTCCGGACCAAACGTGACACTTCATGAAGCGATCACAAAGTCAAAAGCCACTACACAAAATCCGGTGCTACTGAGCTTGAGCTTTACACCTTAGGTAAGTATAAAACTTTAATCCGTTGCCCAAAAGAAATCACTGTTACCTTCATAAAGTCAGCACACTGATCAAGTTTAGACCATTTAGGCGAACTTGATCAGTCAGTGCTGATGATGACTATCACTAATGAAGGCAACGGTGGGAATCTTTTTGGGCAACGGATCAAGTTTTATATTTATGAATTATTAATTACCTATATAAGGCTGTTTTAGCCTAAGCCCAAGGTAAGCTTCGGTCGGTAGCATCGGATTTTGTGTAGTGACTTTTGTCTTTGTGTGTGTTGTGAAACGGAGGAAAAGTTGGTAATGAATCTCGCTTGATACATAGCTGTATCAAGCGTGATCTCTTTATGAATTGAAGCGTCACGCTTAAATCGAGCGTTTGGTCTGGACTGATTGAGCAAGTCTGTCCATGGCATATCATCATAAAGACATCATCAAATACGAGGGCGCGGACATACGGGAACTTTGAGTTATTTTTAGCAAATTTGCTTGGCAACCAGTGTTTCAGAAACAAAACATTCCATGCACGCACTCAACGCTGAGCGTTACGCACTTGTTCCGCAGTAGGCGCAATGTGCGGTTGCCTTAATTGATTGATCTGCGCAAGTTGTTTTTGTTTTTGTTTTCACCGGCATTGATTTGTTTTCACCGGCGTGACGTAGGTCCGCCCCAACCTATTCTTTTATTTAAATTAATTTGTTTTTAAACTTGTACCGTAGTTTCTCTTGAACTGAGACTTCTCTGAATTTCAAACCATTAAGGTTTTTTTTAGTATTTACCACTTCTGAAATAATCATTAGTGTATTGTATTATAATGGACCTACACACACCACAACACTGCACCAGCATCATTATTGATTGTAAACAGCCTTCCGAATTTTGCACCCTTTTATTAATACAAAATGATGTTACGGTACGTTTTTTATGTCATTTATTTGAAGTTATGGTGCATTGATAAACATGATTGACATGATCTAAAATGTACTTGCATATATGATTTTTATGACTCACCGTAAATGCTCAAAATATACTTCACTGAATTGGTATTCGTCAAAGATTCGCTGATCAGTGCGACATCGGCTACAACAAAAACATATATTTTCCGGTATTCATAAACATTTGAAATCACCTGGCATCGATACGCGGGAATCAGCCAATCAAATCGTGTCCTACCAGAGCCACACACCAGAGCGTAACGCTGATTGGTTGAAGGAGCTGTTAAAGGGCTTTCCGTCAACTCCAGTACTTTGAATTTCTGATTTTTATTCCCTAATTTAATGAAATATCACTTTTATTATTTTAATCATTAAACAATATTTTAGTAGCTATTAAGCAACTATAGTTGATATCGAAGGCGTGAAATGAATAATTAACGTATAAACTGTTTATTTCACCTCAAGGAGTAAATTTAGTGAATAGATTTTAGAAACTCATGTCAACAACAAAATTGACTGATCAGCTGTTTTATGCAGCAGCAGCACATGTTGAATTCGCCTCGCCGCTGGTGGGTAAATAAAATCAAATAGTTATACATTTTAAAAAACTGTATCTGCTAAATTTTGCAGAGAGTGTATATAAATAGTGTATGTGCGCTTTGAAAATAAAATATTTAGGCCTAAGTTGTACATTTCATTTTAAGGCCGGCCTAAAACAAATGTACACTTTTTTGTAAGCTTATTTAAAAAAAATTAAACTTATTATAATTACTAGCGGGACGCCCGCTAGGGAGTAGGGCCTACCAGATAAAACACCTACAAATGATACAACACATAGGCCTAAGTGTTGGAAAATTTATAACAAAACACATCATAGGAATAGAACAATATTTAAAACATTATTATTGTTTTAATTCAAAAGTTTTCAAATTTCAATTAAAAGACCCCCCGCCCGCCCACGCCCCTTGGCATATTTTAGCCTAAACCTTAGCCATCTCCCGTACCCCAACCATCACCATCCCTATACATAACTTCACGTACCTATTGCTTGCAATAGGTACGTGACATAGCCCCTGGTTTCAAAGCCGATACAAATGTGTCACAGCAGCGGGTAATTTTTCATGGAAATATTTCTTGAACACCGCAAAGGTAAGACGTTTGCAAATAAGATTATCAGTAATACGTTTTCCTACAGTACATTACTACCTACCTTATTTTTAAAACCGAATAACGAAAGCAGAAAAACAGCGCATTATCTGAGGTGTGAAAATGAAAATTCGTGAATACGTGTCGTCTAAACGGATTACGATATCGACTTCCTTTGTGTGTACCACCTGTGTCTCTTCAACAACTGTCAAAGTACTGTCAAAGTCCCGGAATTCCACGCACTGATTTGTCGGAAAGCAGATAGTCAAAGCAGTATATACCGTAGACTCCATGTAAGTATTTATAGGTGTTTTTTTAAAAATGTATCCCATTAGACCTCATCAAGGTTGAAGAAATACAACAAAAACATATAAAACAATGCAAGAGATGAAATAGAATTCATATAAATACATACAAGAACTTTATAAAAGTGATTTATTAAATTATTTAATGGCGACAAATTCATGAACCATACGGCATATTCAAGCGAATGCAAAATATCGTACACGTGTGCAAACAGCCTCGATTTGCGGGTCACATCGCGCGTCCCATCATGCCTTATAACTTATATAAGGACTCTCGTATCATAGCGTCGCCCTCGATTTACGAGTCACATCTTGCGTAATCCACGCCCATATGCCCATATATGGGAGGCTCTTGTTTTGCATATTCATTCTGACCCGGCTGACCTCGTGACGTTCTCAAAACAATGTCGCCGAATCATGTGTTTTTCCGACCACACCATTTTCTTCAAATACAATTTGACGACGATGTAATCCACCGATTTTCATGTTTTAATTATATTTGTAACTCTGACGTAGTTGCTAAGCCCAAGTGACATTTTCTAAGACGTCAAATGTAGCCTGGACGGTAAGTGCATACCACTGAAAATTGGGTTTATATGCCACCACACAACGCGGGGGTTCTGTCACGATCGATCTAGTGGTAGAAATCGCGTGTACACCATCCCGCCCGTGGCATATCCGTTACGCAATTTAGCATCACATTTCTATTTCATTAACCCCCTGCCTCCCAAACCACATTACATCATTACACCCAACCCCCATTCGTCACTGCCCCCGGCTTATCTCAACGCCAAGGCCCCAGTTTAACCATCTCCCGTAGCGCGGCGTATTTCTCCAATATTTGTCCGCCCGCGTGTAACATACAGTATCAAATCCCACATCTGACACCATGTTACGTAATTTAGATTCACCATATATCATGTTTTGTTCTATCAGAAACCACATTATTTCGTTACCTTATGATCCGCCGCCGCCCCCCCGCCCCCCCCCCCCCCCCCCCCCCCCGTCTCCGCCCCCGCCCCGTTGCCTATCTCAACCCCAAGGCCTAAACCGTAACCAACTCCCGTGTGGCTCAGCGTATTTCTCTAATATTTGCCCGCCCGCGTGTGTAGGGATGCGTGGGTGTAGTGCGTGGGCGCGTTTATTTTACATGGCGCACTGCGACGCATTATATGCTACGCGCGCCGACTGCATGGTTACAGTGTACGCATGAGAAAAACAAACATCGCCCGTAGAAATAGTCTCAAAAGCCGGGCTGAAAAGGCTTTGGATTTCCCGCTTTTGCTCATATCTCGGTCAATTCTGTACGGTTTTCAGCCATTTATAGCTTATAACACTCACATTATAATCATTTTTTATCAGTGCAAAGTTCACGGCGTTTAGACGTAAAATGAGGGAGCCTTTTATGGATACACACATACATACATACACCATAAGACAAATAATAGCACATACACAGCCAATCCAGAATTCCACAAATTTCACTTATTGTACAGCTTCAGAATGCTGTAAATTTGACGTCGTAAATAACCTGATTAATTACAGCTCTGTAATTATTACCCAACTTGGTGCGTGTGTGTTTAATAGTAGATGATTGTCTAAGTCTGGGTGAGTGAGAGGTGTCCTACTGTGAAAGTGGTGTGTATCTGGTGTGTAGGGTAGAGCTCTGCCACATAAATCATCACTAAAATGGTCACTGTCGATAAGTGCTATTAATTCCTTATAGCACTCGGCAGCTACGCTGCCTCGTGCTATAAGTCATACATAGTAAAAACAGCACTGTAATTATTAGCCAACTTGGTCTGTGTGTGTTTAGTAGATGATTGTCTAAGTCTGGGTGAGTGAGAGGTGTCCTACTGTAAAAGTGGTGTGTATCTGGTGTGTAGGGTAGAGCTCTGCCACATAAATCATAACTAAAATAGTCACTGTCGATGAGTGCTATTAATTCCTTATAGTATGATATAATTTACGGTAATATAATATATTATTCACATGGTGGAGGGGCGTTGGCACATATTTGAGACTCGTATGTCAAAATAACTTACCCCCCCCCTCTCCTACAGCTGAAACTGAAAATGACATAAACCACCCCCCCCCCCCCCCCCCCCGGCCCTGCTAACCAGTAGCTTTTTACACCTCCGCCCAAAAAAACACCACACACCTTGTTTTATACTTAATTAAAGGTAGATGACCCGATCACATTTTCGTAACACATAATTATTTCAAACATACGGAGATTTTCATATCATATGAAAGCTCGTATTTTTCTCATCATCATACTGAATATTTGACGGCCTAATTCGGTATAATGACAGAGAAATCAACGAAATAGCGTTGAATTACCGCGAATGGTGGTTACCACCGATATAGTTTGTGTACTACAATGGGTACAGTTCACAGCATCTTGTGCGTCTAAAATAAGAGCCATAATAGCTATGCATCTCAAATTTTGGGACGTTTTTAAGGATGACCTTTCATGTAGAATAGAAAACTTCCAAGTTGAAAATCGGAACATCTACCTTTAAGGGGCTGTATTTTCCTTTGGAATTTTGTTCATGGATACGTTGGCAAATTCTATTTGTGCCCCATCTGAATGAATGGCCAATATTTTTATGATGGCCCTTCTTTTTATTGTGTGAAATTAGAAATGGCGAGCGTAGGGAGCCGAAAGATTTGCATATTTATGGCCATGTGTTATGAACTCGCCACCCACAAAGGGTGGTGACGTTGCATTTTTGGTAACTAACTCAACAACTAAATGTGGTAGAGCTATCATGGTTCAGGTGTAATGTGAAAGCCTATTTATCTAGCTACATTGTGTGAATAAATCAGGTATTTCCATGACTGTTTGGCTGAGATATGATTGATTATACAGGGTGGTTCAATAAAACCTTGACAGTTTTTTGAAGCCATTTTTTTTAAAATTCTGTAGATTTAAAAAAAAATCTTTTTCAATATTCATCAACTACATGATCTTGACCATCTATGCTGAAAATATCGTTACAAATAACCTTACGGTTGCAAAATAACAGCTATTTGAAGAAAGTCTGTCCCATTTCACTCTGTTCACGGGTACTGATTTTGCGACGTTACATTGAATACCGACTGATGAATTGCATGCAAGTAATCTAAGATTTGAAGATCCCGCCAGGTGAAACCAGTGTAATTGTTAACATCTTAACTATCTATTCAGGTGTGAAATCAATATGTAATAATAATACTATGAGTGACCATAATTAGAATTATTGATTTTAGAATTATTGAAGTGTAATTGTCTATGCTCTATGCCTTAACAGTAACGATGCCATTTAATGTTATCTTGCTGGGCATTTCCCGTAGACTACTCGCGGGCAGAGAGATTTGGAGAGATTCTCTTCAAATAGCTATCATATGCCCCCATAGCATTATTAACATTGACATTTTCAGCATAGACGGCCAAGATGATATTTTTGAGGAATATGTAAAAAAAACCACCTCAAATCCCACAATTTTTAAAAATATGGCTTTGAAAAACTGTCAACGTTTTATTGAACCACACTGGTTGTAACGTCGCGAAATCAGTACCTGTGGACAGAGTCAGTGAAATGGGACAGACTTTGTTCAAATAGCTGTTATTTTGCAACCGTAAGGAGGTTATTTGTAATGATATTTTCAGCATAGATGGTCAAGATCATATAGTTGATGAATATTGAAAAAAAATTTTTTTTTAAATCTACAGAATTTCAAAAAAATGGCTTCAAAAACTGTCAAGGTTTTATTGAACCACCCTGTATTGTGAAAGTCAGGGGTGGTGGCGGCGGCGCTGTGTACAATCTCTATGGGAAATATAGAAAATGTTCCCAATTCTACGTTCAATTTACAATAATTCCTCATCCCTGTATGGTACGTACAAACATGATTTTGCTCTCATTTTATACTAGATTATTTTATATTCTTTTTTTTCTTTTTGTTGATGCCGACGCACCAACTATTTATTTGTATTTGTCATACAGGAAACAATAATAATGAACATTTAGTTTTAATATTCTCTATAAAAATTAGATTATTTTATATTCTATAAGATTCTGTTTCAACAAACGTGACAACTATTATGTAACGATTGTAATCATGAATCGATTGCTTTTTCCCTATTCGCTACACAGTGAACTTGCCCTAATTCATCGGTTTTACATACATGATTTATTACAAAAAAAGTTTTCAACCGATGATAGCAAAATTATACATTTTTGGAAAGCTCTCAAATAGGGAAATTTTCGAAAATGCCGTTTAAATCAGGATAAGGGTGTATACCAGGGGTCGCATTCTGACGCGTCTGCGCGTCCTAGACCTCTCACTTTCTAATAGTGACGCGTCAGGTTTCAAATTGGAAAGACTTGTGGGTCCCGATCAAAATTGAAGGGACCACTTAAATTTGACGATGTGTGGAAATGGAAACCTTAGAAATTCTGTAAATTACATATCCATCCTTTGCTCACAATATAAATTCATTAAAACTGCCCGTAAAAAAGTAAATTGTTTAAATACCCAAACTTGAGGACCCCTCAATTTCTAGGGGGACCCCTTAAATTTGTTTTTTTAAGTCCCACGGGGTCCTGAAAAATGTCATGGGACCTCTCACATTTTGGATCCAGTGCTATCCCTGGTGTATACCCCAAAAATATACTTGTAAATTCTAATTAATATGAAATGTAAACGTTTGTGCTCATTTACATCTCGATTTTAGTATTTCAACAAGTTACCATTGACAACCATTATTTTCTGATGGGTAATTGCATGAGGAACTAATATGCACAGTAACATTATGATTGGGATAGGTTTACAAATTTATATCATTGAGCTTAAATCAAAATATGAAAGAAATATCGATATTTTTTGAACATTCTTAATCACAACATGTTACCATTAGATCCTATCTAAATTCCAATAGCGTATTTGGATTCCTTGTGAAATTACCGTTCAGAAAATATATACTCTTTATAGGGTAGAACAAGTAGTTATTGCGATATGCTAATTCGAATCTCAGATGGTGTAAAATGTAAAAATCTGATGCAACGGTAAGGGTGGCGAGTTCAAAACACATGGCCTAATACATTTTGGGTAGTTTTGTGAGAGTTTATAACCCGAACAAATTATTAGAACATCCTGGGCAGAAACATATCATGGGGGATC
This sequence comes from Ophiura sarsii, assembly GCA_035610835.1. Taxonomy (NCBI): domain Eukaryota; kingdom Metazoa; phylum Echinodermata; class Ophiuroidea; order Amphilepidida; family Ophiuridae; genus Ophiura; species Ophiura sarsii. The sequence continues at coordinate 61,125,169 of CM069450.1, forward strand.
CAGTGAAACATCCTACTTTGTCCCGGGGGGGGGGGGGGGGGGGCACTGACATTGGAAAAGGGTATAGGTATGTGCCACGTGGAAGACCCCCCTTTTCATCCTCTGCTGCTAGCTCTTATGACCCCCCTTTTGAGCCTGCATCCATTCTCAAGACCCCAATTTTATTGAAAATTCAAAAATCATATCCAAAGCCCCAATTCTTCGAAAATTTTGCATTCTAAAGTGAAAAAAAAATCGATATAGGCCAGTTCTCAAGACCCTATTCAGTTCCTAAGACCCTATTTTTCATCATAAAATCCAGTCAGTTCAGTTCTGTAGCCCCCTTTTTGAGACCCTGGGCGGCACACCCCTACCAAAAAAAAAGTTGAGTGCCCCCCCCCCCCCCCCCGGGACTTTTGTGAGCATTGGTGCAAAGCTGAGACGAGGTAAAAAGCATGCAAGAAATTACATTTTTTAATTACAAAATTGGAATTTGACAGTTGATGATATACCTAGATCATGTTTTTCCAACAGATCGTCCGAGGCACAGAAAAGATTGCTGTCCGGAAGTCGTCTCATAGTAAATGTTTTTGAAGTTGATAGTTTTTAAGAAAATGTGCGCGAAGCGCAGAAAATAATGCCATTTACACTCCAAACTAGCCTCTAAAATCACCCCCAATCACCACCATCTTTATACTTAAAAAAAGTTACACAACCCCCCTGTTTAAGAATTAAAAAGTTACATAGCCCCCCCCCCCCCCTATTTCAACATGAAAGTTACATTACCTCCCCCCTATCATTTACCCCCTATCATTTACCCCCCCCCCCCTTCCTGCATAAATAATGAACAGTCCCTAACTTATTTTATCTTCTTGTTCAACCACAATCATTCAATTACCATCATATGATCCGCATGGATCTGATCTGGTCAGTCAAATAGTCATAGTTGGTCAGTCGGATGTATTGTATGTATTTTTAAACAATGTTGAAGGTCAGACAATCAGCTAAATCTTACAATTGATTTTAAGATTAGACCAGTGATGCATGCCATAGTATAGATAGCTCATTTACAATGGATGCTTTTAGGAATGTACTCACTGCATTATAGGCCTACCCTTTCAGCTTATATGAATAATATGCCTGGGTAGTGTTGCATTGTTCAGGGGCACTCAAAATTATCCAAGCGGTTTACAACTTGCTAGAAACTTTAACATTTCAAATTTTAGTGAGATGGATATAGAAATACAGATGCGTATCTGAATTTTTCAAATTAAACCACAACAAGGCTTTTTACAAGCAAAGTTAAGTAGTAGACTATAGCAGCAGCAGCAAGCAGGAAGGTAAGGATACCACAGAGATTGGACAGTTGCTGCCATTTAGATTTGAATCCTGATCTAGCCCAAGGATTTTTAATCAAATGTAACTCTACCGGAGTCACATTTATACTGCATACATGTACTTCAAAATCTAATAATTTTAAAAGTGTCTAAAATTGTGTTTCTTTTACAGAAAGATGAAGTGTACTGTCATAGGAGGTTGTGGATTTCTGGGAAGACATATTGTGGAAAGTCTTCAAGACAAGGGATATGAGGTCAATGTATTTGACATCAAGACAACATTCCAGGATGAGAAGGTCACATTCTTTACAGGAAACCTGTGTGTACAAGAGGTCAGTTGTCATTACATTACTGTAAGAGAAACCCCTGTCACCATTTAGGCCCAATACACAGTGTTGTAATGACTCTTGATTTTTCAGAATGACCTGATATGATTTTTTATAAATTCATAGTTTAGTGGGCATTCTAACAGCTTTCACCTGAACAAATCCTGCAAATGAGCCATTTTACCCTCTTTGACATCATCTGGACGACTGGAATAAAAGACTTGAGAAGTATGAGCATGTTCTGCTGAGCAGGCACTATCTTTACCTAATTAGCTGGCTGGCAAATGAGCCATTTCGTTTTAAAGTGCAAAAAATGTGATTTTTGAGATTAAAAACAATTGTTTGCCCTTTTTGGTCAATAATTTCAAAACTAAACATTTTTAAGCAAAAAAAACCAACCCCGATCCTAGATAATTGACTTGAGATGATTATGGTGAAATTTTGGAATATTTTACCAAAAACAGATTTTGTTAGGTTGACTGAAAAATTTGGCATCAAAAAGTGATTTTTGGGCAAAAATGTAAAAATCACTATTTGTAGTGAAAATTTGATACCAAAAATGGATCCTCTGACTCATTTCATTTAAAAAAATGTATACTTTTATGTTCATCACATTTAAAATTTAAAAGTTACAATGCTTGATAAATTTGGCGCCAAAAAGGGTTGACACCTCCCTTAATTGTGATTTGACAGGGGGGTGAACTCTTGGGTCCGTATGCACAAAAGAGTTAGACCAGGTCTAAAGTTAAACCAGGTCTAAGTGAAATTTATTCATGCCTCAAAACCTGTTTTCCTCTGCATTTTCATGAGATATTTTGTGCTATTTTTGAACTTTGCATCCGAATCTTTAAAATTTATTAGCTAATTTGAGAAAGAAATGTAATAAAAGTGTGCATTTCACAAAAATCAAAATCCATTTACAGCAGGTCTAACTTTGGACCCAGTCTAACTCTTTTGTGCATACGGACCTCAGGCTATATCTCAGGCATAGCCTCTGCAAAACTTCTGTAACTCCTTCATTATTCATTAAATCTATATAAAAGTATACATTTTCTTCAAGGAAAGGGTTCAATGAATCCAACCATGAACATGATATTGACCATTTCATAGAAAATTATAAAAACACAGTTTTTGACCCATTTTAGGTTTGTCAAGATAACTAAAAATATATTTTGTCAAATGTTGTCATTCCAGATTTATTATAATCTTAATGAAATCTTCTAGGGGGTGTTATTTTGTTGAAAATCTGATTTATTTTTTGTTTTATTGACCAAAAATTGCCAAACATTTGATTTTGTACCTCCAAAATCATATTTTTGGCACTTTTTGGTCAACATTTTAAAAACTTAACATTTTTATGTAAAAACTAAAAAAGGTCCCAGGGGAAATGTCTTTATATGAACTTGGTGCTTTTTTTACTAAAAACTGAATTTGCTTCGAACGAATGCAGCACATTTTGATCCAAAAATAGAATTGTTGGTCAAAAATTTAAAAATCAGCATTTTGGGTGAAATTTGATACCATAAATGGATGATCCGACTCATTTCCTTTCCAAAAATGTATACTTTTATATACATCAAAAGTTACAGCGCTTGATAAATTTCATGTTGTGAGGGTTGACAGCCCCCTTAAGTTGCCTTTGAGAAAAGTCTGTAGAGGGATATTGAAGGGGCTCATTTATGATCAAAGTTCTATTTTGTTATAAGTATTTTCACAAATTTAGTGTTCAAACGTGTTATTTTAATTTTCTATTCAATGCGATCAATAAAAAGAGCTTCTTGTGTTGCCATTTAGTCGGTAGACGTGTTAACATTGTGGTTGACTTTTTTTTAATTTGTAGGAGCTTCTGCCATCATTTAAAGGTGTAGATATAGTGTTTCATTGCGCATCACCACCTCCATCCAGTAATAACAAGTAAGTCAACAGAAGAATAGAAGTTTTTTAATATTATTTTGGTGAATCTTTACAAAATAGTTTTTACAAATTGGATCAAGGTGTTAATACAAAAATCTTTTTCTTTTCCTCCTTTTTTATTTACTAATAACAAATTTGTTAATGGTTCAAATGTTCTAAAATGACTATTGGTTTCTGACAAAGATGAAGATGACCCAGATTGGCTTCAGGAAATGCTACTAAATTACTTAAAATTCAATAACCTATACAATGTAGGATCAACAAGTGTGGGCTGGCATCAGGAATGAGTATGTGCAGCAGCCAGCATTCAAAATAAGTTATTGTCCGGTTTCCCGAGGCAACCAAAATTAGCCATGGACAACCAAAATGCACTTTTGCAGTTGTCCGTCGGAAAACCAAAAATCTTGCGAGAAGTTAACACATGAAACTAAATATTTCACAGAACTGTGAATGAAACAAAATCAACAGCTAAATACTAAGTTTCAGGGGTTTCAGTACGGCAAAGTTGGCAAATATCCATCTAATCATCAACATTCATCGAACTTCCATGATCTAATTGGGGCCTTTCTGAACATGCATCCTATTCATACTGTACGAACGGTAGTCTTAAGTTAAACCATAATAAATCTAATAAAAACATAAAATACGGACAACCAAAAAATGTGGCGGACAACCAATATTTCCTGCTACTGTAGGTTGTTCTCTGGATAACCAGGTTATTTTCCTTAATTCGGACACTGGCAGCAGCAGATGCATATGTTATTTGTACAAAGAGGTGGAGTGAGGACAAAATAAAAGAATAAAAGGGTACTAAATCCATCTATACAGGTTGAATACAACACATGCACAGATTAAAACTGCCATTGACCTTGATGTGTGCATTGAACCATAACATTGTTGTTCTTACAAAGTGTATCTAATTTATCTTCTGAAAAATAAAGTAATCAAACTGGAAAATAAGTAAAATGTTTTGCAAGGTGATCCCCTTTTCACCATTCCAATGAGATTTACACAGTACCATTCCAATGGGATTTCTTCTGCTAAAGTTTTGTAATGACATGAAATTTAATAGACATTTTAGCTTCCTTGAAAATAAAAATATAAGTTTGTTTGTTGATATTTAGTTCTTTAACCAAGTCCTTCATCGATATGCTCAATTTAATCATGCTACAGTAACACTAACAGCCTTTTCTTAATGTGTCGTAACTGCGTAAACCATTTGAACAAAGGACCAGCTTACAAAATTTGTCTCATTTTGCTTATTTTTCAGACAATTACTTTTTAAAAAATCAGAAGAGCAACTAGATTAGGTATACATATCAGAAAATCCAAATTTTTATTGAGGAGTTTACAAATTCTCTCATGAACAAAAGCCTCCGTAAATGATCTGCCAATGTGTGCATTCTCATACTAAAATCCTAATAGAATTGTATATTTTATGTGTTTGATTCAACAGGAAATTGTTTTACAGTGTAAATTATGAAGGTACTAAGAATGTGATAGCAACATGTAAAGCGGCAGGAGTGAAGGTAAGCAATATATGGATGGACATATATGTCATGTTCTCTTTTTATTCCCAGCCACAATTCCTCACTGGAACAGCCTCCCTCTACAATCGTCAACAAGCCAACGCTCAACCAGTTCAAAAACACAACTCTCGACTTCCTAAGTTCCTAAGCAACAAAACTCAGCCGGTAACTAACAAATCTAGCTCCGCGCTTCGTCAACTCTAGCGGGATGCGGTTTTTACAGTTTTGTTGGAGTATAACGCATATAGACACAGATGGCCAAGAAATAAAGTTAACATGCCCTTTAAAGGTATATTATGTGATCTTTTTTAAAAAGTAGATTTTCTTGCAGATTTACATTTCTGATCATAAATCATGAATATATTCTGAGTTACAGAGCGATACGATTCCTAATTTCTTCAAAATTATGGTTTTTAGAGTGAAAATAGAGTGAAAAAAAGTTAAAAACCATGATTTTGAAGTAATTAGGAATCGTATCGCTCAGTAACTCAGAATATATGTATGATTTATGATCAGAAATGTAAATCTGCAAGAAAATCTACTTTCTAAAAAATCCATGAATAGAGGGTGCCCCCTGGAAAAGATCAGATATTATGCCTTTAAGTGCCAACATCTGGGTCGGTCAATTGGTCTATGTTTTTGAAGGGAAACTAACAGATACTACAACACAAGAACACACAATTTAAAGAGTGCTAAACATGCATCTTTTTTCGTTCGTAAAAAGTCTAACTTTTAAAATTCAACAAATAAGTGAGTATTTGACCATTTAATGCATGTATGTCGTCTCTGTTAATAATAAACAGAACACATCAGTGGTAACTCGGATGTCTAGTATGCAACATCTATTACTGACATTGTGCTATAATTATATTGGTGAACTTGTGTACTTGTAGTACATTATCTTCTTTATAGTTCTTACACTTTTGTTTTTATATTTTGTCCCTGATGAAGGGTGGTGTATATCCACTTGAAACGTCGGTCTTTATTGTTACGTTATATATTTGTTGTTTTATTGCACAGCAATTTTTATTGATTGTCCCAGTGCATTTCCGTGTGTTATTGTTATTTCTCTGTTTTATTGAGTTATTCTCCCTTGTCATTGCCTGTTTCCCCACACCCAGTTGGTATATCTAGCTTTTACTCTCTTTGCAGAACACATTTGGCTTTTTATTAACCAATTTTTTTAATTAAAAATAAGGCAACCCTAGATTTACATATTTTTGCGTTGAACCCAAAAGGGCAAGTCAATTGTTGTTTTCAGCCTTATAAAGGAATGTTATTCTTTCTTGTGAAATCATTGGTACTTCTACACATGTCCATGAAGGCAACATTTTTATCCTATGGGTCCCTCTAAAGAGAGATATTGAGTAAAACTACTTCAAATGCCCACATTTTTCCAAAGGCTGACTGAGTGAGTGCACCCCCTTCACCCTGCTATAGTTGAGTCAGTTCCAAATTGGCTTGCCCTTTTGGGTTCAATGCATGAATATAGGTCATCCTCCCAGGAACCTGACAAATGCCACCATTGAATTATAAGCAAGTTCAGAAAGGGCCCACCTTAGTTAGACTGTTTTGCTGACAGGACCATTTTCTATAAATGTGCTCTTCCAGTGGCATGTGTTGTTTGTGGGCTGGGTCTAAGTGTAGAAAAATGCTGAAAACCACACCCTTTAAATTTTTAAATTGAATATCAAATTATTCCATTTTGACATAAATATCTGATTCTTAACTTATGAAACATCGTCCTTATCTCTCTGCAGAAACTAGTGTTAACCAGCAGTGCCAGTGTAGTATATGAAGGTACTGATATCAAGAATGGAACCGAAGACCTACCCTACGCCGCCAAGCCTATAGACTATTACACAGAGACAAAGATTCTACAGGAAAAGGTATGTACCATATGCTAACAATTCATACACTCTCAGCAGTAGTTGAACCAATCAGAAAGCAGGAAACGAGAATATGAAGTGCATTGAAAAGTCAAATTGCACCCGTGTGTGTGCCATACGGTTTGTACACCACACACATAGTTTTAATTCATTGTTCAGGCAGCCCGGGTCCGAAAATTTTTACTGCAGGTATTAGCAAATTTGGTTACATGTTTTTATTCGTTATTAAAAAGATTAAAAGTATGCACAGAATTGTGAATTTTGATTTGGATAGTGTCATGTATGAATTAGGTCAATATATGCATGTTTTGTTTCTTGAAAAATGAGACAAATGAATGCAAATGTTGATATGCTCACAATGGCACGACCCCGCTAATTAACACATCAACATCAGTGCGCATGCATTGATTTATCTAATTTCTCTCAAATCATACGCATATCGACCTGTAACTGTTGTATCAATAGATGAGGTGACCGTTGTTTACATTTAGGACGCCCTCTATTGATTTGAGACAAAACACACCGGGCAAGAGTTCCTATAGTTTACATAGGCCAGATCAGGTTTTCTAACTAGACTGTGGTGTCACAGCAAATTGTTATCAAAACTGTCTCTAAACTTGCTTAGGAATGCTATAAAGCTATCGCATTTCACAATTTTTTAAAAAAATAAATGAGTTTTACAATTCATTAGAAAGAAATTTCATGTTGTCTTCATTAACTTTACTGTATATTCTGCCTGGAGGGAATCAACTGGGGGTGTCCCATTTGTAAATACATGACGTCACCGGTCACACCATCTATATATCTTGCTTTATCCAGTGTTATAATACATTTTCTAATTAAAGAAAAATAATGTCCTCTTTCTAGAAGGCAAGATTTGGGCTCAAATGCTGTAAATAGTCCTTTCATTTCCATGATGACCATTTATCATTGAATGAGTGATCACAGTGTGTGGTCCAGCAATTCATTCTCAGGAAAAGTAGCATATAGTGTGAGCAATCTCGCCACATAAATATTGTTATAAAAGAGTTTAATTATACAACGTTTGATGACCAAACAAATAGAAAGTGTTTTAAATGCACTTCAATTTCACTGCTGCTGACAGATAGTCAAATTCATGTCACTTCTAAGCAGTGTTCAAATTAAGAACAAATATCAGGTTGTCCATTGGATTACCATGTTATGAAATCAGGTTGTCCATCAATGTTTTTGGTTTTCCGCCAAAATCAGGAATTTCAGATAAAACAAATCACAAAAACAAATTTTAAAGTTAAGTGGATGTTGTTAAAATAGTAGAGGATAACCCAGCACCGTGTATGAAGGCACATTCTTATATAGTGGGTGTGGTTTGAGATGGCAGCAGGCAATTTGATTGGTTTTTGGCTGATTTTCAGCCGACACGCCCATACATTATGAGACAATGGTGCATGTTTGGGGCGTGGTTTAATTCATTCGAAAAATAATACCTTCAGCGCGTATGATCAACGCGTCATTGCGTTAGCGTGCCCTACACAAAGTCGCCGCCGTATGCGTTGTGGGTATAACGCAGCGATGATAGGTGCGTGTGTGCTAAAGAACGCGCTTAATTTGAAGCAGGATGTTGGAAAACAGCTCGCTGGATTCGCCGATTTTATAAAGGGGGAAATTTGTTGTTGTTTGTTTAAAATAAATCTAACAAACTGCGTTATTTTATGATAAAAGATCAAAATAACCAATAAACTAGATAAGAATGAGAATAAAACATAGTTCTTAGCTGTTTTGCTATAGACGATGGTCTTATAATGTATAGGCTGTACCATATTTGTGTCGTCGTGTATGGCCGCCTGCGGCGACCATACACGACTCCAAATATGGTACAGCCTATACATTATAAGACCATCGTCTATAGCAAAACAGCTAAGAACTATGTTTTATTCTCTAAGTACTGTTTTGTACTGAAAGACCTCCACTAATTCAATACTTGAGAAGGAAGTTGGACCCAGATTACCACTTAATTTGAAGGCTGCTTCTAAGGCATTCTACCTGTAAGCTTACATTGTTTGAAGACAATACACTCAAGTTGTATGTTATTTCTGTTTGTTTTATTTGATGTCAGGTTGTATTAGAAGCAAACAGTGCAGATTTTCACACTGTTGCTATCCGTCCTCATGGTATATTTGGACCCAGAGATCCTCAGATGATTCCTATCACTGTAGAGACAGCCAAGGCTGGAAAGCTCAAGTTCATGATTGGGTAAGTAACAAAACTATAACTTGTAACCTACTCATGTAATGAAGGTTTACTTATATTCTGTTTACCATCTTTGTTGCAGCAGTGTCAATACATATTTAAAGGCTGATTTTGAGCGGATACGCTCTATATATTATGAGACCGATAATATATAGTTTGGGGTGGGTCTGAATTCATTCCTTAAAAGTGTGTATGGTCATCACGTTAAGATGTTCAAGCGCGCCCTACACAAAGTTGCCGGCATGTGTTGTGCTTTTAACACAGTGTTGCCCTGTGTGCGTGTGCTATAGTAACATGATTATTCAATGCAAGAAGGTTTTAGATAAAAGATTAAATATAACCACTAAACTGAATAAGAATGAGAATAAAATATAGTTTGTATTCAAGTTTGTTGTCGTGTATGGTCGCCTGCGACAGTGGCGTAGCTCAGGGGGGGGGGGGGGAAATGCCCCCCCCTGACGGAAAAAACCCATTTGTGCCCCCGCCCCCCAGCCCCTCTAAAAAAAATAAAAAGGAGGAAAAAATATAAAATAGGAAAATAATGATAAAAGACCGAGATGGCGGGCAGTTATGTGTGGGTATATTCAGCCCAAATAGTCAAATAAGGCCAAATAGTACATGTACTGTGCGATTTTTTTTGGACCGTGCAACATTTTTTGAACCTCCCCCCCCCCACTTACGTGAAATTCACGAGTTGGTGACTGGGGAAAAATTTGGGGCAACCTTTTACGAAAATTTCAGAAATCTTGCCCCCCCTGAAAAAAATCCCAGCTACGCCACTGGCCTGCGACGACCATACACGACTCCAAATATGGTACAGCCTATACATTATGAGACCTACATATTATAGCAAAACAGCTACAAACTATATTTTATTCTCTAATTATACTGATGTCATCAGGGCCCACACAATGACAAATCACTGTCCTCTGTGTTTATCAATAAAGTAGGTGCTGACATATCTGTACAGAGGGAAGTGAATTGATTATTAAAATACCAAGTTGTTAGCAATTGCATATATACTGGCGTGTGACAAATATGCATATGCGATGCTTTGAACTGAATGCAGACGGTAGAATAATAAAATTGCTCTTAAGCCATCCACCACAGTCCGGTAGTAGACATTTAGGAATTTGCAGTGTTCAATCAAAAGCCATCTTCTTGATGACTTGCATATTAAGCCTCTGCCATTGCAAATAAAAATAATTTGAATAATCAGTCTATCCTCTATTTCCCTTCCTCTGGACAGTGATGTAACTTTACAGGCGCAACATTTATGCATGTGTCTTCCGCCTTTTTACGTGTGAGTGTATACGCCAGCGCTTCGAGTAGGCGCGCATGTTTATGTACTGCAATTAGTGAATGACGCAGTTAGGTCACTGTCTATAGTATAATCAGTTCCAAATACGTGAACATTTTGAGGCTAATATTTATCCGCAGGCCCAAATGGAATACCTACTTGTCCACTCCTCTCTGATACATGCTGAAGATGTGCAAATGCACACTTTCACCAAGAGCCGTAGGCGAACTTGTATTGTCTCTGATTATTACTTCTTTTATTTGCTACCTTTTTTAGTACTTAAATTACATTTTCAGTTGAATTGTATGTACTTTTTCAATAAAATACGTTATTTGTTGATTTATCATGTTATTGTTTTCAACAAATCATTATCCAGAAAAACAAATGTCGAAAACCCGATTAATTCTCGACGTGTAGTATTCCTCCTATATGAATTAGAGTCCGCTTATACCTGAACAGAATTGTGGTCCATAAAATGAATTTGCGCCCTCTATTTACAAGACTGTCTCGCCCCGCCCAACTCTGCCCTAAAACTCCGCCCTGCTATCCATATTCATAATCAAGAAATGAATAATGTATGTTGTTGTTTTTAAATCGCATAAGTAATTAGATAAAACCACCTAATTAATTACCCCAGAGACAAGAAAGTTGATGCGGACTTACGATTTACATTATTCATCACCTTTCGTAATGAATATGCATATTTGATCACAAGTCCCACCTCCAAAATTTAAAAGCTATTATAGATGGCGCTATTTAATAGGACCGTTGTGCATCGTTTCAGTGGGTATAGGATGTTGTTGTACCGTTTATTAGCGTAAATAATAAATGTTTTTTGTTGGTATTGACACAAAGACAAGATATTCCCCTTAAAATACTTGCATACAATATATTTTTGTTGTTAACTAATAAATACACAGACAATAAACAATTCTGATGTATGATATTTATTAAACCCAAATTACAGTAACAATACAAGTTCGCCTACGGCTCTTGCTTTCACCATTAAATATGCGCAATGACATGGATTCTTTTTGCACACGGGCAAATACAAACCTCACAATTCTTGCCGATTTGGAACTGATTAAACTATAGCGATAGACAAATAGTCTATATCAATGTATGTTGATATTGGCAGTATTGTTGACATATTGCTGTCAAGGCTTTCAAGAACTGTAATAGTACAGTAACACTATTTTATATTTTATACATCTTATGTTCTTTGTCGCAGAGATGGAAATAATTTGGTTGATTTCACCTATGTGAAGAATGTAGTCCATGGACACATCTTAGCTGCGGAAAAGCTTGGCAAAGACTCACCTGTATGTGGCAAGGTACGTAAGATACATTAATAATTCACAGACCCATTTAATCGGTATGTATATGTAATGTGCATATCGATACCCCAGCAATCTTGTTTGGTGTTTTTTTTGTTTTGCCTAATAGCCAACAGATTTGTATTCTTTGTGTTTTGTATGTGTTAATGTGTTGGTGGGAATGTTACACCAATGTCTGCTAAATAAAATTGTTTTTTATATGCATTTATGTAATGAATTTATTTGATTTGATTTACAGGCTTATCATATCACCAACGACGAACCGATACCATTCTGGACATTCATGTCACGCATCCTAGTCGGCCTAGACTATCCGCCACCCAAGTATCACATCCCGTATCTCTTACTCTATTACATGGCTGTATTGTTTCAAATCATCAGTTATCTGCTCAGTCCGTTTGTTACTATTAAGTCAACGTTTACTCCAATGAGGATTGCCTTGGCTGGTTCCTATCATTACTACAGCTGTGAAAGAGCCAAGAAAGACATGGGATACAAACCTATAGTAAGCTTGAGTGAAGCTATACAACTGTCTGTGGAACATTTTAGCCATCTAAGAAATAAATAGTCTGTAACATAAATATGCTAGCTCATATCTAAATGCTTGCTCATTTTCTAGGCTTTTTCTCACCTCTAATTTTATGCAAATTATGTGATTAAAACTAACACATTAATATTTTATATTCCATGATTAATTGTGCAGAACTAATTTCTTAATAGTGTAATATTTGTTCCAAGTTAATTACTTCTTAATCCAACTATTTTTTACTTTCATGCCCGTGAGGGTCTTTGTTACTTAACATAAAAGACAATATACACGAATAAGAAACACACACCATCAAATGGTGTATTGCAATTTCAAAGTTAATAAATTGAAATACAATAGTAAAATAAGAATTATTTTACAATAAAGTCTCTCATTTGTTTATATGAACTCCCAGTTTTTCTTTACGCATAGCAATTTGTTTTTCAACATTTTGCACAAAAAGGATTCATTTTTTAAAATGTTGAAAAAACAAACTTGTTTCTTGGACTCGACACTTGTAGATATGCCTTTTAGCCAAGATAATAATCATATTAATAAAATTGGTATTGCTTACCTCAAAAAATCCAAGACAAACATTGGTATATAAAATATTATTTTAGAATTTCATCCAACCATGCCTTGATTGGTCAAAATCAAAAGAATCGCTATGGAGACGTTTCTATGACAACAAGACAATATGTTTGTCTTTGTCTACACACATAGTAAACAAAAATCTCATTTGTGTTTTAGTTCTAATCAAGTTGTAACATCACATATTTTTGTTATGTTTCTTTTTGATACTTTTGATAACATGGTCTATGCAGTTTTTTTTCCTAACTCAAGGCAGTAATGTCACTGAATAATTGAAGCGTACCTATCGTTGGACACATGTTATGTATCAACACTTGAAGTCCTGAGGAATCAATTACAATAAGTGATGGTACTGTCTTTAGAAAGCAAAACAAACCAATTGTATTCATAATTGTTTTTGATACTCTTATTCTTAACATTTTTATAACTAAACAGATTAATATATAATTTATATATTTTGTAATGGAAATAGGATATTTAATATATAATTTTTATACGCCAAATATAACCTGTTTTTATAGCAGATTTGATACACCAAATAATACATGTGTAGCGGAATATAGGCTATAGTTTTGAATACACATCAATATACCAAAGTCTAGACCAATTATAGATTCCATTAATTAAACTTTGTATGTCATTTTTAACTGTCAAATGTCCATCCGCCAAAAACTTAAAAACAAATAGTGACTTTGGAGGATATTTATCAGGATTGTACAGTATGTACACGAATAATAAAGGATAAAGAGTCCTGAATGGTATACAACATATTAAGCAAGTAAAGAAGAGTTATACGATGTATCAAAGATTTTGTTATCTGATTTTTCACCTATCTGGGCTTTGTCAAGGTAAAATTAAAGTGACATAAGGCTATTTATTATTGTTTGCGGGAAAAGTAAGTTACTTTTACTTGATACTTTTCCCGTCGAACAATAATAGCCTTATGTCACTTTAATATTACCTTGACAAAGCCCGGATAGGCAAAACGTGGATAATAAAATATTTGATACATCATATAAACTCATCTTTACTTATGTGCTTCTACATTTAACACAGCGATGTAGCATAGTACCCATCTTACTTTTCTACCTGTTTACTTCTACCTGTACAACATATTAAGGTGTTTTTCTAAATGTTCATGTTTGATTAAATCTTGTATTTTCAGTTCATCTAATAAGTTACAATTATAAATATTATGTTGCATTCATATTTATATTGTTGGTAGTTGTATCATTCAAACCAGTTGTTAAAGTATTTTTTCCTAAGATATAATACCATCCTATGTACATTTTAGTATGGCAAGCCTGATATCACTTGTGAATTTATTGTAAGTATAAATGAAGTTGTAGTCAACATGATCAAGGTCAATAAATACAAAGAGGCAAATGAACATGATGACATATGTGTCATGCCGTTTGCACACTCATATAAAAGCTTACAAAAGCTCTAACTAAACATGAGTCTCACGATTAGCACCTATTTGGTACCGGGGTGGGGAGGATCCTCAAAAGATTGTTTGATATGGGGGGGGGGGGGGCACAAGAGGTTTGACATCCAAACCCACTTTTAGGGGTGCTCATGTTGAGTTTTTGTGTGTGGTTTGGGACCCATGTTTAGGGTTTTCCAGCACATATCATACCCCATGTTTAGGGAATTGTTAGCGAAAGCTACCCATTATGACAGCACATACCTGTATATATACCCCCTCCCCCCTCTGGGTTTGGTACTGAACAAACGAAATTGTAGAGATCATTAAGGGGTAGTTCTTCTGTATGTGTCCTTTCATGTTGATCTCTATTGCCAGCAAAATTGTGTTTGTCTGGTACAAATTCAACATAAAATAGATATGTAGAACTCTTTCGAACCTAGTAATGATGTTTATCCTCCCCGTACCCCCGTACCCCTTCCTCCATGTGGAAACAGCCCTTTCCCATTACCCCTTTATGTCTGATAACCTATACTTACATCTTATCTATACAAACTGAAACCTAGGTCATGCCAACCATTTTAGGAATATGGTGCCTTGTAATTATTAGCTGCTTTATAAACTTAGTAATGATGTTTCTATTCTCCGTATCCCCGTACCCCTTCCTCCATGTGGAAACAGCCCTCTCCCATTACCCCTTTTTCATGTCTGATAAACTATACTTGCATCTGATCTATACAAACTGAAACCTAGATCATGCCAACCATTTTAGGAATATGGTGCCTTGTAATTATTAGCTGCTTTATAAACTAAGTAATGATGTTTCTATTCTCCGCATCCCCTTAACCCTTCCTCCATGTGGAAACAGCCCTCTCCCATTACCCCTTCCTTCATGTCTGATAACCTGATATAGACTTGCATCTTATCTAATACAAACTAAAACCTAGATCATGCCAACCATTTTAGGAATATGGTGCCTTGTAATTATTAGCTGCTTTATAAACTTAGTAATGATGTTTCTCCTCTTCGCATCCCATTCCTCAATATATTACTACCAGTTTGATTATTTTATCTTTAGTTCCTAAAATGATTAATATTGTATTTGCATTCCATCTTTAAATTGTTATTCCAGCAATTGCTATCAGTAGCTTATAGTATAGGGCTTTTATCCATATCCATCTGTATTCAGAGTTATGTTCCTCTTTAGTTTAGATAAGATCACGCAAAGTAGTCAAATGCTGCTGAAGATCAAAAAATTAGTATTCTGTTAGTTTCAATAATATTGGTTTATTCTGGTTAGTTTCAATGTATTGATAAAGTTGTTGATTTAGTTTCAGTTTTCTGTAATGAATTACACATATACTGTTATACTAGGGTTAGTTTCAATTTACTGTTATACTCAAATGGATTTCTATCGAGTTGAGTTTCTATCATTAAGGGGTAGTTCTACTGTATGTGTCCTTTCATGTTGATCTCTATTGCCAGCAAAATTGTGTTTGTCTGGTACAAATTCAACATAAAATAGATATGTAGAACTCTTTCGAACCTAGTAATGATGTTTCTCCTCTCCGCATCCCCTTAACCCTTCCTCCATGTGGAAACAGCTCTCTCCCATTACCCCTTCCTTCATGTCTGATAACCTGATATATACTTGCATCTTATCTATGCAAACTGAAACCTAGATCATGCCAACCATTTTAGGAATATGGTGCCTTGTAATTATTAGCTGCTTTATAAACTTAGTAATGATGTTTCTATTCTCAGTATCCCCGTACCCCTTCCTCCATGTGGAAACAGCCCTCTCCCATTACCCCTTTTTCATGTCTGATAAACTATACTTGCATCTTATCTATACAAACTGAAACCTAGATCATGCCAACCATGGTGCCTTGTAATTATTAGCTAGTTTATAAACTCAGTATTTTACAACCAGTTTGATTATTTTATTTAAAGATCCTAGAATGATTAAGATTGTATTTGCATTCCATCTTCAAATTGTTATTCCAGCAATTGCTATCAGTAGCTTATAGTATAGGGCTTTTATCCATATCCATCTGTATTCAGAGTTATGTTCCTCTTTAGTTTAGATAAGATCACGCAAAGTAGTCAAATGCTGCTGAAGATCAAGAAATTAGTATTCTGTTAGTTTCAATAATATTGGTTTATTCTGGTTAGTTTCAATGTATTAATAAAGTTGTTGATTTGATTTAGTTTCAGCTTTCTGTAATAATTTACAGATATACTTTTATACTAGGGTTAGTTTCCAATTTTCTGTTATACTCGAGTTTGATTTCTATCTAGTAACACAAGTGATTAGCTTTAATGTAGTATATTTTCTATTCACAGTTATATACTCTGCTTATAGTTTGAATATGCTGTTATAATACCGCAGCATGGCTGTTGATACCTCACATGATATACAAAGTGTTTGTTTTTTAATTGCTTGAATGTTTTTCTTGTGTATGTGTCATTTCATGTAGGTTTCTGTAACCAGATTTAATACAAGTTTACTGAACAAGAAATCACTTGCCTTGCCTTAACTTCAGTGCTAATACCCTCCGATTACTATTTTGAAAACAAGTTAATTGTTTATGATGTAAAAATGGAAGTGTGCAAATAATGTTTATTATTAATAAATATTGAAAATTAAACCAAGTTCTTACAGTTTTGACTGTTGTTATTATGAAAGGACTCGAGTAAAATGGTCATTTCATTTAAAAAATAAAATGAAACTATATTTGAGAGAAACAAATATTAGGGGGTTATCATTTCCTTCAAGTATCATATGATAGGTCTTATTTTACGTGATAATCAGGTATTTGAGTCATAAGTTTCTGGCCAGAGCTGTTAGTATTCTAATATATTGCTAAAAAGGCGTTGAAGGAAATCAAGCAACATTTATGATTAGGTCTTTAAAAAAAAGAGTTGACTTGCCCTTTGCGACCGACCCTAATATTTTGACCTTAATATACAAATTATTCATATTTCAGGTCTTTGAGGTGTTCTTTTAAGTTATCATCAGAAGGTTTTAAAAACTATACCTTGGACTCAAAAGTGAGGTGGCTTCAATATTAAATCACACATACTTAAGTCATGGCTTTTTAAGGTGAATATAGTTAACGACAATATTTGTAACCTTTGTAATGAGAAGGGGGAAACCATCCAACATCTCTTAAATGATTGCAATATTACAAAGTCGTTTTGGGGAGAGATTCAGAGTCAGTTCCGGTTTCTACCAAAATTGTCCACGTTCAACAAAGTACCAAGTGGTTCAAACAAAAGTTGACCCAAGTTCAAGATAACTTTTCAACCACATTTACAGTTTCAGAGAATATGTGTTTACTTAGTCTTGATCAGCAATACGTTTTGAAAGTATCTTGAACAATTGGTACATTTAGCTTGTTTAGTTCTGGTTCATTACAGAAAGCAAGCACACAACTGCCTTGTCCACGGGATAACGTCCTTCAATAGATATGGAATGCACAAAATCGACTTGCACACGATTGGTCAAAAATTGTGAAAAGAGGAGAAAAAGAAAACAAGGAGACATCTGAAACATCAGTCTGGTGCATAACATTACCTACATACGTTTCTTTGTTGAATGTGAGTGGCACATAGGCATAGAGATTGGGATACTTTGTCAGGGCGGGCTTTTCAATTCTGAATCTAAAGCATGCTGTTTTGTTGAAGACAAAAACTAAAAGACGCTCCCGTGGACAGGTCGGTTTTGTGCATGCATTCTGTAATGAACCTACGGTGGCCCTGAAGGGTCATGACGAGATAACCAGATGATGACATGACGAGATAAATGACTAGATATTTGCGAGATAATTTACAGATGACGTGATTATTGACTAGATAATTGCGAGATAATTTACAGATGACGTGATTATTGACTAGATAATTGCGACATAATTTACAGATGACGTGATAATTGACGAGATGATGAGATAATTTACAGATGACGTGATTATTGACGAGATGACGAGATAATTTACAGATGACGTGATTATTGACGAGATGACGAGATAATTTACAGATGATGTGATTATTGACGAGATGACGAGATAATTTACAGATGACGTGATAATTGACGAGATGACAACTTTTTTGCGAGTTATTCCGGCTGTCTGTATCATGATAGGCCTAATACAGCTCGTATCCTACGTTGCCGCGCCATCTTGAATATAGTAGCACTCATGTATGGTAGACTCCGAGTACAGTCAGTGGTATTAAAAGACCAGGTTTGGAAATTCTGTACGTTCTCTGTGCTTAGCCTTAGCAAGTCTATCAGAGTAAATTGCTATCTTCAGTTGATACCAAGTATATCAGAATGTGGTATCTATGCTATCTTCATTAGAAAGCAAGTATATCAGGGTAAGTTGCTATCTTCAGAAGACACCAAGTCTATCAGGGTAAGTTGCTATCTTCAGTAGATAGTAAGTCTATTAGAGTATGTTGCTATCTTCAGTAGATAGCAAGTCTATCAGAGTAGATGGTAAACAGTCAGTGGCGTATCTGGGGTATTTGTCAGGAGAGGGCAAAGGGTATTTTTCCCCGGTGAACACCAGTTCGACCCTATTACGTAAAAAATGGCGTAGCTATATGTTGTTTATTCCAGCGAATGACGTCGCATCCTAAACTTGACGCGTGCGAAATTGTAACAACATATTTACACGAATCTGGCCATTATTAAGGTACATTTTTCTTTTAAACGGGCTTCTATAATGATATTCCTGGACAAATGCGCGCATAGCGCGTGAACATCATTTTTATACTAAATTGCCCATCATCGGGCAAGGGAAAAAATTGTCATTTAGATGGGATTTAAGTATATAAATATCCCGTAGATTCTTCAAATAGGCGCAATTCACCCAAAGTATTAGGGGGAGAGGTGGGGTGGGGTAGGGGGGGGGGGGGGGGCGATCCCTTACCCGATCCTGTTAACTTCTGATTTCAGGCATTTTCAAGTCAGTTTGCCAGTTTTTTGTCGTTTTTGTCCAATTGCACATTGTACTAAACTTGTCATAATTTTTTTTACGATTCATAAGTGGTAATAACTTATGAATGGCATATCTGCTTAAAGACGTTCACGGTCGTAGACATTGAGGGCAACTCACTATCAAAAATATATAAAAGGAACAGACGCAGATATACACTTCAACACAATTATCGTCCCCAAATTTTAAACATGTTAACACAAAATCATCCTTCATAAAATGAAAAGCAAGTCGTACATTAACTTTGGAAAGACATGTTAAAGAGACAATAGGCGTATACATGTCATGTATACATGTAGAATTGTTTCAAAACGAGTACATTCAGATAATAAATCATGAAATCATTGTCGCTATATGTTTTATTGGTTATATACACTGCCGCGCATAAGTATTTCCCCCTCTGGAAGCTTGCAAGTTATCACTGTAATGTCGACAAATTATTAAACCATCAGACCCAATTACCATTTCATTATGTTCATTGTACATTTTATACCAATAAATTCATGTTTCTTCCTATACAGATTCATGATTTAAAAGCATTAAAATTCATGATTTTATCGATCAAGTCAAAATTCCAATGTAAAATCGCCGTAGTAAATCACCTCATGAATATCAACTAGCTCATTATCGGCAGTGTAACGCTATGGGAATTTTCAACTGAGATCAACTGGTGATGGAAAACTTCATGTGCAGACATTTATAAATGATAATTGGCATGCGCAGTTTATTGAAATACCTTCAGAAGGAACCATTCCAGCTTAAAAGTTATTTTTGTGACGAAGGTTTATGTTTTTGGCAGATATTCATCTTTATTTAAGGCACATCTAAAATTATTTTCAATACAATCGGGCTGAAATAACATGGAGAACCAGCAAAATTATAAAGTGTGCATGCACGTA
Organism: Ophiura sarsii; assembly: GCA_035610835.1. NCBI lineage: Eukaryota > Metazoa > Echinodermata > Ophiuroidea > Amphilepidida > Ophiuridae > Ophiura > Ophiura sarsii. The sequence goes on from CM069450.1 coordinate 61,145,451, forward strand.
GTTCATTGACCTATTTACTCCAGTGACCTAACAAACCACGTTATCAATAGAATGATTCAAAGCTGTAGAGTTTCCCACTATTTCATCGTCACAAAGGACCGCTCAATAAACAACATACCAAGACATAATAAATCCCTTTTTTACTATGCCACCGTCTCTTCTCAATCCCAAACAATAAGGAGCTAGACTATCCTATTCAAATCAGATGAATAGGATACTTTATTGTGTCCATCCTCTAACAGTACTTATTTACAGTCAATGGGTCCCCGGTGCTTTTTTAACTTGCCGAATTTGCGTTATTAAGGCCCGATATGATTTGGTTTAAAAAAGATGAATTTCTGCCTAAAACATAATTCGACGTCAGAAAAATAACTTGTTTTAGCTGGAATGGTTCCTTCTGAAGGTATTCCAACAAACTGCGCATGCCAATTATCATTTATACATTTCTGCACATGGAGTTTTCCATCACTAGTTGAGTCTCAGTTGAAAATTCCCATAGCGTTACACTGCCGATAATGAGCTAATTGATATTCATGAGGTGATTTACTACGGCGATTTTACATTGGAATTTTGACTTGCTCGATAAAATCATGAATTGTAATGCTTTTAAATCATGAATCTGAATAGGAAACATGAATTTATTGGTATAAAATGTACAATGAACACAATGAAATGGTAGTTGGGTCTGATGGTTTAATACTTTGTCGATAACACAGTGATAACTTGCAAGCTTCCAGAGGGGGAAATACTTATGCGCGGCAGTGTATGTAATAAGGGACGTTGTATCTTTACAGAGTTCTTTTGGAAGACAACTTATAAACACCTCTTTAGGCCTAATATTGTTTTAGTGTGTATAGTTACCAAAATAGCACTGCACTGGTATTTTTCGTAGTGTTTATACTCAAAATCATTAATATGGCACAACAGTACTTGACTTGATAGTATCAATAATATGTATTCCGAATTTAAAAGAAAATAGTTTGGCCTGAAGTTTTGGCCATATTTTCACCTTTCCTGTTGAAACAGATTAGATATCAATGCAGAACACAAAATATTCGTCATAATTCGGATCTATCACCATAAATCTGGCGTTTTCAGGGAAAGTTATACTCCCCGGGGTTATTATCTTTGCACTCGTTTTACACTCGTCAGAGGAGGGTGAACTATTTGTTGCTGTGTGTATTTACTCGACTATCGGCGATGCATCTCATGTCTCAAGATGTGTTCTGCATAAGTTGACAGTTGTAAGACACGCGTGTGCCCTATCTCCATCTACTAAATGCTTGTCATACCAGCAGTCAGATTCCAGGGCTTGTAAAGATTCGTTGGAAAACTGAATGAATATAAAAGGAAGGAAGGACGGGGATCAACGAAACTTTAGATGGAAAGGGTTTTCGTGGACAAGTTTTAAATGATTGGTTGCTAAATAATAATGTTGAAGTATTACGTTTGGTAAAAATGTAGTTTAAAACATTGTAAGCCCTAACAATACATTGTAAGCCATATTACTTAACATTTTAGATTCAACATAAAAAAACTTGACTTTATACTTATGATTTTGTCGTTTTAACTAATTAACACAAAATTATGATGCTTTGAACTTTTAGATATTTTTAGTAAGTATAAGAAAACATGAATTTACCACACATACTAAAACCGTAGATTGAAATCAGTGTTGTTCTTCGTATTATTTTGGTCAAAAATGATTTTACCAAACTGATAGTGATTGAATTTATAAAAAATGTGCACAGCTTTATAGAGAAATGATTTTTTACTTTTAGTAAAACAGACCGTGAATAAAAGTTTTCGTATAATATAAAACTAGTAGATGACGTTTTGTACACGGTCCCTTTGCTCAGCATGCTACATCACTCGGAGGAAACTTAGATAGCTCTCGTCGTATGATGACCTTTAACTATATAGCATCATCAGTATATACCAAGTCTGATAAGCTCTGTATGACTGACTGATCACGCAGATATATATCAAGAACTAACGAAGAGGAATTATATCAGTGCAGGATTTATAAACACAATTAATCTGGGTAAGTTTCTTTCTAAAATGATGTAAAAGAAGTCTTATATTGTACGTCCGAAGAAGGTTCAATGAAAATGAAAAGTTATTTTAAAGAAAATGAAAAGTTATTTTAAAAAGTTGTTAGTCAGTCAATTAGATAAAGAGGAGTTTGCGCCATATCATTATGCTTGATATAAGTCGTCGTAGACCTATAGATGTATAATATAGATCTACATTAAGAGGAGTGTTGTTCTGCGAATTGCTTTTCCCAAATTGTTGATACTATAATATTTTGTTGGAAATCTAGAAATTTAGATATGTCAACGCTCCAGAAGTAAGTGTATCTTATAGCGTATATACATCATGGTATATAGAGAAGTCAGCGTGGTATTGATAAAACTTTAGACAATCCCTTCTGCTTATGCGTGATGAATCAATGACCGTATGACGACAGTAATTTATGTTAAGTAATTGTGAAACACGTGGAAGGAAGTCCACATTATTGTTCTAAAGCAATCACTTACCTAGATAGGTTATTTTAATCAACCAATCCCTATTCTAGAATTTAGACGAATCGTGTTCAAGTAACTATAAAGGCCTATATTATATATAAGCCAATCGGTTAAATTTGGGATATTTAACAATAAAGTAAATCTTCAAATTGAAATGTCTTAAATTAATTTTCTTTATTTCAAAATATTCCTTTTAATTAATCCAACTATATAACTTACACAAAGTGTAAATAATCAATATGCTCTTACACCAAAGGCCTGTAGAGTGCTATCTATTACATCATACACCTATCGAATACAGTGCTATCTACTGAAGATAGCAACATGGTATTATTTACTTGGCGCGTATCTAAGCGGGTGGCATGGGTCAGTTTCTGTTTCAAAGTTGACCAAGCATAAAAACGTATTAATTTTATTTTAATCGTCCATTATCTTTAACTATTGAGTGAATGCATAATGCATGATACCAGATTCAGATTGTCATCAATTTTAACATAGGTGTATCCCCGTTTATATTATTTTGTTAGAAATAACTCACTAGTTTTAACCGCTCAGTTTTTGTTTATTTCCAGCATACTTCCTTTAGGGCTACTCACGGATCATAGCAATGGGGAGCACGACAAGAGAAGTCAATCTATACTGTAAAAATGGCTACATCCTGCATATAAACCGCAAAGGAGATTTGAAAGGAACACATGATAAAAATAGCGAATTTGGTAAGAACAAAGTAGTCTGCGTATCGGGAATTCTCTAATAATGATGAAACTAATACTAGGGTGGTGATTGAGATGGCTCTATCCAGGTCAATAATAGGCTCCCCCCGTTTCACTGTCTTGTTTCTCCGTATACCTTTTATAAGCATTGATAAATTAAACAGATATTGATTAAATAAGCAAATAATGATTGATATATTTAGTCATAAACTCTTGAATCGTTAATTAAATGAAATTTAACCCCCACAATCAATTAAGGATATCTTTTTCTATTTCAAAATTAAAAAATAAAGTTTTAAACGTTCAACGTGGCCGTCTTTATATCATTTTATATGCAAATTGTTAATTTATATGAGAATGCCATTAACTATCCAAATAAACACACAATCAAACAAACACCCCAACAAACACCAAATAAACAAACAATCAAACGAACAACCCCAACAAACACCCCCAACAAACAAACACCCAACAAACGCCCCGACAAACACCCCCAACAGCCCACTAAAACACGTAATTGATTTAAATGTGTCTAACCTGATTGTTTTCTCGTGACTTTTTCTAATAAATGATGCCGTATCTTTAAAACAATCCTATTCCAAGACTTACATTTCTTCAATTAGATAGCCGTAAATAGAGGCACAAATTCGCCTACAATTTGCCCATAGGAGAGTTATACACGATCTCCCGGTGTGATATTGCACATCTTGGAATTTCGCTAATTTTAGTATCCTAAGAAAGCATCTCTCAGGCTCAACATTTCAAATATGAGTCCATCTCATGTTAAAGGCTCAATTTTGATGGGAAAAAATTAAAGGGATCGGGTCGAACGCCTTTAAGAAAACATAAATTATAAACATATACTATTTGTCGTGCGGCCTCTCATGCTCTTTACAAGATAGGTCAAATTCGTCGATACCTTGACCAGCCAACAACTGAAAGACTAATCCATGCTTTTGTGACATGTCGACTTGATAATTGTAACAGTCTGCTATTTGCTCTTCCTGAAACGCAGATCTCAAAACTTCAACGCATACAAAATTCAGCTGCTCGACTTGTTACTCTCTCCAAGATTCGGTGTCACATTTCCCCTGTCCTTCGTGACTTACACTGGTTACCAATCAAATCACGCATTATGTTCAAGATTCTTCTATTAACTTTTAAATGTTCTCGTGGACTAGCACCTATGTACCTCCAAGATCTCATACAACATTACAAGCCCACACGTAATCTCCGTTCTCGCTCACAATATCTTCTTGCTCATGTTTCTTCACCTTCGACATCATATGGACGCCGTTCTTTTCAAGATGCTTCTGCTGAACTTTGGAATCAATTACCATATCATGTTAAATCAGCCAAAACTCTTGAACAGTTCAAATCATCGCTAAAAACTTACCTATTTAATGTTAATGCATGATTTTCCTTTTTGTCATGTCTTTTGTTACTACTACATGTATAGTTTTGTATATTTGCGTTTCTGTTTTATTTGTTATAGCGCATAGGGACTTAATTGTGTTATGCGCTCAATAAGCATGGTTTTATTATTATTATTATTATTATTACTTCGAAGTTATATTAGTGAATGGTTGGGTACATGTACTATAGCTCTAATAACACATCCATTAGTTGACGATATGACATTTCCAATCCGACACGTGCATGCTGTTGATTGGAATGTTGATGAGAAGTGACCTCGCTACTAGTTCAGTTTATAATAGTGTTACAATTAATACGTCCTCCACAGCTATACGCTATTGAACTCCATCGTCATTACGGCAGAGTTCTCAGAGAGTTCATCCGAGCTATTTATTTTGTTCTAACTTGAAGTTTTGCATCTTGAAAATTGCGTCATTTCTTAATTCATTATTGAACAGTATCAAAATAAAGTTTTCAAACATACGGTATGTTACTTCAATAATGCAAACAAGTTCGATTTAAGTGACGAATCTAACAATTTAGTAGCAATTAATTTGCTATCTCCGGTAGATAGCAATTATATATTCACCAATATGTGCATACCGCATGTCCTGTAGAGCAGATTTTGTCATATTATAGGTATGTTTGTACATGACAACATACGTGATCCTTACAAGATGAACAATTAAATTAATTGTTGCGTTTTCCGCTAGTTTATGAATAATCATGAAATGAAAGAAGAAAAAATACTCATATAGGAGCGTTGGGTGAATGTTATCAAAATCCCCATATAAGATAAGGGTACAGCTGCAAAATAAAATAATTTGGGGTAAAATTAGTTTAAGTAAGCCATGCCAATTTCTTGTTCTAAAGGTTATGTTTTTGCCACGAGGGTAAACATTGTTTTAGGGTATTGTTTGAAAAGACTTAAACAAGAAGTACACCAAAGTTTCCTTATAGACATGTTAGAGTTATAGATCTATCGGCATAAAGCTGTCCAAAATAAAATATATATTTTACATTTTCCGCTTGATTAGATTCCCGTTATTTAAGGGGTGACAGTTGGCAATTGGAATTCCAGATCAAACTTTAAAAAAGTATGGAATTGGTGGGGGGAAAATCTGGAATTCCGATGTCCTCTATAGGGGGGGGGGGGAGGGGGTAGTCTAAATTGTGATAAAGTCTGGAACTCCAAGAACATGTGCCAAAATGGTATGGAATTCCATTGGAAAATTTGTGGGGAAAAATTCTGGAATTCCGATGTCCTCCATTATTATCTGGAATAGCCCATTAGTAGGGTCATAGGCCCATAATAGTCCCTTGGAGTATTACAAATTTATTATGAGGCTATAACAAATTCTGTTTATTTACATTTTTCAGCTGTCATCAAAGTGTGCACGGTTGATCATGGTGTAGTGACTTTGCAATCAAATCGTAGCGGTGCGTTTGTGTCTATCGACCAGTCAGGCAAAGTTAGCACTAAGGTAGGGGCAAATCTTCATATCGTTCCTATTTTACGATGTCCGTAACTTCAGGAAAAACATAATTGTAGGCCTACTCTCTTTTCTCCCTTACCTCCTTCCCTTTCATTCCCTCTTTACCATTTCGCCCTTCTCCTCTCCCGTGTCTTTCTGTTCCTCTTTCCCTCAACTCCCCTTTCCTTCTCCCCTCTAACCTTTTTATTCCCCTCCCCTTCCACTTCTCCACCCCTTCCCTCTTTCCTTTCCCTTCCATCCCACTCAACCTCCTCCTCGTCTACATGCTAGCTCTTTGTCGTCCATTTTAGTCATTGTAACTGTTTCTGTAATGATGTTCTAACTAACAATCTCAAATATTACCGTCCCTTCTTTTGAGATATCTTGTAACAGTGGCGTAGCTCGGGGGGGGGGGGGGGGGGGCCTGACAGAATTTCCCGCCCCCCTTTGTGCCCCGCCCCACTCTCCGGGTGTAGTGCTTATATGCGTTATAACCATTTGAAAATTACCATTTTTCTCCTGTTTTTTATAAATAAAGGAACTTTTTATAGAAAAAATTGATTAAAACCCTGAGAATTGACCATTATATGTTGACTGTGCGATTTTTTGACTGTGCGATTTTTGACCGTGCGAAATTTTTGTGACTTCAATCCCCCCCCCCCCCCCCTAAAACCTAATTCAATATTTTTGAAAATTTTGACCAAAAAGTGCCAAAAAAACGCGAAAAATTGATTTATTTATTTTACACTTTTTTGTCAAAATTTCAAAAAATATTGGATTAAGTTTTAAAAATAAAATCGTCCCTTCATTAGTGTCTTTACATCATCATCAAGTGATTAGGGCATTTTTAACTCAAAATTATGTTTGTTAGCTTTGTTCAAAATAATTGGGTCAAAAAAGTGATTTTTTTTCTCAAAAAATCAACATTTTTGGTCAAAAATGATGCCAAATTTGGATTCTCTGATCCATTTCCTTTAAAAAAAAGTATACTTTTATATACATTTGAGTCATAGTTCAATAATTACCAATTACAGCACTAACAAAATTCAACAAAAAACTCCATTCAAAGAGTGATATTCACTTTTTTGATTGAATTTTCTCTTTTACAAACCCGAGTGCAGAAATTACCTGTTTCCAGCATGTACAATTACTAATGTGACAATGTACACTCTCAGAAAAATAGTTCTAAAGGGGTTTCCTCTATATCGAACCTTTAATGGTTCTCCATCGAACCAAAAAGAGTTATAAACCGGTTTTAGGGGGGGGGGGGGGGGGGGGGGGGGGGCTCAAGGAAGTCACTCTTAGAATTTTGTGAGTACTGTAATTATTGAACTATGAATCAAATGTATATAAAAGTATACATTTTTGGAAAGGAAATGGATCAGAGAATCCAAATTTGGCATCAATTTTGACTAAAAAGTACAACAACAAAAACCAAACAGTTTCCATTTTTGGGCACTTTTTGGGCACTTTTTGGTCAAAATTGCAAAAAACATGAGATTAGGTTAAGAAATGAGAAATTCGTCCCTAAGTTAGTGTCTTTACATCGTAATCAAGCGATTTGGGCATTTTTGTTAGCTTTGTTAAAAAGAAATTGGGTCAAAAGAAGTGAATTTTGTGATTTTCTTAAAAGTTCAATAATTAGAGCACTCACAAAATTCAAAAATTCAAATCAAAAACTTCTTTGAGTCCCCCCTTATAAAGAACCATATTTGATTCTTCTAAAGAACACTCCCTTTGGGTTCTATTCTTAAGGGTTCCATATAGAGTTCAAAAAGGTTCTAAGTTCTAAAAGTGTAGCGCGTTTGTTTTTCTTGTTTTTGAAAATGATAAAGGTTCATTAAAATCAATTTTTTCCGACTTCAAAACTATCAGCACTCAAATTTTTAAAAATGCTTATAGGTCTTTTTTTTTTAGAAAAAGAGTACTGATCTACGGTATGTCGTTTTAAATCAAATGTATTAAGTTTTCCCATTTCAAGAGAACATATTTGAGTTTAAAATATCTTGGCAATACGTTGTAATAATTACACGTTGCATTTTATTTTTATTTTCATGCAGCCATTTTTCAACGAAGAATGCTTATTCTACGAAGAGATAAATCATGCCACGGGATATATCAATTACCGAATCCACCGTCAGGGCAAACGGAAATACTACTTAGGAATCAGCAGACGGGGACATCTACGTCCTGCAAACAAAATTCTACCAGATCAGAATTGCGCGCAATTTTTGCATGTGAACGCTTGTCCCTGTGCCGAGGGGCAGGAACAGAAGACAAAGGAACAGGAGATTGAATATGAGACCATACAGAGGGTGTTGGCATCTCACACGATGCAGCAACAAACCAGTACAGTAGTTGGATTAACAAAGCAGCAGAAACAGACGGTTAGGCAAGAGGAGTTGGAGAAAAAGAAGCTTGAACAGCCCGAGATACCGGAACCAACGATAACAGCAGAGAAAAAACGGAGGAAGAAACTGAAGAAGAAGCAAGATGTAGATGCGAAGGAGCAGGACGCTGGTGGCGGTAAAACGGGAGAAAAACCCAAACAAGTACAGGTAAAGAAAAAGAAGGAAACACAGACTGTCGACAAAGACAAACAAGGAAAGACCGATCAGACAGCGAAGAAACGGAAACAGACAGAAAATAAGGAGACATCAGAAAAGGCGCCAAAACAAGAAGAAGCTAGTTCCGCTAAGGTACAAAAACAGTCTGCAGATAAAGATCAATCAAAGAAACCAAAACAGGCTACTGATAAAGCGGATAATGAAAAGGTGAAGCAGAAGCAACCCGAAGGAAGTAACAATCCAACTGGGAAGGATGATAAGGTGAAGAAAGCGAAAACCAAAGATAATGAAACCAAGCAAAAGGATGACGCACAACTGACTCCGGAAAATAAAGAAAAAGATGGTCAAAGTACAAAAACAAAGAGTGACGAAAAAGACCCCGGGAAGAAATCGAAGAAAAAGACAGACAAGAAGCAAGAGCAGCAACCAATCAATGCGGATGAAACATCAAAACCGTCAGAAACAGCGACTAACATACCGTCGAAGAAAGACGAAAGATCTGCTGAAAATCTGAAACAGCTTGCAACTAATAAAGAGAAGAAAGAAACATCGGCGGGGAAATCGAAAAATAAAAATAAGGATGACCAACCATCTGAGGAACAAAGTCAGAAGAAACAACCACAGGATACAGATAAGAAGGTTTTCCCTGCTGACCAATTACCTACCACGCCAAGCCAAGAGGCTGGTATCTCCTCGGAGAATAAGGCAGCTACAGATGAAAAACCTAAGAACCTAAACGCCACCAATAGTAGTGAGGCACCATCTAAAGATGGTAATCAAAGTGGAGCGCCTCAGAGTGCAAAGCCAAATAAAACCGAAGACCCGGCATCGCAGGTTCCACAGCAGGAAACGAGTCAACCGTCAGACCCAAATCTTAGTACAACACCTGTCAGTGGTCAGATAGAATCAAAGAAATCAGAGAGGTCTACTGAAAATCTAAAACAACTAGCAACCAAAAAAGGTCAGACGGAAACAGCGAAGAAGGAACCAGCAACAGATGAAGAGCATGTTGAACAAAGGAAGAAAGAGAAACCGCCAGGAAGTAGTGAAGAACTGCCGAAACAACCAAACGAAACAACAAGCGATGATACAGCTGTAACGTCTAAGAAACAAGAGGGACCTGCTGAAAACTTGAAACAACTTGCAAGTAACAAAGAGCAAGTGGGCACAAAGAAGGAGGAGCTGCCACCAAGCAGTGGTGATAAATCACCGAAGCAAGAACAACCGCCAAGCAATGTAGATGAAACATCAAAACAACAAGCAGAAACAACGTCAAGCACACCGTCAAAGAAAGACGAACGGTCGACTGAAAATTTGAAACAACTTGCAAGTAATAAAGAGAAAAGAGACAAATCCTTAGAGAAGCCAAAAAATAAAAAGGATGACGGACAACAGGAAGACAAATCGTCGGCTGTTGGAGATCAAAAAGAACAGAAATCGTCACAGGTTAAAGAAGATAAGAAAAGTACTGCCAAACCCCAAAATGTACAAGAGAAAAATAAAAGTTCTTCTCATGATAATAAACAAACAGCTCCAAGCGGAACATCTGTAAAAAGTCAAAACGAAAAGCAGCAGCAGCAAAAACCAGAAGCAGAAAAGAAAGCAAAGGCTAAGATGGATGACCAGAAAGACAAGCAAGGGACGAAATCTGGCAAGTCGGGGAAAGACAGTCAGACTGGAAAGAAATCAAAGAAAGAAAAGGCTGACGACTCAAACCAAAAGCCAGAATCGAAAGATAAAAAACAAGTACAGAGCGATGTCAAGGACACAAGCCCGGACGTTAGTCCTAAAGAGGTCTCGGCTAAACCAGAGAAAGAAGATGCCACCAAACCACAAGAAACCAAATCCGAGGATTCCCAGAAAGACAAGCAAGGGACGAAATCTGGCAAGTCTGGGAAAGACAATCAGGCTGGGAAGAAATCAAAGAAAGAAAAGGCTGACAACTCGGCGACCTCAAACCAAAAGCCAGAATCGAAAGATAAAAAACAAGTACAGAGCGATGTCAAGGACACAAGCCCGGACGTTAGTCCTAAAGAGGTCTCGACTAAACCAGAGAAAGATGCCACCAAACCACAAGAAACTAAATCCGAGGATGCCCAGAAAGACAAGCAAGGGAAGAAATCTGGCAAGTCAGGGAAAGATGGTCAGGCTGGAAAGAAATCAAAGAAAGGAAAAGCTGACGACCCAGCAACCGCAAAACAAAAGCCAGAATCGAAAGAGAAAAAGCAAGTCGAAAGCGATGTCAATGAAACAAGCCCTGGCGTTAAAGAGACCTCGACTAAACCAGCGAAGGAAGAGGCCACCAAACCACAAGAAATACAATCCGGTGCTGGAGACGTAAAGGCTCAACCAGCACAACAAAAAGTTGCTAAACAAGAAAAAAGTAAACAAAGTCCACCTGATTCATCAGGCAAAGGTGAGGCCGGAGGAAATGCTGATCAGGAGACCAAGAAAAGCAAAAAGAAGAAAAATAAAAAGAAGAACAATGAAGATGGTAAAACCGACCAAAAGGCAGAAGCAGTAGTAGAAACAAAGAAATCTCCTAAAGTAGATGGACAGAAACCAAAGCAGGACGAAACTGTCAAATCAGAACAAATGGAACTACAGAAATCAAATGCTACAGAACAAACCACAAGGTTACAAGAACAAGCGGTACCAGAACATCCTCACGTTCCTCCAGCAGCACAAGACCACGCCAAAGCGGCAGATTCAAGCAATGTCACAGATGATGGTATAGAAGTAATTGATCCACTGGTAGAGCCTGCCATTATTAAGCAGGGTGCATTAACAGATCAAAGTCAACCACCACAGGTTCAAGATATAAAAAGCAACCAATCAACCTTAGAAACACCGCTACAATTACCAGCTAATTTCCCTGAACCCACAGCAACGGGATCCACCGAGGAAACACAACCGCTGCTTTCAGAAGATAGTCAGTCTACTCAACCCCGGATTATTCCAGATGTTAATGACATTCCAGCTACCACGTGGTCAGATATTGTTCAACAACAACCTCCACAAGCTGATCAGCAGTCTCCTCCACAGGTTAATCAAGAGCAACCTCCACAGACGGACCAGCTCCAAACTGCACAACCTGTGCAACAACAACCACAAGCAATTGATACATCGAAACAAACGGGTCAACAACCACCTCAACAAACTGGCGAACAACAATTTCCCCAAAGCCCAGTTCCGGAACATCCAGCTGCGGATAATACAACAAACTCACCCACCCAAGTAGTTCCAGTAAGCCCAGAACAGCCAATAGCACCATCTTGGTCTGATATTGTACAGCATTCTCCTCCTGAAGCAGTTAATGGCAGCGAAACGCCACTTCCTGAACAACCTTCTGTAGATGGGCAAGCTGTCAGTGATGGTAGGACGCAAAGTTGTCAAGAGACTATGACACACCAAGATTTACCCTTAGAGCATCCAGTCGGTGATAGTTCACCCATTACCCAACCTGACTCAGCACATAAGGATCAAGGTGAACTAAGTCTGAATGGTACTGTCCAATCAAGCCAAGCACCTGCCAATGTGGATGCCAATGTTGAATCAAGCCATCCTAATCAGCCTGGTAGTGGACACACGAACATTGAGCAACCACCACCACAAGAGAAAGCTCCTACATGGTCAGATATAGTGCAGAAGTCACCGACAAAAACCGCAGAGAAATCTACCGATGATGATCAAGGTACCCAAATAACTGGTGAATCAGCGCCGACCGCGGTAACAGAACCCGCACAGCAGCAATCTGAAGCACCTGTTCAAGAACAATCAGTGCCATCAAAAGAACAAGAACAACGACAAGTCGTGCAAGGTACTCAGTCAGCTCCCCCGGCTGCGGACACCGACATTGATGTCTGGGAGGAATTCATGAAGGATGCTCAAGACGAAAAGCAAGAACTTACATCTACTGGGGATGGATGGGCAGATTTTAAGATTTCAAGTGATAACCAAGTACCGCCAGCCCAAACAGAAACGACGAGTGCATGGGAAGACTTTATGACCCCACTGGACGATGACGAGGAAACCCCAGAACCAACCCCTGTAGCTCCAGCTGAAACACAACCTGTTTCAAGTCCTGTACAAACGACAAGTGCATGGGAAGACTTTATGACCCCACTGGACGATGACGAGGAAACCCCAGAACCAACCCCTGTAGCTCCAGCTGTAACACAACCTGTTTCAAGTCCTGTACAAACGACAAGTGCATGGGAAGAATTCATGAGCCCAACTGATAACCAGGATCCAACAAAACCTGTTGAAACGACACCAGATATATGGGAAGAGCCTGCCGTTTGGGATGAATATACGAGGATAAGTTCTCAAGCCAGTCCTGGCCCCGGTCTTGGCCCTGCCTCTCCATTTCAAGTGCCTCAAGATACCAATAACAACACAGCACATGATGCTGGTGCGCTGCCCCCGCAACAGGATTCCAGTGTAAAAAGTCAAGCTATTGTCCCACCTGCCGCTAGTGCACAAAGTAAATCAGTGCAGCAAAACAGCCAAGGACATTCGCAACAAACACAGAGTAATCATTTAAAACCTCAACCAGTTGTAGATCACCCTTTACTTCAGAAGCCGGATCCATTAGAACAGCAACAACAGCCACAGCAGCAACAAAGACCAGAACAGCAATCGGCACAGCCACAAACTCCTGAATCACCTCAGCAGCAACAATCGCAAGTACCAACACAGCCACCGGCCCAGCCATCGACACAGCCACCGGCCCAGCCATCGACACAACCACCGGCCCAGCCATCGACACAGCCACCGGCCCAGCCATCGACACAGCCACCGGCCCAGCCATCGACACAGCCACCGGCCCAGGCATCGACACAGCCACCGGCCAAGCAATCGACACAGCCACCGGCCCAGGCATCGACACAGCCACCGGCTCAGGCATCGACACAGCCACCGGCCAAGCCATCAGCACATCCACCGGCCCAACCATCGATACAACCACCGGCCAAGCCTTCGACACAGCCACTGGCCCAGCCACCGGCACAGCCACCGGCCAAGACATCGACTAACCCACCGGCCCAGCCATCGGCCCAGCCATCGGCCCAGCCAACGGCCAAGACATCGACACAGCAACCGGCCCAGCCACCAATCCAACCGCTGGCCCAGCCTCCGACCCAACCACCAACCCAGCCACAGGTTCAGCCACCAACCCAGCCACCGGTCCAGCCACCAACCCAGCCACCGGCCCAACTATCAGTCCAGCAACTAGCCCAGTCACCAGCCCAGCTACCGGGCCAGCCACAGGCGCAACCACAGACTCCTGCTACATATACACCATCGGCAGTTCCATGTCAACACCCAGTACAGCCAGTGCCATCACACACACAATCCCAGCAACAGCCGACATCAATACCCTTTGACCCAACTTGGACGGCTGACTTTCATACTCAGCACTTTCAGCCTTCATCAGTGAACATCCCAATGGAGACTGACTCTACTATTTGGGAGCAATACATGGGTCCATCAGGAGGCCCTTTGGAGGGTGATCAGACAAGATCCGACGTATGGGATGACTACATGACGCCTACAGGATTCATGAGTGGTGGTCAGGACCCATCCAATATGCAATTTGCTCATGCATTTTTCGGCGATAATGAACATCACCAGTACGAGCCACAAGGTCATCAACAAGCTCCACCGACACAATCAACTGCATCACAAGGGCAACAATACCCCGGGCAACAACCTGGAAACTTTGGTCAACCCATATCACAACAAAACCAGCCACCTCAACCCCAGGGTCAACCCATGCAACCAGGAACACAGACAGATATGATGCAAGGACCCCCATTCGACTCTACAGGTTACGCTGGTAGTCCCGGACAGCAAGGATTTCCAGGGTCTGCACCTGGCCATCAAGGCTTTCCAAGCACAAGCGCTGGACAGCAACCGATACAAGCAACGCATCAAGGGCAAACATCTGGAGCACCTTCGAATGCTCAGCCCCAGATGCCTATTGCGTCACCGCCAACCAATGCTAACGTCCCGGTACCTGCATCAAATGGTGCTCAAGTAGAACAAGGACGTGATGCTTCTGCGTTGGATGACTTGCATATTGATTGACAATCAGAGCCACGTTGGAATTTCAAGTGCACAATTAGTTGAAGATGATAATCATCTATATATTAGTTTTCAGTGACATATACATTGCCAGCTATAGAGAACATTGCTTACTGATATTATATAATGCTATACTGAATTCACGCTAGCCGATAACTGTCAAGATCAGATGGTATATGTCATACATTCTAGATATAATGTCAATTAGGTAAGCTGCAATGTCTAGAAGATTTGCGTCTGTCCGACTTTTGGAAATCAGCTACGTACAGAACAAGCTTTACTCTCAACTTATTAAAGTAAACAGATATACATATGAAGACAATTGAATAACAATGGAAATACACTTCGCAGAAAAAGAACAAGACAAACATGACAAGGGCGTAAGAGGATTTCAACCCAAAGTTGGCTACCTGAAATTTCAACCTGGCATTCCAGTTATATAAACAATTTTGAAGTGGAGTGTGCCGTTTCCATAGAAATTATTTGAATTTCCCGCCATCTGTTAAATGCAAAACGCGCGATTTACTTGTTTCTTTGGGGTTCGTAGGTTGGTTGCTTGGTTGGTCGATGGCTTTTATCGGAAGAGATTTCCTGAAACCAACTCTTAAGATGAATGTTATTTGAAAGGAATGTTGAATGAACGAATTCAGAAACATAAAAGCATTATTACCTGCAACTAATGCATGCCTGTTTGTAACAATAATCAGTTTGGGATTCATGTGTTTCGTAAAAACTTGTATAAGTCAGTCATGTTGGATTCCAAATTAATTATTGTATTGGTAACCTAAACTCGCCTTTATGTGGCCATTGACTAACCAAACTTTGATTGTACTGCTGCATGTTTGATATTAAAGGGGTCAAAAAAAAGTAAGCCCCCCCCCTAAAATTAGATTACTTTTGTTTCCATAACTTCACACACAATTAGACGTTTTGAAAAATTGAAACGATTATGAAAAGAGAAAACGCTTGGCTACCAAAAAAATATCTTCTATTTTCGATAGCATGTTTATTTTTCCCTAAACAGTCACATTTCCTCAAAAGGATGTTTTCAGAAAAAGTGGCACTTGGTCCCATACTAGTAAATTTAAAAACCCTCTCTCTTGATTTTTTTGTACGCAAATTAGACCAAGTTTGTTTGCATAACTCCGCACAGGATTAATCGTTTTGAGAAATTTAAAGACTTGTAAAAAGAGAAAGTGCTTGGCTTCTCACAAAAAGTCTCAATATCATGTTTACTTTTCCCCAAATTGTCTCATATTCCCAAAACGATGTTCTCAGAAACAGTGGCAATTTTCAAAATCCTATACAATTTTGTTTGCGTAACACTCCCACACAATTAGACATTTTGAGAAATTGAAACTTTTCTGAAAAGCAAACACGCTTAGCTATCCGTACAAAGTTTCCCCTTTTCAATACCATGTTTAGTTTTCCCCAAAAAGTCAAATATTTCCAAAATTATATTACCGTTAACATGAAATTTGCCAAAATCCAATACAAGTAAGTGCCACTTTTTCTGAAAACATGATTTTGAGGAAATGTGACTGTTTGGAAAAAGTAAACATGATATCGAAAATGAAAAACTATATATTGGTAGCCAAGCGTTTTCTCTTTTCATAATCGTTTCAATTTTTCAAAACGTCTAATTGTGTATGAAGTTATGTAAACAAAAGTAATCTAATTTTAGGGGTTGGGGGGTTGGGGGGGGGGGGGGGGGGGGGGGGTTACCCCTTTATTATACCCCACAAATTTACCGAAACATGTTTTTATGAGTTAACAGTTCTCTTTATTTCACATGCCATGTAGCGTCACGCCAAGCGGATAGTAGCTGTTTAAAGCTTAAGCATGTTAAGCAAGATCCAAAAAATATATTTTTAGAAGTTTGAACCTTGTAGTGATTAGTGTAAGGTATGATTAACATAATTTTGAATATTTGTATAGTTCATTAATACAATTAATATGGGTTATTTCTCATGGAGTGTGATTGATTGGTGATTTCCATTGATTGAAATAAGATGTAAATACTTGCGTTTCTTTTATCTAAAAGAAGTGAATTTATATTCACAGTCGGTAACAAAACACAATATTACAATTTGTACGTTATCAAATGGAATGTTGAATTTAATGTTTGAAGTAACATCAAAACTGTTTTTTCCTCGTATGTAAAAGATGCATATCAGATACCATGGGGGTTTTATAAACTGTTGGAGCTAAACATTCTGATAAGATACAGGTATCCGCTGAAAACTTGTGGTGGTAGGGTTTCTCAAAAAAATCCACTGATTTACCTTTTGGGGCCCTGGGCCAAGACCAAAGTTGGAGGCCCCAACTCACCGTGAGGGACCATGTGCTACAAGTGGCTAAAGAACGAGAACAATAGGGGACACCAGTGGTGTACCCACGATTTGAAAGTAGGGTTAGCCCGAAAATTGTCAATTTGCTGACAAAAGCACTGTAACAAACTGACCAAATGCGTGCGTAGCGCACGAAAATGTGCTATTTTACACTAATTTAGCTATATTGAGTACAGTTTGGCTTTGAACGAGCTTTTAAAATTATCACTTTTGGGGGGGAAAATCTCTAAATTTGGGACCCCTCAAATCTGGGGGCCCTGGGCCCAGTCCCATCTGGCCCAATGGTAAATCCAGCCCTGGTTGTACATCCACTCTGCTAACCTCATGGTATCTACATATCGCGGGTTGAGCGCAACAAGGCGCTATCTGTAATAGCTGCCAGATGTTATCACGTGTGTTAGTCTATAGCAGACATATTGATATAAACTAAAAGTAACACTGGGCAGCTATTGTAGATATCGGACATTTGGTCACTAACATCTTGGTTATGTAGAAAGGCAATATTTACAATAGCTGCCACACGCTATATATTACGGGTGCTTTTAACATGCTCCCTTGTGGAAAATAAATGTCAGCAATGGTAATCATTGCAGATAGGGCTTTGTTGCACTAAACCATTGATATACAAGTAGTGAATTTTGTCATGGCTGCCAAATGTCATGTCATTTGTTATGTATGGTTTTCTCAAAAGCAAATTATATCGCTTTATGTTTTATTTAATACGCAGAATTGATTAAGAAATTAAAATATTTGTCAATGTCAGATAATAAGGGCATTATTATTATGTCAGTATCAGTGTTTTAATCGAATGGTTATCGTACTACGGTTGATGTTTAAATAAGAATAGAATCTATAGGTGCTTTTAGGTGTGGAATTTCACGTTTGATGTTAGAAATCAAGATCTCATGGAAACTCTACAACTAAATTAAAACAGATATAGGCCATTTGTTGGATACCAAATGTAATATTTCAACGTTTTATCAGTTCCAGGCCCTGTTCATAAAAGTAAAAAGTCTTCTTTTAAAGAAGAATTTTTAAAAGTAAACTTAGGAAGAGTGACTTTGAAATCTTCTTAAGCCTTGTTCAGAAGAATTAAAGAACTCCTCCTAGGTTTTAAGTTTGACCCATGTCTTAAGTTTGATATGGGTCCTATTATTATGACTGACGAATGCATTATGAATTCTTCAACAATCCCCTAAGAGATGAAAACTTACGAAGAATCAGTCTTCTTAAAGGTATATTATGTGATCTTTCCAGGGAACGCCCTCAACATCGAAAAAAAATTGAAAGCAGATTTTCTTGCAGATTTATATTTCTGATCATATATCGTACATACATTCCAAATTACAGGGCAATGCGATTCTTTGTACTTCAAAATCATGGTTTTAGAGTGAAAAATAAACTGTCGGGATAACACGACAGTTTATATTTTCACTCTAAATTCACTCTAAAACCATGATTTTGAGGTAATTAGGAATCGTATCGCTCTGTAACTTGGAATGTATGTACGATTTATGATCAGAAATTTAAATCTGCAAGAAAATCTACTTTCTAAAACAAATCATGAATAGAAAGCGCTCTCTGGAAAAGATCACATAATATGCCTTTAAGATGAATCTTTACTTTTATGCAATAATGACCCCGTACATTGATACATATCTGCTTATTAAAATGGAAAAGTCTCAGCCTTTTTAAATCAATCTCCAAATGATTCTATAATTATTTTCTATGTCTGTAATAGGGACTTCCGTGTCCATGAGCGATTTTGAAAATAAACATCTCACTAGAAAAATATGCAAGATATGAATTTACAAATTCTATATTTGTAAAACCCCTGCTGCGAGTCTGGCTGAATGTGTATGTAAGGTAACCACACTATGCGATCATCGTGTACCATTCGAGTTTCAAAAACATAGTGTGGTTGTATTACATGTACTATTCCTATAGCAGTAATATGTATTTTTAATGCTACTACTAATATTTTAAATTTCGAAATTATATTTTCTAAAGACTTCAAGCACTGTAATTTGAAGCTAATGACCAGGCTAATGACTCTCAAAATCAAGTTGTTTTATTTCAGCATCAGCACTTATGAAAGACCATTATTATACACACTATTTGCTTCGTTAATATTCTTGTTTCAAGAAGTTTAAAGGCGAGAAGTGTAAAGTAAAATGTACAGAGTAAGAATGACCTAACCCATGGTCTTAGGTATGAATACCTCACTGGGCATTTTGTCTTGCTGTTAGATATTGATGCAGAAAATCCTAAATATATGTATTACTTAATAATAAACGTATTCTTCATATTATGCATGAAGCATTAACTTCAAGGTGTCCCATAATTCATGATACCTTTTCAAAGCTTTATTTTTCCGGTAAAATAATTTGCAGTATTTGGATATAGAAAAACCTTTTAATTTGATACCAAGCTTACCCCCATTTTTAAGGCCCCTTAGTTTATAGCACGGGCTAAAAGGTTTGGTCATGTAACTCACAATACCATGAATTGTTCAACTTGCAGGATGCAAGGTGTATGTAACTGTAAACTTTATGTGTAGGAGAAATGAAAGGACTTTGCCAAGTTTTCTTTGGGTTTATTTCAATTAATGTAAATTTGTTAATGTGTTAAAGTTCATAATAATGATCACTTTAATCTGTGTTTCTACCCTACTTTGGCAACACAGATAGCTATAATTGTAAGCGTGGTATCAAAATCAGTTTTCAAGTTTCCTCATCCAAATAATGTTTGAAGTTTTACACTGCAAATTGTTTACCACTGGAGATATAAAGCTTTAAAAAGTTATCGAAACTTTTGGGACACCCTGTACTGTAAAAAAAGAGACACCAGACATTGAAAAATAAGCACACCTGTGATTATACCATCAAGCCACATATTTTGATCATGTTTTCAAAACTCTTTTATTAAAATATTTGCAAATCTTTACAATCTTAAAGAGGAAAATCTTACACGCTTACTTGTTCTGGTACTGTACAAATCTGTCAAGAGCACATTAGCAATTCATACAATGCAATTACAATAGGTGTATCCAATACAATTCACCACCTCCTTAATTCAACCCATTTTAATGGGCAAAAGAGATACGGTTCTTCAAAACCGCTCAAATTAACATAATTCTGTAGCTTAAATAATTTAAGCATCAATAATTGTTATATATTTGTATTGTTATTGGGACTTATGTTTATCTAGTTGGTGTTCAATATAATGACATATTTCAGTCATTACTAGGGGCTAAAAACTGTTATATTATAGGTGTTCGGTGCTAATTTTGCACAAATATCACACAAAATTAACAGACAGCAGATACTGATCCACTGACCACTGCGTGTCAAGCCAACATAACAGGGCTTGATGAATCCGTATGGCCCATTCATACACCTGTCGTTGAGCATCACCCAACATTGATGGATATCAGAGTGCGAGTTGAAGCGATGTCAACTTTTATCATCGACATTGACGGAAGCCTAACGGCATGAGTATGAACCAACCATTATTGGTCAATGAATGAAGTTGTTATAAATAATAAATTGAATTAAAAAATAAAATAATTAGGCGTACATAATACATGATACAAAGAGAATACAATGAAAGATATACACAAATAAATGCTGCTCTCATAATCAGTTGCTGCTGCAAACTTTGCAAAATTTCCCAAAAATATTGTTCAATATGATCCTTTGATGTAGTGGTAGGAACTGCTGAGATAACACATGTCAATGTGAGATGACTTAGTACACCCTAACACACTTATGAATTCAGTAAACTGATGGAATAAACTATTGCTGAATTTGCAAGTGTGTCACCATAAAGGGTGTTACCTTACAGAAACTCACATATGTCACATGTATTGTACATCAGTTATGATTGTTAACAAAATAAGTCAGTAGCTTGTATGCCTAAATTTACATCATTATCAATCAAACACATACACTGTTCAGAGGTTTGTTGCTACAATTGGTTTGGTTCAAAACTACCAAGTCCAACTTCAATTCAACCACTCAGAAGTAAAAGTTGTTCTTACTTGTTCATCCCGTGGTAGGGGCATTCTGAAGTACATTGAATGACCACATTGCATTGAGTGACCACATTGCAGCAACAACTATGAAAGTAGGTGTAATATTGAAATGATGAACCATTGTAGTGTTTGTGATGTTTCTAAAAGTACATTGATGTATTCAATAAAGCTATACAAAAATATATATTGCCTGGTTATATGACTTCCCCATTCATTCATGAATGTAAAAATAAAAAAATAAACGGATAACATGATAAAACTTTAATGCCCTTTCGTCGTGAGTAGTGTTTAGGGTAATATCAGGGGTGTGCGACTAAACTTGCCGATCGGAGCTACTTTAACTTTTCTGTGAGCATATCTTTGGTGGCCCTGTGAGAGGAAGGTCAGTGCACCCCATCGCGTCACATGATGTATAATGCCACCAGTGCAGTGTGGCGTGTATGAAAATGCCCATGTTTATTCATGAGCTTATCAGGGCACACTTTTGGAACTGATTTTTTTTCTTCAGTCTTTGCATTTGAGCACCCCTGTGTGCAAATGATAAAAACAGACAGGGTTCAGTCTAGATACTGACATACCTAACAAAATATTACCCACACATATTCCTGTCTATAATTTCTTGGTGGTAAGAGATGTATATAATTGCGTTAATCTGATGCACTATGGTTACATTTGTGTGCAAATTAGTTGGTTCTCAGTGTACAATCTATCATAGGTAACATGTTACAAAAACTGATATCTCAGAGAAATATAAACCATCTTATGATTGAAATATAAACTGAAATATGGAGTTTTCTGTATTGTAAATATTTACTATTTTTCTTGACTGGAAGACGTTCACAGAGTGCAGAATTTGGATGCATCTGTGGTATAGATTATCATACAGAAACTAGGCTCTTAAACCCAGGTTATTCCTTATGGCGTCTCAAATAGTGTACCCACTGAAAATCCTGCATTTACTGAATTTGAGCAGTAAACAATTGTGATATGCACAAATCTGGTTAACGTGCAGAATATACCAATTCACACATATAATACGAGATACATTTACATAGATGGCAACTCTATAAGATTTGGCATGGCTCAGGCTGACACATGACAAGGAAACACTACTTAGGCCAAAAAAAAAAGAAGGTTTGTCTCAGATGACATGAGAGACTGAAAATCTAATGCGGTCTGCGGATTTTTTTAATTTTTTTAATTTTAAATTTAGACCTGATCGTCATTTGTTTGGTCAAAAAGTTGGATTTTGCAAGATTATTTTGAGAAAATTGAAAAAGAAAAAAAAATTGGAAAAAAAATTGAAAAAAAATTGAAAAAAAAAAAAAAAAAAATCCACTAAAAAAAAAAGCTTACGCGGGCGGTTTCGGGAATGCGCGCGGGTCATCTGAGACAAACTTCTTTTTTTTTTGGCCTTACGACGCCATGGCAGCATACTCTAGTATCTGTCTTAGTTCTATGAGTTGTAGCAATATTCAATACTTATTAGCCAGACAAGAACACTCCATGACAATGTCAATTTACCAGTGTTGTCAATTGCCCAATTTAAAATGAAAAGTAGTCACGAATAGATTTAAAAAGAAGACCAGGAAAATGTATTTTCAAGTTGGATGGTGATTTTAGTGTGTATTATCATAAGTGCATCTTTTTCTACCAAAGCAGGCATTCTTCTTTGAAATTGTACACAAAAGTATGCGTTAGTGCAAACATTACACTAAGTAGTGACCTCCCATACATATTTCACTAGAAATTGTGTAGCATATTATAGAAATTGGCCAAGCATACACACACCTACTGGCTATTTGTCCTAGTCATATCTATAGGAAACAAGAACAATCCTTGTAGTTCAGCGTTTGAAGGCAATCTCATCAGATCAACCACCAAACTAGCAGGAAGGTACATAAAAAGAAGTGTAGAAGGTTGCCACAAAAATGTTCATTTGAAAGGTCAAACCTTTAACAAAAACACACACATTCTGATAAATAAAACACAATGCCTCTTGTTTCAATGTGCTAGAATTTGCCAGAGTTTAGGGTAATTTCAATAATAAAATATTGAAAGAGACAAAAGATTCTAATTTAACAGCATATTTTCCTGCCTTGACAAAGCCCATTCTATGTTAATTATTACAATAATTCAATCAATCAATGTTGTATTGGACCAAGATATAAATGTCCAATATACAAATGAGCATTTATCAGTGTACACATTTTCCTCTTAGTTTAAAATTATGAAGCTCTCGCCTTCTCTATTATTAAATGACTTTCCATATCAGATCTCTCCCTCTCTTTTAAGTAAATAATTAAGTCCAATTTGTGCTTCGTTTAATAATATCATAGTTTACTGAAAAGGTTTGTTACACCCTGTACAAAATTAAGGCCACATCAAATATAGCCACCGTATCCTAAATATAAAAGCTTTGATATTTTTACAAAACTTTCCAAGTCCATATTTTCATATATTAATTGAGCAGTGGAAGATTATTTTTGTTTACTTAACATTTCTACAGAGACATTCATACATTGAGAAGACAATCGGGCAACTAACTGGCTGTGTCTATCTGCCACTCTCATACCAAAGGTCAAGCTACTCTCTATTTTATTTATTGTTGTTTATGATTCATTGAAATGTGGTTTGGGTGGGTGAGAGTGTGATAAACTTAAAAACTGATGACAAATAGCATTACTTACAGTACAGACTGCAATGTCTACAAATATGTGATGTAGCACATCTAGGGGGTTCTTTGTGTCAGAATGCTTAATACAAATGATTTTATGACATGTGAATACGATCAGCAACTGCGTATGCAAGTGCACCCTTTAAATGTTTACACTTGTTTTATAGGATGTCAACCCTGTTGTAATACATATACTACAAGGCATATAAGTGGCAATCAGCTGATGACTGTAACAAACAAATATCTCATTCTTTTCGCAACCTGACGCCCAGGATCACAAAATACTTGAACCCTAAACCTCCCCTCTTCAGGTTTGTGCTAGGGTGAAAGTTACGGCCAATTAGTATACAGTCATCACAATAAGTAACTGACCAGGTAATAAACATGCTGATTGTGCCGTATTGATAAATCGTAACAATGCCACCGGCCGACTATCCAACAACCAGGCCATCGACGGGTGAATTGGCACTACCACTACCAGTAATCAATAATTTGCCGGTCTGAATCCCCGTGTTGAAAATGAAAATGTGAAAATGAAAATCAGACTTGACAGTACATTTGGGATTGTAACTTCCTTAATAATCAGCCATTCTTAGCGTGTAATATCTCGAATTCAAGAAGAGAAATTTCTCAACATGTTTATAATTTGATATGTTTATGTAGGAGTTATACTTATAGAGTTATCAGCAAATTTATTACCTGGTCAGTTACCTTTTGTGATGACTGTAGAGGGCTAAGGCCAAAAGCTGACAGAATTAGAAATTTGAATTGTAACATATTCTGTCACATAAATTCCACTTAAAAAAGCATCAGTGTCAGTGACCTTGCAAATTATCAAAATATATAATATATTACCATAGAATTTGGTCAATTAAAAACCTGCAGAGGAGACTATTACCTCAATAGTTTCACAAAGCCATAACCTAGACTTGTGCACATTCTTAACAGATACTCTATACATACGGGACACTATAGAGGAATGCTCTAGAATAGGAGCAAACCACATATTATTAGAAAGGAGATTTTCTTTTGTTACTCTAGGGAAGATCACAAATCATGAATATAATCATAAGTGAAAAGCACACTGCAAATGATTATCCACACAAACATCACCACTACAAAAAAGAATGTTTGGTTAAGCCATAGACTGACTATCCTTCATATTGAATGCTTAAAACGTATGTGTCGTTCTCTTAATGTCCACATTACAAATATGTGGGCAGGGTAAACTATAAACAGAAGATACACTTCATTTCACTTCCTCTGTGCAGTGATAACAGTGTGTATTAGTGACATATGCACATTACAATAATAGATGCGACTCTGATATACTTGTTTATCATTTAGTAGGCATCAATACCCCAATTGGTTATTAGCATTTTGGATACATTTTCGTATAACTCTGTTGAAGTCCAACTAAATCATACAAAATGTTGTACCATATAGTGAGCATTTCGTATCGTGCGTGGTCGTTTAATGCAAGTGCCACGTCTTCAGATCATGCACGCTGCTGCGCAAGCATAAGCGTGCAGTATTAGCGCAGTATATATTGGTTTCACGTAATTGTAAATGTAAATTTCAAAGGTGTTTTTCCTGTTTTCTGTGTTATAATCTTAACCCCCTGAGAACTACCGGCCGATTGGTCAGAAAGATAGATACATCATTTATTGCGCCAATCAGAGACAGTGTTAGAATAATTGTATCCCTGATAAAGATTGGAGTGAAATATTTTACAAGCTGCATTTTAATTGGCTATTCAAAAGAGTATATCTTGCAATACACCAATCAGAACCACTGTAAGATAGACAGGTGGACCCCAGGGGGTTAAACTAAGAATTTTATCACTTTATGTCTAGGCCTTCTGAATGATAAATTTGTTATCTCCTGTTTGTTGTTATGCAATACAAAAAATATTAAAGGTCTGGTATGTATCACATGAGGCCGTAACTAATATTATACCCATACAATCAGAGAAGTTCAGCAGAAGAAATCCTCCAACTGAAAGAAGAAATATCAATTACTATGAGTAAACCTGGTTTTGCAAAGTATGATTTCCATCTTATAATATATTTTGACAAATATATCACTAACAGAATCTCATCATCGCTTACACAAAAACGCTGCATTCATCAAAGAAAGATGCACAAAATTCACCGCACAGGGGAAATGAAATCAAAAATGAAATATAGTTTACATGACATTTTAGGGTTTTACAAACAGATACAAACCCCAAGTGAGGGGCATCAATTGCTGATGTTCTTGCACATGTTTTATATAGATACCAGATTTGTCCAAGTTATGATTTGCAGCTAAGCAGCTTGGTACAATATAAATCATCGAAATAAATCATTCAATAAAATAAGATAAAATTGCAAAAATTAATTCAATCAAAAATACTAAATACAATTTTATACAAATTATGGGATCTATTCAAATTTAATTCAGAATTGATATTAAAATTATACAGAATTACCAAACTATTTGTTTTATTAATTACATAATGGCAAAGAAACATGATTGTAAAATTAAAACTGTTTAAAAAGAACTGATAACTTCAACGATAGTATCAGCATACAACATCATGTCATCTTTGTGTAATGGCATTAATCCACGATTCACCAACAAAGTAACCGGATTAACCAGACTGTTTAACAAAAGAAAATGATACACCATTTCAGATCGATCCATGGATTGATCTGTAGACAATCTATCATCTACAATGATCAATAGCCAAAAACCAACAACTGCTCTGGGTGAACACAATGGTCAATGAAGAATCACATTTGTGCTTACTTTTAAAATGGCTGAATTCAAGTTTGACTCCAATCAATTGTCCAAAGATTGATCGATCGTCAGCTGCTGTGAAAAAGCTTATTTGTCTAAGACATAAGTACTGCTTCTCTGCTTTAAATGAATACATACTGGTTTGCAAGACTCTTTATATCGGCGTGTCATCAAATTCAGGTTTTGCTCATCCAAATATCAATATTAAATTACCACCCATCATCGATATCGAATGGTGCACAACTTAATCAGAACAATTCTGTAATACCAGTCACCCTGCATTTTTGACAGACACTGTAAAGGGCGGTGTTCCAGAATTATACGACTTTATCCATTCACTTTTTGAATGCAAGTATTTTGGAGTACTTTGTGTCAACATGCTAGTCATCAATCCACAATTAAAAACAAAACAATAACTGTAGAGCCATTGATCAAACAGATAATCACATGACCAAACTCAAGCGTGCCATTGGTTAAAAGATTTTCACATGACTCAACCAAGGCATGCCATTGGTCAATACTTTTCCAAACAAAATACTAGCATTGACTTTACATTTTTTTAGTCTAATACACATATTGGTAGTTAGGAAAGTAAAGAACCCAACTACAATGATTGCTGTCATTTTGATGGATAATAAGTCTCTTACACAGATGCCAAAATACAAATATATATTGTACAATGTGCATGTACGTACCAACAGTTTTAATTAATAAGCATCAACATTACAATTGATGAAGAGATTGAAAGTGGCATCCTAATCCTATTACAATGGCATGCTCATATGCTCAATTCATCAGTCTCACTATCAAGTACTTTCTTCTCGCCAAATTTGGCGACAGAGTCATGATTCAAGTCTTGTTGTTATTCCAAAGGGAAATTTCTTTTTATGAGTCATTGGCACTTTGAAATTAGTGACTTGAGTCATGACTTACTACATGACTTACTACAACTCTTTTCATGAACAACAGTTAGAACTTAATGCTTAAAGACGATTCACTACCACGCTGGTAGCTTCATCAGACCGTTAGAACTTGTTTACCAGCCCTCTTACACCATTACTTAAGTTCTTCCAGTTCTAACCCGTATCAAATATCTTGACACATATCCAACTTTCAACCATGTTTGACGGTGGTAGAATATAGAAACTCTGGTGGCAGGAAGATAAGGAACGATAAAATAACATTTGGGATTAGACGATTTTCAATCATGTACATGTCTGACTGATAAAAGCCTGAGTTTACAGTTTTATTAAAAAAAGAAAAATGTTTTGGTTGATCCGAGCAGCACACATTATTAATGTTATAGAAATATATACATGTATCCAAAATAGTACAC
Organism: Ophiura sarsii; assembly: GCA_035610835.1. Taxonomy (NCBI): domain Eukaryota; kingdom Metazoa; phylum Echinodermata; class Ophiuroidea; order Amphilepidida; family Ophiuridae; genus Ophiura; species Ophiura sarsii. Next base: position 61,173,421 of record CM069450.1, read on the forward strand.
AGTATATAAAAATACACTATCATATATGTGTTACCATAACAGAGGGATGAATTTTCAATATCAGTGTAAGTGGCCACCTAATTGAGAAAGTTTACACCCTTGATCTTCATTAAACTAGCAAGAAATTACCAAAACTATTTTATGAAAATTCCTTTCGGTTTGCGCAAGGCATTTGATGGACTCGAGCAGCTCAGTTTGAAATTGACATTGTCAGGAATAATTTTAAATTGCCACCCATATTGATATTGAAACACTTCCCTCTGGGTCAAATACATTGACAATGTTCACTCACTCGGTTTCTATATATGTCGTGCTCTAACTAATCTTCCGTACCAATGATAAATTCTCAATTGGATATACAATATATTTATACAATGCCATTTTCGCTGATGTTTTAAATTTTAATTGCCTGTTAATAAACGACCAAATGTATACAACCGAACGTCCATTGCAGCCATTAAAAACTTACAAAAATAGTACTTATATATAATATATGAAAATAAAACTGAAAACAGTTCATAATGCATGATACATGTATTCCACTCCTCCACAAAAGTCTAGTAGAGAATTCCTTTACCAAAAACTGGTATTGAATTGAATAGCTGACACTCTGCTAGGCTTATGGCATCATTACTTATGCTTGTTGCAGTCCATGTAGGGCTAGAAATTCATGTGAATCAAATTTAAAGTAAATCGAAGAGAGATGAAAGAAAGGCAGACCTCGGTCCCGATGGATTGACCATAAGATCAATTGCTGGATTCCCTCTGTGATTGTTACACCTTTGCTGAAAATCATCATCTGTGACGCAGTATCTGCGAGGTCACAAACCTGTCAGTCATGACTGGAACCAACCAACACAAATCACATATGATTCGCGCTGATGTTTTAAAGTGAATCTTTACGCAAATTGAATCGTGGATTCACATCAAATTTCTAGCCCTGCCATGTAACAATCTTGCAATGCAAGGAGATATTAATTACACCCAATGGCCATCATAGTTTCTTGAACATTATTCTCCCAAAGTCACAAAACTGTCAAATGTGAAACTCAAATTTGGGCATTGAGTGATCGTCACAAAACTGTCAAATGTGAAACTCAAATTTGGGCATTGAGTGATTATGGGCAAGAGACAAATATAGGCTATTGATTTATATCGGTTGAAAGAGCATGTTGTAAAGCTAAGATTTCTAGCGATCCTTTACTTTGGTCAGAGTTAGAATTCATAACATATGATTGTGAGAAGCATCTTATTTTGACATTTTTTACACTTTGGTTTGACTTAAACATCTAAGAGATCTTAGACAATTTGGATAATTACTATCCTTTACAAGTTTCGAAAATTCATTTTCCTCTGTCTAAAAACCAACAACCAACTCCTTGTTATGTAACCGGTGATATACAGCCATATCCAATCCATTCACAGTCCTTATTGTCCCGTTGCTAAGGGTAACCTAATAGTACTGTTGTTAAGGATTACCAGGGTGATTGGATACAATGCAAGGAATCTGGATTGTAACAGCAAATGATTTATCGAATGGTTCAAGAAATGATGATGATGAATACACAAGTTATTGACTGACAACCATGAAGAGTCTTTGGATGCAAACCACTGTTTGTAATGAAGTCATACTGACAGAAACAAGTGAAGGCTTTCAAAAAGTATGCAGTTGCGTAATGTATTTGTTTTTGTAGTGGATTCTAGTAAAGAAAGCATTTCATATTACAAGCAACACATCTTTGTGTTACCATTGCTCTGTTATGATCCATTTATCTACCTGTGTACAAAGACATGAGAGCATATTCCGGTAAGACATTGCACACATGATTCTAATGCATTGGTATATGTAACCACATGATCAAAGATGAATCACTGCACTCATGCTCTATGTACACCCTGACATCACTGCTCAGAGGCAGGTAGCCATCCAGAGTTCCTGTGGTCCAATGCGCTTCCATAGGACATTGAAGTTACTTTATTAGTGAGGCTTGTAAGCACAAAACATTCATTCATTCACACATAACATACATTTCGCTGTTTACAAGTGGTGCATACGGCATCTTTTGAATAGATGCATGCGCTTTAGTATTGCTCTCGGTCAATAAAGCAGTGATGTCACTATATCAGTGAAGAGAAATGCCCTACAAGGTATACTTGTTTACACGCCATAAGGAATGATACTATTACCCCAGGCAGTACTATAGGGACCTCTGCAACAAATCCACTTTACTTCTATGGAAATGCAGTCTTACATCTATGACTTTGTTCTAACTACTAGTATTTTGAGTACACCTCTTTGGTACAACATATTATGATGAATTGAATAATGTAGTAAACTGTCAGAATTAATGAATGAGGCAACAGTATTTATCAGCTACTCTTTCACCCTTGAAAATGCCACCTCACACTCATTTAATAGCACCAAGAGTGAAAAATATTGATTTTTTTTGCAATTATGTATAAAATTGACAGTCTTAGAAAGCATATTTATACAATTACCTCGTTATTTCCCAAATTAAGTTGTAACAAAAATCGTTCTGTGGCTGTCTCCAATGCACAATCCAGCATATTGTGTAGTTCATTCATGGGTGCCAATGGCCATGTTTGGATTGGACAGGGATAGGTTGTCATCACATACTGGAAAAGGTAAGACATTAAGTTTGCTAAAGATATCTGCTGGGCAATTGTATAGATGTGCCATGCCTTCAGTCTATTCCACTTCCTTAACAGGTGCCACATTGAAGCAAATGTACATATTTGTTGTCTTTTTACATGGGTATGAGTTTGTTTCTGCTGCCAAACCAGGACACACTTTAGTGACAGTTTACTATGAAATCGCAGACACTGCTCCCAGCATCTCCCAATAGGTGAAAACACATGCAAAGGTGGTACATGAATATGGCTAGGATGCCCTCTGTTGTTAGACGTAGAGGTTCCATTTCAGATGTCCGTGTTTGGATAGCACATACATCTGTGTTTGGGGAGAAAACACACAGGTGGGTGTGTGTGTGGTGTGTGGTGTGTGGTGTGGGGGGGGGGGGGGGGGGGGGGTGAATGCAGCAGCACCTCCAGTAAGTAATGCAATCAGTGAATGACAGTGATACCTGTGTCTCCAAGTAAGTGAAATATAGAGGGAAGTACTAGAAGTTATAGCATTTTAAAAACAGGACAAAATTGTCTCCCCAGTGTAACAGCATGAACAAATTTAATTCAGCAATTTACATACAAATTCTCTTTCTTGTTTACACATAAAATTGGTTCTCTCATTACCATAGTGTTAATAAATTTACGGTTTGAACAGCAGTTATTGTATTGTTGCATGTTCTGTTTAAATAACAAATATCTAAAATGTCTGAATTAGCTTGATAGTAACTTACATTATTTGTTTTGTTTTATCACATTTGTGAATTATTATTACTATTTTGCTACACTTGATAGCCATTATTTGATTAATGAACTCAAAGAATAACCCAAAACATTTGGATATTATTCGACGCAAATGAAGATCTTGTTTCACCTGCACCTTAAGAAATAAGTATCAGGCTTCCATGTATCAGATTGTAAGGATGGTATTATATCCAAATTAGAACCTATCGTAAATAAGATTTGTGCATCATATGCGTGATGGCGACACGCGTGTCCAAAACCATGTGCGTGTGGCCATAATCGTGTGTGTATGCTTGAATTACTTTTGCACACGGAAGATAAAAACTAATTATTTCCTGCCAAATTTAGGCCTGATTAAACCATACCTGCAAATGTGATGGACCAGCATCTAAATCGTGAACAAGCATCCATAACAAACAAAGCTGGTGTATTTCATAATATTTGGACATTTAATCATTCTTATTTTAGCCTGATAATGCAGCTTCTATGACAATTGATCATGGAAACAAGACTTCATCTGTGTGTGAACACAATGACCCAATGATTGATCCAAATTGTACATGTATTGTAAAAACTCTACTTATAACATGAGCATCAATCAATCATTCAACAATCTATTGCTGGGTTGGTGCAAACAAGCCTTAGTAGGTACAGACAAACCATCCACTTATACTCTAAGTAGATCTGGTCATTATGGCTGATTAGGACTGTTATTTTGTGCATGGTTTAACAAGTGCTGTAATATATGAATGTCTATTCTCTATTTACCTACCTCTGTCCAGTGAAGTCGGAGCACATTTCAGGGAGTACAATATAATTGAGTACGTCCTTGCACAATCAAAGACAATCACATGTAAATACTGCATATGTGCCTGAAATATGCACTGCTACAAATGCACAGAGGAAGGTAAATGGACTATACTATATGTTTGGAAGTCTGTTATCAATCTAATATTAATGGTGGGCAGAAATTCAACCGGGCTTCCTTTGGAGAACTGAAGACAAATATTTCCTTTTTGATTTTCGTCCTATTGGCACTCATGGTTTTAGTTAGAACTGTTTCAAATAAAATGATTTTAAAATATAGCAGCAGCTGCCTTCCGTGTAACAAAAGGCCTTGAGATGCTATCATTATTGTAGCTTCTTGTCCAACATGTATTCCCTTAAATCAGCATATTCATCTTAACACACTCATGTTATGTTTACTACTGATGAGTTTATGGACTTGACAGATTTCAATTGTAAGAGTTATCCTTTCACTATTCCAAACTCAGCTAACCAAACAGGCTGGTTGCTGTGTCACAATGCATGCTGGGACTCATTGTCTAATCCATCTGTGCATAAATACATTGTGCAAGTGAAATTCCTCCTTAAGATACACTTTTCCCACAATCCTCCTTGTGATACACACCTCCACAAATACCATCTTCCAATTTTGAATAGTTTTCAATTCAATTGCTCTCCATCCAACAGCAAAATTTTACAACAAAATAATCACATTTTTGGTCTTTAAAGCATCTCTATCTCAAGCATATACAATGCAAAGTTCTCCTTGGTTAATCGAGTAGTCATGAAAACATATATCAACATCATATGTCATCGTGACGAAGTCTGTAGTCATCACACTGGTATCGAATAGTGTTTGAAGAGTATTTGTGGTTAAGTACTTTTAATACTGTCTATTACCATAGCAGGTAATTTGTCAGAGCAGAAATATGCCCATCTATGGGTCCTTACTTACTCTTTCTTCACAAAGGTACAACGACCAGTGCAAGCTTTCTAAGTCCCAAACTAGATTTGGAAAAGCCTCACCATTTACTTTTATTATTCAAATACTGACGGAGATGAAGACATGTGATGACCGGAAGCATCCACCTATCTATTTACCCACTGCCCCCTTCTACTAAAGGCCCTGCGGTAGAATTCACAACCTCTTCAAACGTGGTTTCAAAACAGCGTTTGAGATCGGCGTACGACACGACCAAGACATTTTGAGTATCACGTGACATCAGGCACACCTTCTCTGGGATACCTGCATCCAACTGTAAAATAAATAGATAAGCTGCATTAAATCACAAATAAATCATTCTTATTAAATGAAAAGAAAAACACCTATATTTAAAGATAACGGATGCTTAGGTGACGGAAAAAAACCTGTTCTACGGGCCCGACCAACCCATTTTAAATTTTGTTTAATTTATTTATTTGTTGATAGCAATGTTGGAAATATTGGGCGAATTTCTATTTTTGTCATTGACATTATTTATTTTGTTGTTGGAAATTTAAAAAAAATTGGTTTGAATTGTTCAAAAATTGGTGAAAATTCACAATTTCCTGATTTGTTTTGAAAACTGCCCCAAAACAGCTGACCGACCCTACCTTTAAAAGTACAAGAACATTCAATATATCAGAAACCATGATACTACATGGTTTTGAATGTCATAAGTCTTTCAATTGGCTGGTTTTAACCATAATGAGATAAAAGGTCTCTTTCCTTTAACCGTTGCAGTTCCTTTATACATTATACCTTGAACCTCAGAATTAGTTAGTTTCTTGTTCACAAAGATGTGCATATCAGGAGAGTCAAGATAAATGGGCTCACAGTGTAATCCCTGAAAATAAAGTTGTTGATAAGTTGAGTATTACCTTATTGAGACAGTTGACTATGTGAGCCATATCAATCCATGGGGTGCCCTCAGCAGTGACTTGATGGAATAGGTAATCTCGAAATAGTTTGAGTAGGTAGCGATCACCAGTCTCGGACCATGCAGGATCTCCATGAAATCTTAAAACAAAATACATACGTTTGGTAATGTGTTAATTATTACAAAAACAGGAAATACAAAAGATTCAAATGAAGTTGTTATTGTTAGTTGGTATTTTCAAACATGAAGAAGCATAACATTATTAAGGATGTACAAATCCAAGCATTTATCCATACTCGCTGTGATTACAGATGTATGCTGTGATATCACTGCATAGATTGTGAAAATGATTGGAAACTGTGCCTTATTCAAAAAGCAGTTTTGTGGGAAATGGGAAACTACGCCTTATTCACACAACAGTTATGTCAGACCCAAGATACTGTTACAATGGGTTGATTGTATTGAAGAAGTTTATGACAGTATGAATCATAACTTTCATCTTAAATCAATTGTATTATTATGACATGTACTAAGCCCTTGTAACCCTATCACGGGTTACTTAAAAGTGTTCAAGTTAATGCTGGTATATTTATACTAACCATCCAATTTGAGTGCCGAACAACCTACAGACAGTAGTCGCCAGGTTGCTCAGACTACCTTTGCACAAAATATGGATAATCTACATTTCATTTGCTTGGTGGAAAATCACCTATTTGTTCTTGAATCAAACAATGATTACTTTTGAATCAAAGGCAACAATCTTTGTAAATTTCACTGTGTACTCACTCTGGTCTTTCATTGATGATCCCCAGTTTGGCAATGATTCGGAAGAGTCTTCCATTCTGTACCTCTTTGGCAAGTTCTTCTTCTAACACATCATTTCTCATCTGAGCCGCATCTAACTGTGTGTAGAATCGTGCTCCAATCATTGGCATTATGTCATTGACTGACCTGGCTCTTGGCTGGTTGGTTATCAGATAACTGAAGAATAGTAAACAAACATTTAAACTTAGGATATGTCATCATTGCATTTTCATACACTATTGGTAGTTACAAACCAATCAGAAACAGGAAACTAAAATATGCGGAGTGCATTGAAATTGTCTAATTGCACTCTGTTCTTACTGCGGGTGATCTAAAACTTGTTAACATGTTTCTATTAGTTATTAAAGAGATTAAAAGAATGCACTGAAACGTAAATTTTGATTGTATTGTCGTGTATGAATTAGGTCAAAACATGCATATGTTTTGTTTTTTCGAAAAAATTCGAAAAATCAATGCACTTGTGCAAATGTTGATATGCTCACAATAGCATCCCCCTTATGGGGTTGTGCCATTATTCACACATCAACATCGATTTTTCCAAATTATCTCGAAACAACACATACGTATTAATTTAAAGATAACGACTGCGTATCAGCTGTTAAGAGGTAACTGAAGAATCAAAACATTTTCACTTTGGAACTGAGTAATTGCACAAGAGGCGTAGCCCCCAGGGAAATGCTGAGGTCCCAAAGTAAGATGTTTTGATTCTAACAGTTACCAACAAAATAACTGATTATCTTGATTCAAACCGTCAATTGAAATAATCATTTAATGATATTGGACAGTACTTATACTTCATTAATCATTAAAAAGGTACACTTTACGGCAATTTAACCATGCTTCACCCATTACAAAATTGATCAATATGATCGAAAATTGTATAAGCGTACCACTCACACAACTACTGCGTTGTGAAAATACGCCATGTGTTTGTAGCATTAACACGAATTGTTTTGGTGACCGGACTTGATACACATTATACGCGGATGACTAATGTTTACGTGGAGGTACTTGGTTGTCCTTTAGTAACCTGTGCTTATTTGTGCGAAGCAGTAAATGACGGCATTTGATTGGGTTCAAAAACAGCTTTTATGATGTATGTTTCTGAGATTTGACATAGCAACATGATAGGTATTGTATCAATTGACTATCAAATAGTAAATACTTACAGTATGAGGTTCTTGAGGTCACTAGAATAGTTCCTTGCTACTAGCTCCATAGATGCCTGAATGTTGTGCCTTTGTATGCTCTGTACTGAGTTGCAGGCAAGCACTAACACAACTTTACCTAACGATACCAGATCCTCTTGCTGAAAAAAGAAATAGTTCATGTTGGAAATACTTTTAAATAAATAATAAAAATTAGGAGTTACCTTTAGGTAAGCAATTATAAATTAACCTTAGATAAGTCTTTATTATGGAATTAAGCTCTGCCATTCCCAGTGTCCAAATTAAGTGGTAATCCGGTCGTCCTGACGACCAGATTTGCTGCCGGACGACCAAGAATTTCGGCCATGGTAATCCGTGGGACGACCAGTTTTTTTAAAAGTCCTGTACTGTATTTGAAACAACTTCTTTACTTACAGTAATTCCTCTTCAAAATGTGATTAAACTGCACATAAATTCACAGTTTCCTACCACTTTATCCATGATTTTAAAAATAAAACTACTCAACAAAGTATTGAAATTTGAAAAGCTTACGAAAAACGATCTCTAGTAAATTCATGTTGTTGTGTCGCACTCGTAAAGAGTCGTAGTATTTTCTCAATCAATTTCATCTGACCGGCTGACCCACCTCGATCCCACATACCTAGTTCAGTTTAATATACTAGTGTATTGGTTTCATATAGAATCGTGCCTTTTTATTGCGCTATAATTGGCAAGGGCCGCATTACATGGCTTACCGCGTGATGAACGTTGCTGTATAGCAAAATACACGTGTTTGGAACTGAGCATTCTAGAACCGTGGCTCTATCATTACATCATCCTTTGCTTTATCACGTGCGTGTTAGAATTACTTTGCCGACGGGCTGGCTTTGCACACATTGTTTACAATGTCGCGGCAACTTTCGCTGACAACTTTCTTCAATAGGGGCGGGGGTAGGGGATCAAATGCGGGTGGGGATGGCGGTGGCGAGGCCGAGAATTTAATGGTCAAATTACGGATTACCAAAAATTTTGGCGGATTACCAGTTTTCATGACATTGGTAATCCGTAGGATTAGCAGATTTTTTTCCTTAATTTGGACACTGGCCATTCCTATAATCCCAAAATTGGTAATCTTTACACAATGTTTATCCCTATGCAGCGTACGATTTACCCAGTGTTGCGTAAATAAATGCTCCACACTTTGCAGAATTTGCTAAACAATCTAAAAGTATATAGCAGTTTTATACTATGCATTTCAATGTAACAGTTTATCATTTTTAAGGAATGGTTGGAATTTGACAACAATTTGCTACACACATTTGTTCACATAAATCGATCACTGTCCCTATGATGTTTATTATAATAATGTTAATAATAATGTTAGACATTTATAAAGCGCCTTGCATCTAGATAACCTACTCTCGGGCGCTATAGCCATTATTATTACAATGCGATTAAGATATCGTCACAATCATTTCGCCTCACATATATGGCAACTGGCTAGACACACAACCATATCAGCACTTAAAGGAAACCCTTGCCATGGAAGTTTGGCGATCATATACGTAGCAGTATTATTATACAGACCACATTCGTAGGTTAAATTTTTTAAAAGTGCCACGTTATGACAAAATTGGCTTTAAAATGAAAACCAATCACCTATATGGATGCCGCCATATTGATCGAAGCTTTGACAAAACAGTTACGAGATTTCCACATCTCTGTTTCATGTATTGACATTATCGATTATCCTGTGAGAATAAATGCAGCGACCTGTTGCTGATGAGGCGGTTTAGTAACGAAAAAGTCACAAAATTGGGTATGGCTATCCCATCATCACATGATATCGCTCACTTATGTGCCCGTAGGCCATCAACGAAGGTTTCTGAATGCAACAATAAGGGACCGTTCATTATTTATGGTGGAGGGGGGGTTGGGACAAATTCGAGACTTGTATGTCAAAATTACCTAACCCCCCCTACAACTGAAACTGAAAATTACATGACCCCCCTACTAACCAATAGATTTTTACACAACCCCCCCCCCCTCAAAACCAACTTGTCACATACTTAGGGGATGTATTTTTCTTTTGTCCATGGATTCGTTGGTTGTGCCCTCTGAACGGCCAATTATTTAATGACTAACTACATTGCGGGCGTAGCGAGGCGGAAAATGTGTCATATATTTATACATTTTGGGTGGTTTTGTGAGTCTTTATAACCCGAAAAAGTTAGAATATCCTGACAAAAACGTATGAAATATTCTACTTTTGTGAGCTTTGGTGCAGAGCTGAGAGTGAGACGAGGTGAAATTACCGTTTTTAATCATATTGTTGGATTTTGGAACATTCGTCTAGGCTGAGTTGGGCGTGCACAAAAAAGATTTGCTGTCCGAAAATAGTCTCATCATAAGTAGCCTACATGTATTGAAGTTGAAAGGTCGTAAGGAAATGTGCGCGAAGCGCAGAAAAAAATGGCATTTACACTCCAAAATAGCCTCTAAAATTACCCCAATCACCACCATCTTTATAGTAAAAAAAGTTACACAACCCCCCCTGTTTAAGAATAAAAAGTTACATAGCCCCCCCTATTTCAACACATGAAAGTTACATGACCCCCCCCTATATTTTACCCAACCCCCCTCCACCATAAATAATGAACGGTCCCTAAAGCTCAGGGCTTGGTACACAAAGTTACATAACAAATTGTAAGGAGTCATCACAAATATCTGAAGACAGATTATTCGCATAGAAAGTCTTAAATATTATGTCAAACTAAAACGGACACACACACACCCCAGCACACATGTAATCAATCAATTATTCTTACTGACCTGGTAGTGAGATATCATAGCTAGTGGGTTGGCTTGGTCGAATGTAAGCACATCGAATATGCCCACACAATTCACCTTAAGACGTGACTTAGCACAGATGACAATCTTGGTGGGATCCATAACGCGACAAGCCAGACCTGCCGTGTGGATGGTACGTAGGGCAGAGCTTAGCTGGACTACATAGGTCCATATTAGGCTCTCTGGCAACAGGCCAGCATGCTGGCGAGGACCATTCAACACTGAAATGTAAGAAAAACATATCCAGTTAGCAATATTTAACATTCTGTTTGTGTTATGCAATGATAATTGAGGTTTCCTGTTCCCTTGTGTCATTTCGAGTAGAGAGGTAACTACAATCCTGGAAAAAGTCTTGGAACACTTGCTTGTTAACGGGAATTAACACCACCTCTCCCCCTGCAATGTTGATAAATGTCAATGCCTTCAGCAGTTATTCAAGGTGCCCCATTAATTGAGGGTGGGGGGGGGCAAGATTGTTGTTTAACCCTAACACTTTTGAAGGATTTTCCAACGAAATTTTTTTCAAGCAAAAAAAACCACACACAACAAGAGGTGCCACGCCCCGGGGTTTGAACCCACGACCTCTCGGTTACAAGTCGAACGCTCTACCAACTGAGCCACGGGGGGAGCTATGCTGGGCGAGTGTATTCGCCCAGCTATGTAGCCCGGGGCCATTATTTCACCCAAAAACCTCAGCGCCAGGTGGAACCGACAGGCTGGGAAATGGGATTTCATGGGGGGCGGGGCTGTAAGGGTTAAGGTGTCCTCTTCAGCTCTTAACAAAACTAAACATCATTTAAAGATCAGAAAAAATGTCTGAGCACAGTATATATCATATAAAGTAGTTTATTACCAACCCACGGTGTTTACAATTGACAATGTAACAACAAATATTAACAAACACAAGCAAATGTCCCGACGAAATAATAAGCAAGGACATTCACCGGCAGTGACTTGAACCCTGGTCTCTGAACTCTCTAGGCAGGCGCCTTACCACTCGTCCACTGATAACTCGTTGATAATACGGCAATTGGAACCAGGGTAAGTGTATAATGTTTGAACATAATGTCTAAAATGTGTAAAGCATTCCAAGGACTCGTTTCCAAGATTGCAGGTTTGTCGATACACAGGTTGAAAGCAACACAGTCCATCTGAACTTCTTTTTTCAGAGCCACCAATCTTTCACAAGTAGGAAAGGGGCACCTACTCTCAAATCATCTGGCATGGGGCAGCTCAAATGATGATAAAAATAGAGAATCGGCAATCTCTATGTTTTGCTTAAAATTATTATAATTTGTTCCTGAAGAAGTCAGAGCTAATCCTGACAAAAGCTTGACAGTTTTAAACTTGTCCGATGGTGAACCTGTTAAACTCTTAACCTATATTATGAATACCTGTCGTAAAAGTCTATCTCACAATTTTTCTTTTTTGTCGCCTTATATTACTTGTACCTACCATTTCCTCCTCCTCCTCCTCTAGGTCCGCCTTGGGATCCAAATGCTCCTTTAGGTCCCTTGCCGAATGAGTTGCTATTAAACCCCTCAGGAGAGCCTTGATGGCTGAAATGCCTAACCATAAGGGTCTGGGCACCGGCATGGAAGTCATGCACAAAAACAGTGGCTGCAAGGAGTACAAATATGACAGACATCAAAATTAAAACAATATTACAGTTAATAAAAAAATATTGTTTTGAAGAGTCCAAACTTTGTCCTGGTTGCCTGTTGACTAACATTTGCCACTTCCATATTACACTTCTTTTCCTACACATCGTCATTCAATAAGTATTCTCCTCCATCACACTATCATTAACAGTTAATCTTACCTTGTAGATCCAAGTGATAGTTGATAACTAATCTTATATCTGGCGATTTTGATATAATCAATAGATTTTTGACACACAAAGTAGGGAAGTCTGAGTAGAACCCATGACAATTATGGGGAGCAGATTGAACTCATAAGATCACCATATTAGAAGATATCAAGTCAAAAGGCAGAATAAAGCAGTAATAATTAAGTGTAAAGCTACTTGTAAAAGGAAAAACTCTCAGCTGCACCAGGACTCTATCTGCTCTATGTAACATATAATTCAATGCACTTACAATGTTCTCCAAATGCTTTGGTTGTGAATACTTCTCTCAGGGCCACAATATTGGAATGTTGCAGTTTTTTCCACTTGTCCACTAACACCATCCATTGCGTATTACTCATACGAAAACCTGAAATAAGCAACAATGATGATCGTGTAAGGTTCAAGGTTAAAACAATCTTAACATGTATATAATTATTAAGCAATAATGCTCTTGAATGGTCACCCCTATAGTAGATTCATAAACATTGGCCAATCGGTTATTGATTTGGACCTATTCCATTTAACGTTAGAGGGACCACAATAGACCAATCACAACGATATCAGTATGGTTTAGATGCTATTGGTTTCGTTGCGATATGGACTCCAAGTATTGAAGCAACACATCCCCCAGTGAAATACCCTTCACTTTTGATTTTCACCCTTGACAATTTTACTCAAGAACTAAAAATGTTGGAAATTCCATTATTTCACTGGCTTAAAACACTGCGCTAGCCCAATTTTGGAATTCTACCCAGTGAAAAAAAACCCAATCGGTCAGGCCCATAGAATAGTTCCCCCCCCCCCATAGGCCTTTAGCATCATGCAGTCATATAGAAGGTGTTCTCATGTCACATTTTTACTATATGAAGAGCTGTTTTGCAAAAGGGCCTACATCCACTTCTGCCTTTTTACTCATTTTGCATTATTGAATGGATGGCTATTCTTTATGTGGAATGTGGCTTGTATTGGTTGGTGCCTCAATTGGCGTGTATGGATGCACTAATCCAAGTCATAGAAACAGTAACGGACGCTGCCGTACATTAATTTGATTACTTCCATGGACTTGTCAATGCAAATTCACTAATGCAAAATGAGTAACATGTCGGGTGGTCTGGTGGCCCTTTTGCAACAAAGCTCTTCATATGTGGAACTTAAAAACATCATCATTCTTACCATGTATCCTTCTCAAACAGTACGCCTTTCCATCCTTCTTGTTAATAGCTTTGTAACAAGTTGTAGTATAGCCAAAAGTACTGGACTTCTCCAATGGACCCTTGGGCAACGGCTCCAAAGGTAATAAGCTATTGTAGGTATCTACCTCCGCGGGAATGCCTGCATCACCAATGAGATTAACGAAGCGAGTATATAATATGAATGACAGGAAAATAATAAAAGAAGCTGCTTACTTGATATGATAATAGTAGGTCATATCTAGTGATCCTGTGACCGTGGAGAGTGAAGGTTGGTTTCTCAGTGGATTTGTCTTTTAGGAAGGTCATTTAACAAATTTCGCGAGCTGTCCCTCGAGAAAGTGTGGGCGGAATCTGTGAGGGCCCAAAATCCAAAATGGCCACCATAAAGGGGTTTAAAATTTAAAATTCCTTCAATTGAGCTAAAAAGTATACCAAATTGTTCATCTGAGCACAGGGATTCTAAAAATGTATATGAAGTTTGTTCCACTTTCGATGTTTGGTTAACAAGTTATCGAGTAAAACAAAAAAAGGTTGTTGGTCTTCGCGTATGGGGTCAATATTTAAAATTGCTCCGGTTTTCAAAAACAATAACTCAAATTGTTTGTTTGATCACAAGGATTCCAGAATTGGTATTTTTTTACCACCTGGAATATTTTTTGTTGTTGTGGGTCTAAAGGTCAAGGTCCATTGACCTATATGGAACTTGACCTTCTTACCCTTTTACAACAGATAGCTAGATGGTAAAAACTACAATTTCTGGCATCCTTGTTATCAAACGAACAATTTGAGATTTTATGTTCCATTGTTCCATTTCTTCTCCTTTTGTCACATAAAGTAATTCTTTGATTATAATTTGGTCTTTCCCTGGAAAGGTCCATATCAGAGCCCTTACATGAAGCTTTCAAAACTCTAGCTAAGCACTCTTGTATGGACCTCTGTAAGGAAAGACCTGATTCTGATCATGGTTATTGCTCTAGAATACCAAGCGGTTTCAAATCAATGTAATTCTTTCTAATATTTGTAAAGAACTATATTATCACATATTTGTTCTATAGCAAAAGCATGTATTATTTTTTGAATTATCTTTAACTGGCTTACTTGGGTCATCAACTGGGTTGACCTGGGCCATAGTAATTGAATGTTTGTTGAATATATCCACTTTGAGCTCTTCTCCCACAAAGAAGGATGGAGCGTTTGGTTTAGGCTTCATGTAGGCTACGTGTGCTGGCACGGAAGGGTACACATGGAAGTTTGGTAACACCTGTAATAACAAATACAAAAATTTAATTATAAACACTATACTCTATTTGGCTTCCTCTGGACAGTGACGTAACATAACCCTAACCCCGGTTTAGGATATTTGACCGGGATCACAATTTTTGAGGAAAAAACACCAACTAAATCTCCGGGAACCTGCCGGGATTCGATCCGGGGACCCTCCGTTCTCAAGCCCCACCTTCCCACCACTAAGCCACGGCCCTCTGCTACACATTCGTGCAGTATACTGCACTCATTATATAGGCTCGGTTGACTACGTCATCGAAAACCGACGGCGCATGCGTTTGGAGAGGGACTTTGGATTAGCATTTTTTAGCACTCGGGGGGGGGGGGGGGGGGGGGGGTAGGGTTAACAGGCGCAGCTTTTACGCACACGTATGTATGTATCTGCTGTCTTTCAACGCTAGTGTGTAAATGCCAACACCTCAAGTAGGTGCGAGCGTAATGTGCTGCAATTAGTAGAATATGCAGTTACGTCACTGTCTCGTGATGGCAAAATATATTATGGCAATGTTATTCTTGAAATCAACAGAACTTTGCAAGGGAAGCAAATGAAATGCTAGTTCTCTTGGTCTAAACATACTGAGATTCAACTCAATTGGTACCAAATGAGTGCAATGTAGGGAAAATGTGTGTTATGAATCACATACAGCTATTTTACGATTTTGTGTTGGTTCCTTTTCTTCACCACACTTTCCGTGATTCAATTCCAAATTAATGAGGAATTCCAGTTTTTAGCTCTCAATAAAAAATACCATCTGCTTTTAGTTGTTGCTCCAACTTTTGTTCTAACTAAACACTTGAGACCTATAGGGAATGTAATGTAGGAATCCAGTCATATACTCTTGGCAATCCATAACTGCCCTGTTCTTTTATGAATGATGGTTGGTTGGCTCTGATGTCAATGTCCTTCTGGCTCTCTTATGCTGATTACAACATACTATGGTCGCTTTGGGATTTTAGTCGTTCCCGATGACATAATTTACATCATTTGTTGTCCAATCGAATGGACAATCAAGTCAACGGCAACTTCACACAACTTTCTTTAAGTTGGGATAGGTCGCTAGGGCTGAATCGCTGCAGTTGACTTCAATCCAGCTCATGCGCGACTGGTTGTTCGATCTGTCGAGTTGCTGTAAGCTCGAGCGAATCCATATTCGCCACAATCTGCAACTGGCTAGTATGTAATCAACATTATACAGACAATAATCCCTTTTCAATCGTTTACATCAGAGTTGATATATTACTACCATCTCAGATATGACAAGTTAAGGAAATAAACTCTACGCTGAATGAAGGGGTCGCGATGATCCCGAAAGCTACGGAGCTAAAAAACAATGGTTAGAAAAAGGTATCTAAATTAATCCTAACTCAGATGAACTTTCACACAAATTACGAGTGACAGTAGTTCAGGGGTCGCATTCTGACGCGTCTGCGCGTCCTAGACCTCTCACTTTCTAATAGTGACGCGTCAGATTTCAAATTGGAAAGACTTGCGGGTCCCGATCAAAATTGAAGGAACCCCTTAAATTTGACGATGTGTGGAAATGGAAACCGTAAGAAATTCTGTAAATTACATATCCATCTTTTGCTCACAATATAAATTCATTAAAACTGCCCGTTAAAAAGTAAATTTTTAAATACCCAAACTTCAGGACCCCTCAATTTCTTGGGGGACACCTTAAATTTCCTACGGGGTCCTGAAAAATGTCATGGGACCTCTCACATTTTGGATCCAGTGCTATCCCTGCAGTAGTTATTAGATTGCTTTTACAGTTTCTACTAACTTACCACTCCTGATTGAGGCGGCGGCGGCCCTTGTTCATAACTCCCATGGGGCTGTTCATCAGTATAGAAGTATGTAGTACCTCCAATGTTTTCTTGCATGGTAGGTTTATACTGCCCTGTAATATCCAATGGAGGTGGATGACTTCCTGGCCGATCTTTACGCTTAGATCCAGGGGAAGCTGTAGGGGTAGTTCCCGGTGAGTGTAAGGGGGATGCTCCGGCTGATAATGAACCTGTGGAGATGAACAACAAATTGTAGCAGTGAATTGGTTAATTATTAGTACTTGTATACTGAGGCCAAATTCTTGATAACTGTAGCTGTAGTTCTTCTGCTGTACTGTATAAAGCCCCAATCACACGGGTATTGATTTAATTTAGCCTAAATATCTGTTTGAATTCTTGGTCAACTCTTTTTATGGAGAATCTTTGTAAACATGGATTCTTGTCAAAATGCTGACTCTTTCTAAAAGCACAGGAAGGTAAATTGTGGAATTTGACATATAAAACAGATGGGGTTTCCGTACAATTTAAACTTGGCTGATAACTGCTCTTAATTTAATTTTTTGAAAAGGGCATACATGATTGAGTCACATCAGAATGGTTGTGACAGTTTTTCTTGAGTGTTTTTTCTTTTAAAAAGCAACAACATCATCAGGTATAAAGTGAAGACCCTCAACTACTCCCGATAATTCAAGAAACTAAGGTGAATTTATATGAGCAATTTTAATATGAAATATTTAATAGCAAGTGTGCAAAAATGTGTGCAGTATTGAAATAATATAATGCAACTAAATACTTGGGAATCATGGACAACACATACTGTAAAAGTGGTAATTTTCTATCAATTAATTTGTTGCGCCTTGACAATATCAAACTGTTTTGTGTGTTTTTAAATTTGTGATCTGCATTCTGTGTGTGCTGCGTGTGTATTTCACTCGGGCACGCGTGAACAGTGATAGACATACCCTGAAACATGATTTAATCCCTTAAAATGACGCATGAAACTCCAATGTAACAACATATACGCATCCGCACAAAAAAGAATCCCGTCTGTGACGCAAAAAGAGTTGTGCCTATCTCTATATAATGCACTGACGTCACCTCCTGTCTCGAGCAGAGAGAGTACAATGTCCAATTAAACAAAAACCTATTTGCAATAAGGCTAACAACAACAAAATGTTTGGTTGTCCTCCGCGACCGACCCAAAAATCACAAAATTCGCCAGTCGCTTTTTTAATATTTTTCTCAACACATTAAATTTGAAAATTGCTGTTAATATTTTCTCCCAACGATTCCTCAAAAACATTTTGAGCGTTTTATATTAAAAAAAACCATCACGCCCTAAAAAAGAAAATGCCCCCCCCCCAAAAAAAATGCTAACAAAAGAAAAATGATCAACCTATAAGGGCAACCAAACATCTTTTTTTTTGGCCTGAGAATGACAAGAAAAACACCACCAAATGTGATCTCACCTGAAGTATGAATCCCACCAGGTCCTAGTGTCCCCAACGATGTCGGTGGGTTGCTATTTCTCAGATGCGGCGGTACCTGACTATGACCGGCTAAAGCAGCTGCTATCGACCGTGGTACAAACTCAGGGATATCCGGCATGATGTCATTAGAGCCTACTTGCTGCGGTGGTGCAGGTGGTGGTGGGCCTGAGGGTGGGGGGTGCTGGGCAGCACGCAAGGGAGGAAAATCTGCAGAAAGGTTGTTGGGCAGAAAATCTGGTGGAGGGACCGAAGTAGGAGGGGGTCCGGGTGGGGGACCGCTTTGGTTGCGTGGAAGGAACTCTTTGATGCTTCCGGGGGCAGTGTTGCGAGCGCCAGGGAAAAATTCCATCGCCTGTGGATTGGTACCCTGCAAAATTGAAACATGGAACACCATTTAATCACAGAGAGTAAAAATTGATCCCCATTGTAAGGCTAACAGAGTAATACACAATTAACGCTTTGCCCAAATTTAAGTAATATTTAAGCTTAAAACACGCAAAACATTTAATAGACGATCGATTATTTATTTTTATTTGTAATGGTGAATGTAAAAAGGTGTAAAACGATTTATGGGTGTGATTGGTAGATGACTGTCACATAATTAATAATTGATGCATTCTGCATGTATCAAATGGCTATAAATTTGTGTAAGAGAATGCACAAATGTGTATTGTCACGGCAAAAGAGTGCAGTTGCCGGTAAAATGTATTTTAAGATTTGATGGAATTAGGCATGGAAGAACAAACAAAATCTTAATCACAAAGGTGAAGCATAGACCATTTCAAATCCGAAAATATACGATCGATTCCGAATGCTTCCGATTAGCCGAGTGATTTGACGCTCGGTTACATGACCTGTCATGTCCATGTGCCGGAGAAAAACAAACGTGTTTTTCACCCATCTGCCCGAGTGGTAGATTGCGCTGGTGTTGGTGATAAATTGTATCCCTCACAAAGTTGATGTTGCGGCATTTCAGTAACAAAAACTAGTGAGATGAAAGAGATTTGGGGTAATATTTTCACTTTTTACCGTCTGCTCGATACATTTGGAATTTGCCGGTCAACGTCTTTGTTGATAAAAAACCAAAATAGTCTCGTTCCACGTTTTAATTCTCATGTGTGCACACGTGTATGTAAACATAGTAAATCACTGAGGCAGACAACCAACTAGGACAATGCTGTGAATGCGATCAACTGTTGCGAAGAACGCGCAACGTACCTACTCCATGTGACCTGTTTTTCCGAAGATTTCCGATCTCAATTTGAAATGGTCTATACACAAAGGTGTTGTTTTGAAGAATTCAAAAAGCTCCATTTCTTGGTATTAAGATCTCAACTTCTTCTTTGAGAGACAACTGCAGCCTTTCACTGCCACTCTACACAAATGATAACATATCATGCTCAAGTACCTGTTATAATAGTGATTTGTAATTGATTGCAAATGTATCATACTCATGAATGAGAGTAGTTATTATTAGAACAGGTATCACAGTTATTCTCTTGGATAGTAATCCTGATTACCTTTCAAATTTACTAGCAAACGTCTGATTATTTGCAGATTAATGCTATGCAAGCCATCGCATAAAAATGTTTTTGTGTTGTTAACCTGACGCTAATTATATGCGCATTGACAAATTTATTGTCATTCTCTTGTTTGGCGTCTTCTGTATGTCCCAAAACTGAAATCAAAGTACTGTTCATAATCTTTCTTACAAATGCTTGACTTATATCGATAACCCTAACAGTCCTAGGCTAAATACTAACAATTACTCAAAAAATCCTCTCCCTGAGCGCACGCTTCACATTGATTTGAATGACGTCATCGACCGAACTGATGTGGGCACGAAATTGTTGCCCGGGCAAGCTCTCACGTGTTAGCTCAGTCGGTAGGAGCGCACATGTGGCATGCGGAAGGTCCGCGGATCAAATCCGGGTCGGACCGCGGTGGTTTGTTTGTTCAAAATCCCCAACTTTTCCCCCTCCCTTGATCCACACCAAAATCTTTCTGCCAGGGTCAGGGTTAAAAGAACAAGGAATTATGACTGGTTATGACTGGCATGGAAGTAGGTCTTCAAATTCTGGGAAATCTTAAACAAGAGTAAAAATGTACTTGTTAATGAAAGTTTTTTATTCTGAAAATGTAAAAAATAGCCCTTTCCAGTTTACCACAAGGAAATAATCAAATTTCCCACTTTTTTATCACCCGCATTGAAGAACATCAAAATGGTACTTGTAAGACTACAATTTTAAGATTCCAAATCTCTCAACAACATGTGGACTTACATAACTATTTAGCTAATAAGAGCGTGTACATCTGTTCAAGTATTGTGAATAGAAATGAATAATCTACAAGACAAAGATTTGTAACAGCAATAAATACTGACTATTCAACTGTGTGGCTACTGTCTATTGTCCTAAAACGGTTCATGTGAGTATGAAGCAGATTTTAGGTCTTCTTCTCTAATTACATGACCTGTGAGTGATGCCAGTAGGTCCAGACTATGGTTTCAAATATCAAATCAACTTGTTAACATGTGATGGTGGAACAGATTGACAGATAAAAAGCAAGTGGCATCATGAAGATATGTCACCTATCTTTCTCTTTTAGAAAGCGGAATTTCATGTTTTTGCTTCCAATATTTTCTTTTCATGTTTTTGCTTCCAATATTTTCTATCTAAAAAATACACAATATTCGCCTACTAATTCATGTAAATTGATGTTTGCCTTGGACTAAATCAATGGTTCCCAACCTTTTGCTGTTCGGACCCCATTCCAGAAACCAGCATCAGAGCGTGACCCCTCACAGAACAAAGTCCCATGTGTTTACTATGATACAATATAGAATTTGGATAAATTAGGCTAGTCCGCGACCCCACAAAAAGTGTGTCGCGACCCCAACTGGGGTCGCGACCCAAAGGTTGGAAACAACTGGTCTAAATACTCAAAATATACAATAAAAGAAATGCGTAACCTGGGTGGAGGTGTGTTTAGCTCGAAGTGAAAACTGAAGAAAGCACAAGTTAAATTTACAAAGCAGAATTGAAACTTTACAGAGCAGACAACTTTGGGCACTATAGAGTCTCCAGCATAACATAACATAACATAACAATTAATATTTATATAGCACTATTCCATCTAGATCATAGCGCATGTAACACATCAGTACACAAAATACATTTAGCATGGAAAAAGGTGAGTCTTTAGACTACAACGAAAATGAGAGATATTGTCAGTTTCTCTTATGGTACGAGGGAGATTGTTCCATGCCCGTGGACCAGCTACACTGAAAGATTTCTGACCCAAGACCTTATTTGTCCTAGGAACATTTAGGCGAGTAATGTCATTTGCAGAACAAAGAGCTCTTCGAGGAACATATGGTGACAGTAAATTGCATAAATATCCAGGTGCAGTATTGTTCATGCTTTTGAAGACAAAAAGACAGAGTTTGAATTGAATCCTTTCCCGTATAATACTTTGAACACAATTCGACCAAACTTGTGCGTGCACCACAGCACCAGTGGTTGGATTTCCAAATATTTATGAAAGTTAGTAAAAGTAAAGTGTCGTGCTGAGCTAAGCTTGTGGGCAGAGTGCACATCTCTCTTTCCTTGGTGTTTGGACCAGACTCCTCCTTTAAATGTTTGATGTGGGTTGCCACTCCTCCTGCACAACGAGTCTGTTTTATCTTCCTAACATTAATTAATGCCGGTACCATTTATACACTGGGTGAAGAGAGGCAAGCGTGGTAAAGTGCCTTGCTCAATGACACAACACACTGGCCACAACAGGACTCTAACCCACAACCTTTGTATTGTAGAGCGAGAACATATCCAGGCGTGGAAAATCAACTCCACATATATACTCAGCACATGCTTGCCTAATTGGAAATTTGTCCCAAGGATTATGATGACTCCAGTTAGGCCTACAATGTTCCCACATGGAGATGGTTGCTTTACAATGATATCTAGGGCTACATGTACCTAAACACACCCTCCCCCGTTAATTATACAGACTGATTAGATGACATATCAATCAGTGAGATACATGTACATGTATCCACCATCTTTTGAATTTCTGAAAAATTTGATTGATTGTCATGTCAGGAGACTATAAACATACCCAACCATACAATAAAATCAAAGAAGGCTTTCTAAGGTTGTTTTTATCTTATTAAGTGAGATGCTTCACACTTGAATAGGCTGCACCCTAGTTGATGCGATCTGATTCTGATGATTCACCAGTGGCAGCGAAATTACAGCGATTTGATCAATCTTTGAAAGGCATTATATAAATTATTATTATTACTATTATTTTACATTGTATTAAACTGGTCTAGTTTGAGGCATTTCAGACCATTTTAAAGATAATTTAAGGTTGCCAATTTATTAAAATGCTGAACTGCTTAGGGGGCAACCCCCCCCCCCCCCCCCTCACTGGAAAACCTTACCAAAATATGCCAATTATATTTCCTACCTGAACATTTTATAATACTTATCTAACATTTCTAGAGACAATTGTAATTTATTTATTTTCACCGATTCACAATGAATGAGCTTAAAATTTGGCATTACTACATTATTGCATTGATAAATAAAATGTACCGTCCCTAAAATGCCTGTGGAGCACAATTTCAAGTAAATTCATACAGAATGCGACTAATGGATGCACTTCAATGGGTTAAACTTGATAAAAGATGGCATAATCACCTTTTACTAATTGTGTATAAATGTTTAAGAAATATAAGTCCATCATACTTATCGATGCAGTTTGAATTTGTTCATAATAACCATTGTCATGTAACAAGAAATCACACAAGTAATACTTTGGTTGTACCGAAATTTAAGTCGAACTCAGGTATGCGAACGTTTCATGTTAGGGCAGCATATGCCTGGAACAACTTGCCATCAACAATCAGAACCGAGCTTGAGAATATGTCAGTGCAACAATTTAAAACAAAGATCCATGGAATTTAAATTTTGTGTTCTAAAGTATATTACAATTCTGCATTTCCTTGCTGAATTTATCTGATGGTTCTGTATATATATATTTATGTAAATAGTTGTTATATTCCATGTATATATATTGTAAATAATTATGTATTTTTCTCTGTGAAATGAGGGCCTGCTTGGAAAGCAGTGCTTGACACTGAAGCTGTTTACCCTCAATAAAGAAAGATTAAATAATAATAATAATAATAAAATTTGAGGTGCCCAACTTTTTGGCAATTCTAACCATGCTACCAATCACTTCAAGCATATTCCTTATACCTTTGGATCAGTTGAAACAATCCGCTGTTATGTTTTTGTTTAGCAACCAGTTTTTTAATCTATTGCTCTAGCAGAATTTAAATAATTTGAACATTTTAGACCATGGAACTAAAACTTGCATGCAAAAGTGCTGGAAGAAGAACAAGAATTAAGATTTTTTTAAGCCGCTGTACAAAAACAAACATGTATAGATATATTAATGACCTGAAATTCGGGTTGGACATGTCTGGCGTGTCCTCCGGAAGTTTGTCGTGATCGGTAAGCTTTGATTAGGTTAGCAGCCAGCTTATCTGTCCACTGATCTAAGTCAGCGTCACTCAGATGAGAGCTATCCACATTCCCAAGAAGGTACTGTTGTATATTGATGGGTGTCCCTGGTGTTCGTTGACCACCCTGGATGGAACAAATGGATGGGGGAGTCATAAACTCTGTGCTATAGACCACATCTGGCTTATAAGAATAGCCATCCCCTTGGAAATATCAGGGTCCAAAATAGGCTTGTTTAAACAAAATGCATGTTCTAAATGCTGCAATCCATGTATTTTGGACCCTTTTATCTTATCACATCAAGTACTTTGTCATAAGATATAAAAACCAAAACTTTATCCATCGACCCAGATTTATTAAAAAATTGAACATTTTTAACTGACCCAAATTTAAGATATTTTAGAAACAAATTAGAAGTATTTTTAAAAATAACAGATTTTGTGAAAGATTTTGGTGCTATTTTTATTGTCTTTAGAAGAAAAAATACTACTTGAGAGGCCTGTCCATAGACCATTTTCTGTTGCCTACCCACCCGTGGTATAAAATCTCTTTTATATTATTGCTCGAGTAACAATTAGTCTGACATCAATACCTTTTCTTTGTTGATTTCAACCTTGATCTATTAGATAGAACAACGACCTATTAGATAGAGCAACAATACAACAATACGACCTTTAACCATCTCTCATGCTTTTCATTCAAACATTTAGGCGCCCATGCAGAGCAATATTTAAACCAATAACTTACATTTTCTCCCGGTGGTGACAATTTCAATGGTCCATAGTTACCAGACATTGTGTTATCTCCTCTCATGCCTGTAAACAACAAATATAATGAGACAAATGTTTCTAACACTGGAAAATACTTTCATTTTAATATTTTTGTTTAGTTAAACATTATTCTTGGACATTTTTCTATTAATACGACACATTCAAACAATAGATTATCATTTTGATATTCTTTCAAGCCATCTGATATCTAAGCACAATTGATTGATATCAGTTTGTTTTGTAAACTCTTACAAATAGTTTTCTTTCTCTTATAATGAAGTTTGACCTTCAGGAAAGACATTCCTTGACTCATAAATCAATCTTGACTGTATTTTCTGTAGAAAAATCTCAAAAAAGGAATTGTCAACTTTTTTTCTGATTTTCCTCATAACAAAAGCATTCCATATGATTGTGTTCCGAAAAAACTGAAAACGACGTTAACACGGTGTAAAACCATGGAATTCTATTTACACACTAAAAATCACTCAGAAAAAGTTGTCAGGTTAACCCCAACAGTTTACTTTAACCAATTCAAACCATGAGTAATGAAGTAATTAGGAAGCGCATTGCTCTGTAACTTACAAGATATTTTAGTTTTATGTTTATAAATGAAATTTGACCAAAATATTGCATTTAGAGGAAAAACTCAAGAGGGCGTACTGACGTTCGATGAAAAGAACCCTTAATGCCTTTTGTCTGAATACTTGAGTGCTTCAATTACATACTACTGGAAATGGCACTACAGGGTGTAACAAACAAAGTTATACAATTTTGAATAAATAAAGAAAAATAATTCCAAAGGTAATTTCTGTTTTAACTTTTAATGGCATGCAAAGGGAATTTTCTCAGCTTTTTAATAAGATTTGTTTCGTGAAAATTGGTGGTCAGGAAGCAGAGTTATGATCAATTGTCTAAAGTAGTCGTAAAACCATCTGATCCACTTTGGCTAAATCACTTGGAAGAACTGTGAGTCCATATGGTGAGATAATGGTTCATTTCAAGTGGATTGTCTGACGGCAGACTTTCCAAGGAGACTCCAATATGCAGTTATGCACAGTGGCTAGAGCTGGACGCAGCAGGAAATATTAATGCATGATATTTTCAGTGGAGACGAAGCAATCTTTCCTATGGATAGCAGAGTGAACACCAGTCTCATCAGCCATGCGCACAGGAATAACCCTTCCTCTAGATTTCACTAATGACTACCCAAAATCAGACAGAAACCGCTTGTTCGGGAAGGAATCTTTGGTGATGGGACTTTGATTGGACATATTTTCGTAGATGGGAACATGAATGCTTAACGCTACCTTGATCTGTTTTACAACATGGTGATACCCGAGTTGTTAGCAGTTAGCACATGGAAGATACCTGTTGAACCAGATTGGCTCCATATCTCATCTATGGTGGTTTCAGGATGGGTATCATGTCAGGAGGAATAACGAGCAATTTTATTTATGGACTCAACCAAATTGATCAAGATATTATTATTTACTAATTAAATTTCATGAATTTATTTATTGAAATGAAATAAAAATAGTTGAAAAAGAATTATGTAGTTCTCTAATAATGATCCTTGCATGATACCCTAAGCATTTAATTTCAACAAACAAGATTGTATTCTACGCTGAAAGTGGCCCAACCTGATTTCTAGACGACTAAGTAGATTTTCTTTTCATCATTTTAAAAACAACAAACATACCAACAAATACTTTCTCATGTATGCAAAAGCCATAAAGGCAGGTATTGCCCTGTACATGTACTTGAAGATAAGCAAAATAAAGTGAAATATAATTGAATACTGTAAAGATATTTTCGCGCATTTTGATATCATAGACATTTACGAATTGCTTTTTTTGCGGGCGACCTTCCCTGGATGCACTGCATGAATGTTGAAAACAATATTTGTGCGTGCTATATTTTTTCGCGTAAAAATATTTTGAGCGAAAAGCGCGAAAATTAAACCACCGCGAAAATGTCAGCTTTTACAGTATTATCAGACATCTACCCCTACAATCATTACATACAAGTATCATTCTGAAATGAAAGAAAAATTCCTATCTGGTTGTAGGCCTGAATTAGGATTTACATTTTTGATGAGTAAAATGACAAATCGTAATTCAGAATTCTACCACACATCAAACACAAACACTATCCAAAGTTTCTGATGATAAAATTCCTACCTGGTGGCACATTTGGATTAAATGGTGGCGCTTGTGAGAAAGGTGGCATTCTTCCAGCGCCATTAGTGGCACCACTGCCATTGCCAGATCCATTACCTGTTCCTGGTGGTCCGTCATAATCGGATAAACCAGCCCCAACTGAATGGGATCGCTATCAAAATAAAAATAAAAAGAGCACTTTGTCTATTATTACTGTATGAAATCTGATGATCATTACAAGCAACGGACATGATTCTATGAAGATTATAACTAATGCCCATATACAACAACATCTTTACAAATACAAGTGAAAATAACCCACTTTATTCAAAGTACAAGTACATGTAGATTGGATTTCTAGTGAGTAAAAAACCCTACTCAAGTCACTCAAAGTAAAATAAATATTTAAAATAATTCTTACCAGAACGTGAAGGCAATCAATGTTTTGAATCAATAGCTGTTTTTATTTACTGTTATCAGCAAAAAGAATCACACCATTTCATGGCTCCGTTAACCAGTATGACTAGTAATGAGTATTTTGGTATTAAAAGTTACTGCATTTTTTAAACCGAACAAAATATTGAAGATTGTACTCAATGACGCATGATATTTATACGTATATTATACATGCATGAGACACAATAATAAATAAGACAAAAACAAACTTGCTCAGATTATATATTATTTTCATACTGTTTATACATTAAAATTATTTTTCATACATCAAATTTATTTAATGATAAAATGCAAAATAATGACAAAACAATGTGATTATTTCATGAATTCAGCAGAGCAAAGATGAAGTCAGGCTTTGTGATGATCGGATTAGAGTGTGTTGCGTAATGTTATTCAATAGTGAAATCAAAAGAGCTTATTAGAAAAATATCACAAATCTTCAGGCCTAGAAATTCGTGCCACAGAATCCATTCAGATTCTCGCAAATTTACCTTCCGAATTTGGCACCTTCATACAACAGGATCTGGGCATTTCAAATTGCAATGCAGTATTATGGATGGTATTTCGGGTAATTTTGTACCCGGGTGCCCAAAATTAAATATTTGTGTTTCTTCAGCAAGAGAAAGTATTTTTTCTGACAAAAAAGTGTAAAATAACATTTTATTTAATGAAAATAGAAACATGATGCCAACCCTTCAACATGTTCATGAATAATTGATAGCCACTTGATTGCTGCTGGAAACAAATCTATGGACCCAACTGATTTATGATTCCTTGTGCAAAGAGTGTTATTACCTGCATCAATGTCTGTAGTTTGCTTGTAGATGGTCCAATATTCTCACTATCAAATGGAGCAGTGAAGAAATGATCTGGTGCATGATGGGGATCAGCAACTGATGATGCAAGCAAAACATACACAAAATATATATTATTAAAATAGCAAGACAATAATGCACTATTAATATTATAAAATGATCTACTGTATGTTTATATTTCAACTGCTGTTGTTAAAAAAGTAATTAAAATGTGTCGCAAACACGTTTTTAAAATTTTAAAATAACAACACAAAAAACACCAACAACCAAGTTTGTTTCTAGTAAATGTGATGTGTACGAACTATGTTTTCTTTTGTAGCATTTTAGCATAAATCTACTTCTAGGGATTATTTATCTTTTTGAATTTCTGTCAGCCTTTGCTGCATTTTTTCTACTTCTAATATCAGCTGCTGTGTCCAGTCAGTATGGGACAATAATAGAGGATTTGTTTGCATACCCCAAGAAATAATGTTGCAAATAAGGGTGGGCATCGCCACAATTTTTCATGTCGCGATATCGCTGCTAAATATGTCACGATATCGATAATATCGTGATATATTTTAAGACTTAGAAAATGCTATTAATGGGTCAGATTTCTTGCTGAATATGCCATTTTTGCCATCATTATTTCGGCAATATCAGTAGCAAACTACACAATCACAACCAATCGTGGCGATCGCCATTTTCTCTTTCTTCCCCATCATGCAATAGCAACTGACCAAAATTATCATTACGCATGCGTTGCGACCGTGGGAAAGATCAATTTACAATTTTTCATTAAAATTTCTTTCGGATGTTTTCGACTTTCTGAAGCCCGAGAAAATGATGTCATGATAGTAATTCGATCGCACGTGTTTTGTGTCGAGATTTCGCGAGATATTGCGAAATTGTCACTCGTTAGTAAAGGCGCGGTTCAAACATGTGCGATTAAGCCTTCAACCGATAAAATTGCAGTGTCTGTTAGCGAGGTTCTTTTTTTATGAATGAAAAGCCACGAGCAGCATTGTTTTATTTATTAAATAATAACAGAACAGAATTAAAGAAGGAATATGAGTGCTTCATTATATTTACAAAGGTAAAAACGGACTACAATCTTACGATATTATTGCCAAATTGGCGACTTTATTAAGCTTTCTTGTGGGCATTTTTTGGTCTATAATTTATCGTGGGGACATCGTTGAAGCATGGTAAATTATCGCGATGGGATAATTAATATATCGTAACTACAAATGGTACACCTGTAAAATCTCCTTCAAATTAATAATCTTAATGACAAATTGTATACCTTCACTGCCACTCATTAAAATTGTGTAAATGATTTCTATCTGCACAAAAATAACACAAATAATTTCTACAATATTCTGATTGACTCATAATTTGTAATGTGTTAACGAAAACATTAATAAGTGAGTAACCAAAAATAACAAAATAATTTCTACAATATTCTGATTAACTCATAATGTGTAATGTGTAATGAAGATAATAATAAGTGAGTAACCAAATTAATTTAAATGACATAGATCAATAACTTCATGGTTAAACGAGTACACAGAATGAGAATTTGGAGGCTGATGACTATATATGACTATATTAGAAAATTGACAATTTCAAGGTTAACCAAGAATCTGAAGACCATGACTTACAATGAAGGTCTACTACAGAGGTCCCGCCAAGGTTTTTAAAATGCATGTCCGTCCGCGTAGACGCAAGTTTGCCGACAAGGTGGCAAAAAATTGTGTCCAAAGGGAAATGTGTGCGTCTATGGGCCGATTGTTAAGGTGCCATCTATTGTCAAACTTAAAATTCTTAAATCCAAAATGGCGGATCGCCAGCCGATAAACCCGGATATGACAATCGGCGGCGAAATATCACATTTTAGCGAGCATAAGTGTAAGAAAATGCACAGATTTGATTAAATAAACCCATTTCCAGTGAATCTCAAATATAAATGTGCCCTTTTCATGAATTAAGAGTGATTTAGCTGACAATTAGTTTTTTCTAATAAGCTTATTATTTATTTTGTCAAACTTTTATTTTTGAGCTTCGGGAACTTGCACGTCCAATCAAATGGAAAGATCACTAAACACTGCACTGAAGCAAACTAGAGGAAGAGGACACAATTGCTGCTTCTAAGTTCTAGTTTCCGTAATATTGCTTAACATAAACATAGCGGTACCTACGGGAACTCATCATCCTTCTTTCAACTCCCCACCCCCATGCGACTAGAACATGCTTGAAAAGGATCCTGCTGAGTACCCATCTCTCAACATGCCATTTAAAAAAATTCACGGTGATTTAAGCCAATTCCAATGATGTCATGAATGGTTTTTGGTGCTCAAATTTGTGCTAGTGCATTGTATTTGTATGTAATAACTATGACTTCATTGAAATCGGAGCTTTAAATCACTGCAAATTTTAAAAATTGTATGTACATGTATGGCAGTGTTTATGATAAATATGATGTTCTGTTCAATATAACTACGCGGTTTAGGCTAGATAATTACTTTTCTAATATATAATGGACAATGTTGTGCTTGCTGGACACCTTCTTCAAGTACGGACTATCAACTGGAAAGATCACTGAATACTGAAGCAAACTGAAGGACACAATTCCCGCTTCTGGATTCCGTATTGCTCAACATCGTGGTACTCATCATCCTTCTTTTAACGTCCCCCCCCCCCCAACCCCATGCAATTAACCCCTCAAGGTCGACCCGTTACGGAACCCCGTGTTGTAATGGTAGTATAATTCTAATTTTCAGTGGTATGCACCTACCGTCCAGGCTACATTTGACGTCTTAGAAAATCCAACTTGGGCTTAGCAAATACTTCAGAGTCACAGATACAATTCAAACATAAAAATTGGTGTATTACATCGTCGTCAAATTGTATTTGAAGAAAATGGTGTGGTTGGAAAAAAAACATGCTTCGGTGAAATTGTTTTGAACACGCCACGAGGTCAGGCTGACCTCAGGCAACTTATGATCACTTCCGGACACGGCACGTATTTTTGTGTGTGAGGATGCATAGTCCGGACGGCACGCTTTATACAGCGTGGGACTTCAGAAATCAAAATATCAACAAAAGCGTGGGGGTCAGAATATTTCTGATATAAAGGGTGTAGTTGTATAAAGCGTGGGGGTAAAATAAAAAGGGTGGGGGTTAAACAAATCACATGCAGATATAGTAGTTTAATTCATTTTGAAAGAAATTGTAAAAAAATAGGACATTTGCCACCAATTTCAGCGCATTATTTCAATCAAGTTTCAACATTTTCCGACGCACTTTCGGTACGGACAGCCCGTCTCCCATGAATCATATCGTGATTTCTACTCTATTTTGCCATATTTCAAAGCCAGCTTTTAATTTGTTATGTTGGTACCACCCAAAATATTACTGTTGTGCCCTAGAATTATTTATTTTGATGATGGAAATGTGCCAAAAGTAGGTAGTATTTTGATATCATCCACTTCCGAAAACTTCCGAATTCGGAAGCATTACACTATTTTAGCTTAATAATACATTGCATGCAATGACGCAAATTTGATGGACCCCTAAAAAGCTCTTGGGATCCAAAATGTCCCCTTTTCGGTATAAAGGGTGGGGGTTGAACATTCCCAAATAAAAAGGGTGGCTCTGTAAAAAGGGTGGGGGTAAAATAAAAAGGGTGGGGGTCTGACCCCTGTCCGGACAGTGGGATGTCAACCTTGTGTAGTGTAAGTATGTGAGCCATGTTTTCCTTTCGCAGGGAAAAGCCATATTTCATGAATAAATGCCAGTAAATAATTTAATAAATCGCAGTTCTTGTATGTACAGTATTTATATAAATTCTGTTTTATCTATTGCATTTTTTAAATATGTTTTTGGTGTATTTCAGATACCCTGATGGGGGTCTAATGAGATAAATTTTTAAAAAAACCCTATAAAATACTTACATGGAGTATACGGTTTATTCCGACCCGTCCGACCACTTTGACTATCTGTGGTCTGACACTCAATACATGGAGATCGAGAAAATTTGGCAGATGTTGAAGAGACACAGGTGGTAGGGGTAAACGTAAAGTAGTACACGCAAAGGAAGCCGCCATCTTAATCCTTTTAGACAACATGCAGTATTCACGAATTTTCATTTTCACACCTCAGATAATGTGCTATTTTTCTGCTTCCGTTGTTCGATTAAAAGAAATAAGGTAGGTAGTTAATTAATGTTAGAGAACGTACCCACCTACCTTATTTTTAAAAACGAAAAACTGAAGCAGAAAAACAGTGCATTATCTGAGGTGTGAAATGAAAATTCGTGAATACGTGTCGTCTAAACGGATTAAGATAGCGGCTTCCTTTGTGTGTACTTCTTTACGTCTACCGCTCCACCTGAGTCTCTTCAACAACTGTCAAAGTTCCCGAATTCCATGCGTTGATTTGTTGGACCGCAGATAGTCAAAGCAGTCAGATGCACGGAATAAACCGTATACTACCATGTAAGTATTTTATAGGTTTTTAATTTTTTTTATCTCATTAGACCTAATCAAGGTTTCAGAAATACAACAAAAACATATAAAACATGCAAGAGATATAAAACAGAATTCATATAAATACATACAAGAACTTTATGAAGTGATTTATAAAATTATTTAATAGCGAAAAATTCATTATATATACAGCATATCCCAGCGAATGGAAAATATCACGCACGTGCTAAACCCATACGTAACTTACACGAGGTTGACACAAGGAGAAAAATAAGCAGGTTCTGGGAGATTTTTACCCAACGGTTGCCAAGATTAGCCCCTGGCGTTTTTCAGATTTTGCACAGTACAGTATAGGACCGGGAGCTAATTTTGTCCAAAAAGGGAAAAAGTAGCTCCCGGTTCATGAATGCTTATTTTTCTCCTTGGGTTGACATCCTCTCAAAAAAGAAAATATAGGCTCGAATTCCCGGGTCTGATTGGTTCTGCAAGATTGTACAAGTTTGTCCGCATGTGCAGTAAACTGACAGAAGGGCGACCACCGCAGCGAAAGGCCATGTGTCGTGTCAGGCCGGTGCCTCTGTACTCAGTTTCCAATTGCCGAGATTGAAGCCTCTAGTGTGATAGCGCCCTCGATTTGTGAGTCGCATCGCGCGTCTCATTTGCCTTATAAGGACTTTCGTATTGTCAATCATAGCGTCGCCCTCGATTTACGAGTCCCATGGCGTGTACCCACGCCCATAAATGGGAGGCTCTTTTTTTGCGATTCGAATTTCCCTCCCATTATATACTCTCCCTGGTCGTGTCCGGAAGCGATCAGAAGTTGCCTGACCAGGCTGACCTCGTGACATTTTCAAAACAATGTCGCCGAATCATGTTTTTTTCCGACCACACCATTTTCTTCAAATACAATTTACAACGATGTTATCTACCGATTTTCATGTTTGAACTATATCTGTAACTCTTGAAGTATTTGCTAAGCCCAAGTGACATTTTCTATGACATCAAATGTAGCCTGGACGGTAGGTGCATACAACTGAAAATTGGGTTTACAATGTATATGCCACCATACAACACGGGGGTTCCGAAACCGTTCGATCTCTGGGGGATATTTGGCTCTACAGTCTACATCCATATAACCAGTTTGCACCAATTTTTACTCGCACAAGATTATGCACTTATTACATGAAGGCTGTATCTTTGTTGCGCAACATGCACGCATCCATTCCATGACACTCCGACTATCTTTAGCTTGAAATCTGAACTTTACACGAAGAACAAAAATAGTTTGCTTCAAATTTGATTATAATTTAAACAATAACCTCACTGTGATTGTGATTGTTTAAATTATAATCAATTTGGCCATTTTCTGAAAAATGGAGTATAAATTTTGCCATTTTCTGAAAAATGGAGTACATATGAAATTGGTTTCAAATAAAAAGACCTAGGCCCACCCACTGTAACCCAAACAGCACAATTGGATAACATGTACGCACTTGACTGCATTTTACTAAGTGTGAATTTTTTAGGGGCGGGTTGAAAATCAATTGCTGATCGAAAGGACAGAGAAGTACATTGTAGACTATTTGTTTTGATTTTAATACCAACGTTTAATTAGCTCCGACACATATAGCTCTATGGAATGAAACCATTCAACTGGACATCAGATATTTTCATCAATATTTTACAACATTTCTGAATAAAATTAGTCAAACGTTTGCTTCAGATATTATGTTTTTAATGTTCAAAGAAAAAATATGGTTAAATAGCTCTATCTATTTCAATTTCCAAGAAAAACTTACTTGAATTTAATTTGCCCTACCACTACAGTAAATTTACGCCGCCGACTGTCTATTATTGTTTTCGTAGATAACGTTATTCATTAAATTAAATAAGACTATTTACGTTCTACAGGTATCTAACCAAATTTGCGCAATCAACAATTATCAAGGTCATGTTGACGTCAAAGACTCGCAAAGGGGAAACTGAGTGAAGAAAACAAGTGTGTGAATATGCAGAACGCATCACACGGAGCAACGGGTAGTGAATCACACACATGCACAGTGAATTCTGGGTAATTTATCAGCAACAGGGGTAATAAACCTGGACATCTCCATCTGACAAAATGAATCATATTATAGGTTTTAGATAAGATTTGTATGAACAGATGGACTATAACTTCATGAATATCGATAGTTTAATGCTCAATTTGGTCATGATAATTTAAACCAATCAAAATCCTTTTTGAAAGACCGAGCGGCAAGTGATGGATTGACAAAAAATGTTAAATTTTAATTTGTTTGTATTTACATGATTTAGGCTTAACGCTTAACTAAAATAGGGTTGTCCAGTTTCGTATTTTTCGAGCGGCGCCCTTCACCGTATACCAAAATGTTGACAAGTGTTGCTACGTTATCTGGCCCAAATACGGCGACTCTCAAGAGAGTGGACGAGGCCCGGTTTCAAATGAAGGTAAGTTGAATATTTGTATTTTCTAGTCGAAATACGTTCATATTTAATATTAATAACCATTCCGAGAGACGATTAAACCGATCTTCTTCCAGAATATCGCCGATTTAATAGAGTAATTTTGATCGTAAATCGGGCATGCTAAACCAGTCGCAACCCTTCCGAATTTGACATCCATGTTACGAATCAATTTCTCAAATATCTTTTTACTACCTGAAACAAACACCTCCACAGCCGGTTGTTGCATCCTGACACTATATTTTAACTTAAGATGTCCATCGTTTTTCCTAAACTTGACGCGGTTAGAAGCTTAATTGGTCTGAATCCATGTGTGTAACCCGACGTACGTGTCTCTTTTCGGTGTTGGGCGAAATAGATTGGCGCATGTTTTACCGGCAAGACGATATTGTCGTGCTGATGAATCAGTTGATCGGGAGCATGTGCTTTCACGATCGTGCATTCAGGATTTTTTTGTTTTGATTTGTGTAGTTTTATGGGCAAGGGTTGGGGAAAGAGGGGACCCGGAAGGGGTCTGCGAAGGTGTAAAGCCCAACATTGATTGGAAATACTTTTTAAAAAATCAAAAATCTTCCAATTATTTTTTTTAATTTTTTTTTAAATTTTAAACTTTTGTAGGATTTATGGTACAATGTACATGGTAAACATTAATGGTTTGGGATAGCCTGATAAAAATAAGGCTTCGGGAAGGGTAGAGCTATAAACATTGATATTCAGAATTTTTAAAAAAAATCCCCTTTTTCTATGAAGTGGAGTAGGGGAGAAGGGAAAAGGAAGAGTCCATAATTTATTTGAAATACTTCTGATTTGTTTTATCATTTATAGAATGAAGAAGGCATCATTAGAAGAGGGAGAGAAAGCAAGATAACACAAGACTACAGAAGAATAACACTGAACATAAGTTCCAAAAAGAAGCAATACTTGTTATTTATTACCAGTTTACAAATAACTTTGTGTAACGTTATACATACATGTAATACTGTTGTTAAATTGTACATAGGCTACTTGTTTATTACACTTTTCAAATATGGCAATGCTTGCTGTTTAAGACAGGTATGCTTATCAATAATAAAAAACCCAAAGAAACTTCCTCAATTTTTTTTAAAGATGTTCCATATTGTCGAACAGAAGAAAAAAAATGGGGACCCAGTAAAATGGGCCTGAAATCATCCAGAGAAAGTATTAACCCAAGTAAAGTAGTTGACCTGTATTCTTTTCATTTGCAGAACATTCAAACTGATTTAGTCATGGCCGAGCTTTGGTTTTTTCACATGCAGACATGGACGACTTGATTCTTCCACGGTTCTCCACATCGTGTCAAAGCTGATTTTCCTTTCACTATAATAAAACAAAGACTGTCAATGTGCAAAGAGAGAATGTGTTATAATAAATTGTAAATATATTATAAGATTACTGTACAATGTATAAATTTGTGAATTAAACTATATTAGTGAACAGCAAGGTTTGGTTTGAGAGTCTTTTGGGCTACTTTGGGCTAAGAAAATATTGAGCCCTTTTGGGCTGAAAAATGGTTCATCATTAAACATGGCGTATAAAAGCCGTATATAATGAATCACAGTTTTTGCATTGAAACCTGTGTTATAAAAACCATCAATTTTACAGCACATTTTGACCATAACTTCACTTATAAATACTTGACCTAGTGAACTCATCAAGCACTCATTTTAAAGATGATATGATCTTTCCATCAATACTATCAAAACAAAGAATTCTCGATCAAATCGTATACGATTCCTCTGTGTCCCATGCGACTGGGGCGTATTGTGCGTGACCACGTAAATTGCGATGGCAAGGGCGCAGTAAAACCGGAAGATGTGACGTACTTGTAAACAAATAAATAGGTAATTGACCAATCGCGGCCCTTATTATCAACAAGACCCCACGCTGCGTGATTGGACAATTATGTAAGTTCATGTTTATTCATGTCACGTACGATTTGTCGATTGCGTTGTGGCTTGGTTGTCAAGGGCTCATCACGCTGCATTCAAAATGTGGATAAATGCTGGCGTGACTGGAATAAACGTTTTGATCGAGAATTCTTTGTTTTGATTATAATTATAATAACATTTAAATTCAACATTTAAAAAAAAATTATGAAAATCCCTAACTTTACAGCTAAAACTTCCATCAACGTAAAAGAGTCCTATATTTATTATTTTATTTGATGCGTTAAAATTTAAATCATACACTACTTGCATTAGTAAATTGAGATGTATTGTACAATTATGTGAATCATGGAGTGTCATTGTTGACAGCTCACCACTGCATCATTCACAATCACAGCTGTGTGTGTGTTTGGTATTTTGTTCGTAATTGTAGGTCAATTTATTCGGTACTTTTCTCTTAAAATTTGTGTAATGTTCCATGAAATCTAGGTGCTATAGTTTACTGTATATCTGCCCCTAATGACTAATTGTGTTAAACTTACGATCCATTGCAGCCAAATCGTGACTCAAAGAAGAAAGAGAGTTGCCTATCGCGAAGTTATTCATGTTGTTCTCTGTAGGTGATTTAGATAAGCTACCAGGGTCACTGTGTAAAAATTGACAATCGTCTCCGTAAAAACAAGTTCTTTTAGCCGCCCAATATCGGCAAATTGCTTGCTTCTTATGACCTGGAGATCCACTGTGCATGTTTAGTACAAGTTCAAGATGATATGTTAGCTGGAGAAATGAACCATTTCACCGAAGAATCGGTGACATTTTACTTTGAAGTGATCCATATGTGAAGCTCCTCTGCTACCTTTCGAATACCATGTTTTCATTTATGGGCCATCGCTCTTACGGCAAAGGTCAGATTTGAGGCAGCGTTCAGCATGTATAATAACGTGCAATGCGATTTCGATGGAAAGTAGCCCTTGAGCATGATATTGTAAAACCAATCAATTACACACAACCTTAGTCACTAAAACTCAAATATTATTTTAATCAATATTACTCTTCTCGTATACTTCACCAACTTAAATTGATAAATATAATTAAAATAAATCAATTAGTTTATTTTAGTTCATATGTGACTGCGAAAGTTGTTTTAATCATGTCAAAAATCATGATAATGTTAGTTTTATTTTCAAGGCGGTAAATTTCAAAATGGCGACCTCCATTGAACAGCCAAATATTCAGAACTGAGCTAGTATTGAAACTACTTTTTCCTCTCAATGATGGCTACTGTTGGCTTGTCTCAGGAGCTGGAAGATTTGTTCAATAGTGTAGCAGGAGATCTAGGCTGGTCAAATCCAAAAGAGGTTTTAGAGAGCCTTGAACTGGAGGTAAACAAACAAAATTATATTTTACATTTTATTTTGTGATTTTCATTCATTCATCCAAACTGTAAACAATTCAATTCTTCAATCTTCAAATTTCAATGTACATGTGTCACATCCTATTCCTAGTTGTAGTATTAGTAAGCCTCACTCAGCTTGTCCAAGGTTTAGACATCACTCATGTCGTGCTGATGTGCAGGGTGATAGACAAAGATGTGGTGCGAGTAAAAAAAAGTAAAAGTTAGTTCATGATGATGAGTTACAAGTTGAACGTAATTTTGATAATTTTGTTTTGAACTTCAAAGACAAGTTCAAATTCAATTAATCAATTTCATCATCGTATCATTTTTGGGCAATCCATGATTTTTTTTTAGAAAGTATATTTTCTTGCAGATTTACACTTCTGATCATAAATCATAATCATAAATAAATACATTCTGAATACAGACATCATACAGAGCGATACGATTCCTAATTTACTTCAAAATCATGTTTTTAAAATAGATTGTCTGCGCAGACACAACACGACTGTGACAGGACGTTCAAACCTGGCTGAATGTCCCATTGATATTACAATAGATACAATGGGCACCTACCACCCTTTGTTTGACGTCTTTGAAATGCGATATAACCCGCTGCTACTTGACACGACGGTGGACGCAGGCGCGTACGCAGGTTGGGTGTGAAACACCCTTGGGTTGAGTCTGTCCTTGGCAAAGGAGAGGAAAAAGAGAAGGGAGAGGAGAGGAAAAGAGAAAGGAAAGCAAAAGAGAAGGGGAGAGAGGGGACAGCAGAGACAGGGGAAAGAGGGGACAGCGGAGATGGGGAGAGGCATGGCAGTGGCGTAACCAGAGAAAAATAATGTTGAGTAAAAAATTCCCAAATCGCTTGATGATGATATAAAGACACTAACTTAGGGACAAATTCTCATTTTTAACCTACCGTATTATCCCTATTAAGCGCCTAGGGCGGTTAGCAAAGTCATTTTGGGTGGGCGCTTATTATGTTACCTTTTTAAAACTCATTTATCGTACTAAATAAAATGTACAAGTGGTCATTTGAAGATGCTGACCATTTGATGGTCATTTGAAGATGCTGACCATTTGATGGTCATTTGAAAATGCTGACCATTTGATGTACTAAATACAATGTACAAGTGGAAATTTGAGAAGGCTGACCACTTGATGTACTAACAAAAATGTACAAGTGGTCATTTAAGGATGCTGACCATTTAAAAAGGTGGGCGCTTATATACTGTAAGGGATTTTTTTTGGTAGTCATTGAGAAAAATAGGAGTGGGCGCTTATAAGGTCCTGGGCGCTTAATAGGGATACTGTATCTAATATTTTTTGAAATTTTGACCAAAAAATGCCACCAAAAAAAAGTTTCTATTTTTTTCTCTCAATTTTTTGGCACTTTTTGGTCAAAATTGCAAAAAATATTAGATCATATATATAATATAAGTTAAAATTATTTTTTATTATTTTTAAATCAAGCGTGTGCAACCTGTGGCGGCCAGGCACCAGCCTCCTATCTGCGGCCCGCGAAGCAATCCCAAAATTCCCATTGATGTGGCC
Source organism: Ophiura sarsii (assembly GCA_035610835.1). NCBI lineage: Eukaryota > Metazoa > Echinodermata > Ophiuroidea > Amphilepidida > Ophiuridae > Ophiura > Ophiura sarsii. The sequence goes on from CM069450.1 coordinate 61,213,424, forward strand.
CGTTTTAACCGGAACTCCCATATAGGTTACACAAATGGCGGATTTATTTAGTTGTGTGCTCCCTCATAATTAGTAAGGTGACGCGCTGCATTTAGTAAATATTCCGGACGTGTTTGGAATGTTTGACAATCACTGCGGCCCGTGAATGGATCTCAAAATCACAATGAGGCCTGAGTGGTAGAAAAGGTTGCACATGCTCGATTTAAATGAACCTTTACAACAACTTTAATTATAAAAAAAAGTTTGAAATATCTTATCATCCAAGTACATGCAGGTTTTGAACAAATTGTTCGCAAGTGGGCCAAAGTTACACACACGTGGGGTAACTTTGGCCCACTCAAAGATTGGATGGAAAACTATCTAGAAATACTGACATTTTCAAAACAAAAATAATCATGTGAAAGGGTTATTTATTTAAGTTATTTATATACTATCAAGTAGTCTAGTTTACAAAAAACAACAACTTTCATGCAATGAATAAAAATAAAAATGTAAAAAAGTGGGCCATTCTATGGTACCGTACATAGAACCCTGAAGTGTAATAATTTATGGGAAAAGTGTTGAATGATGGCAATAGATAGATATTCGGGTGAAGCAATTTATGTGGCAAGTGATCAAATCGTAAAATTGTACACGATAGAATTAATGTAAACGGTTTCAGATGGTAGTTAGTATAACTATATGACGAGGGTTGAGCGCCAGAAGGCCGTAACTCAAAAAATGCTATTTTGAGATCGACTTTCAAATATTTGGGACTCATTATAATACACTGTAGCACCCAACTTATAACTCTAATTTGAGTCAAATTCAGAGTGTTTATGAGTTATCTCTTTTTGGTTCTGAAAATCTAAGTTATATGGATTATTTTTGTACCAAAATATCAATTTTCCCAAATGTTGAGTTACAGCCTTCTGTCGCTCAACCCTCGATATAGGCCTAGAATTAATATGTAGATGCAAAAAACCTGATTTCCAGGAAACTTGAGTACCATGCACTGATTGCATTCCCATACGTATCTCTCACTCTCAGTGCCCCTTTTTAACAATAAAAGGATGGTGATTAATGGAATGTATCAAATGTATTGATTTTCAGTTTATATCACATTATATTTATTGCCACCATAAAGTTGAAGGAGTAGACAAAAAGTGATTTAGAGCTAATGGTAGCCATTGGCTACATGCGGGTCATATATTTTCGCACAATCTATCATTGCTGAAATGTACACATTTTGGCATTATGGTGTACCAAGATTTATCAATTAAGCCTTGTGTTGGTGAACGGCTCTGCCCTTTCGCATGTTGGTATGGCGGACGATTGATGCTCTAATATATTAAGCAAATTTATCACCATACCCTTTAGTTTGGCATACACTTCATCTAACTGATTTGCATTAACCCTAACCCTAGAACGTGGCAGTGGGGATGGAACGAAGAACAGGGGGTTAAATAAAAAATGGGGAAAATTATGTCCGCCGGCCCCGGGAATTGAACCCGGGTCGGCCGCGTGACAGGCGAGATATACTACCACTCAGCCACGGGGAGGGCTTCACAGGCTAAAAAAATAAATCGGAGACCATATATACCCGTATTTTAGTGCTACATGAGATAGAACTTATGCGCGCGCAAGCCAAGTGGTGCTGGCTGTGATGTTTCTGTGAGACGTAGTAGGGTTAGGGTTATAGAAATACACTGTTTTGTGTCGTATTAACCCTAACCCTAGAACGTGGCAGTGGGGATGGAAAGAAGAACACGGGGAGGGGGTTAAATAAAAAATGGGGAAAATTATGTCCCGGGAATTGAACCCGGGTCGGCCGCGTGACAGGCGAGATATACTACCACTCAGCCACGGGGGGAGGGCTTCACAGGCTAACAAATTGGAGACCATATATATATATATATATACCCGTATTTTAGTGCTACATGAGATAGAACTAGTGCGCGCGCAAGCCAAGTGGTGCTGGCTGTGATGTTTCTGTGAGACGTAGTAGGGTTAGGGTTATGATGGACAATTAAACACCTTATCATTTGACATGACATTTTGTTTGCCATACACTTACACTTAATTTGTTAACTGATTTTCGCATTATCACCTTATTCCTCCTATAATTGTTGATTTACTTTGTCTAATATAATATTATTCAGCTATATCTTTTATCTCCCATTGTTGTATTGCAACATTCCATAATATTGTGAATAAATTTACATTGTCCCTGTGTTTATTCAATTGTGTAATCGGTGGCTCTCTATGGGATAAACAGAGTCAAAAAGCCAATTATCCAGAATATTTATTTATTTATTTATGCTTTCTTTATTGAGGGTAATACATGTATACTTCAGTGACTTGCACTGCTTTCCAAGCAGGCCCTCATTTCGATACATACATAAATAATAACAAATAACAAATTTGTTACAGTGTTTAAATATAATATAAATTATGATATTACCGAATTCAATTTCGATACTTTACAGTGGAGATAGAGGGTTTGAATTGACCGAGTGACATATTTTCTAAATCAATACGAATAGATGGTGATAAATTGTTCCACAGATGGCCAGATGATCAGATCTGAAAAGAAAAGGGCGCATACCAGAATTTGAGTTGATTTTAGGAATGATTAAAGTATTACTTGAAATATTCCTGGTAGTATGAATGTGATAGTTTTTGTACAAATTCAAAATTGGATGATAAAAAGGTTGGACTTATATCTTTTAAACATTGATAAACCTTATGACAATTTTAAAGTGGGCAATTCCCCATATTCGAAGCCGCCAGATATCAGATTGCCAGGGATGCAAAGAGCACGTTGTTCAATCTACCCTGCCCAACAATCTTGACTTCATAAATTAAGGGCACCACCTTATAAAATTACACCCGCGACCCCAATTTTGATTAACCGAACCGATGTACCCAGGCTCAAAACCACTAAAAACGACCAATTCGGATTTCAGAATTGGTGAGAATTCAAATGTTCTCAAAACTATTGTAACACCTACAGAATTAAAGATAACACTTTGAATTTTGACTCGGACAAATATGAGCACGTAATATTCTCAACTTTTTATTTTTTAAATGTTAATGTTAAAATTTACTGATGAAACCTACGTTACCAATGGCTCAAATGTTAGATTGGCAAGCCTTTTAAAGTCCGTAAAATATGCCTATTCCATTGAAACAATGTACTTTATTGTTTGTCTACTTTGTATTTTATATCACACGCTTTAAACACAACATGTACTTATAAATTCTACCATACAAAGGCAAAGGTGAAATTGAAACCTACGTTACAATTGATGCAACCTACGTTACAATTGATGCAACCTACGTTACACATGGTTCTGTTAAGAAGCACCATTTTGCAACCATTTTTGTTTCCAACCTCTCCTAGACACATGATGGCGGTATAATAGCACTTGCTAGGGGGTGATCGTTACGATTTTACTAAAATAAGTTGAGGTGGGTGAAATGGCAGTCACGTATGTTTCGGTAACGGATGTTTCATTTGAACTTCACTGTGACCCAGTTCATGATTTACGGTCGCTGATGAAATAAAATAATTTCAGTTGGATAAGGGTACCATGTACTTATGTTTAGTATATCCCTTGTATACACCCCATTGTTTAATTCTGATAAAATGGTAACGTAGGTTACTTTTCTTAACTATACTGTCACAATACGGTCACAAAATCGATACTAGATGTATTTTTCTTCTCCAAAGCTTTTCCCCAAATTATATCTCCATTCATATAGGCTTTAGACGAGGTGTTAGTTAAGTTTATAAAAGAAAGAAATATGACTTAAAACTAAAAAAAGGTGGGAAAGGGTGAGTTTATATGTATACGGTAACGTATGTTTCATGGAACTTTGCGACAATTATCAATTTAAAAATAATTAACCTCTGCATATTTCTAATGGGTTTTTTTGGTAAAGCATGCAACTGTGTTTGCTTTCTAGTACTACTTTTATGCTCGACAGGACTTGTTTTCTTCAACAACATCACAAACTATCTATAGATAGTGATTTGCGACATATGGTTTTTGCCCGGTTTAGCGTATTTACGAAATCGTAACTTCCAAAATAATAATACCCAAGTCCTAGAATTTTCAGAAGTTTTAGTCTATTATATGTTGAAAATGTATAATGCATGTACATGTAGTTTATAATTACTTTCCAATTTTCATAGTTATTCTTAATTGAAGGCATGCGACACGTATTTTGCGTAATTGGCCGTTTTTAGTGGTTTTGAGCCACCCATCATATTTTAGGTTGAGAATAGCTTTCCTATACTTGTCTGTCCCCAGGATATCAGATTGCCAGGGATACGTAAGAACACGTTGATCAATCGGAACACTGCCAAACAATCTTGACTTTTCAAATTAAGGACACCACCTTAAAGCAAGCCAGAGACCCAGATTTTTCATGAATGAAATTAAGGCTGTGAATGCACGGGTAGTTTCGTACCCGGGTACCCGACCCTTTTTTCGGGCGAAAATACATACTAATTTTTTTTAATTTAATCTTTTTTTCTTTTTTTTCAAGTACAAATTTGTCCCCAAAATGACACATAATGGGGTCATTAGAGGTCATTTGGGGACAAATTAGTACTAATTTTTTTTTTTTTTTTAATTAAAAAAAGAAGTTTCGGGTATTCGGGTACCCAATTTGGTACCCGGGTACCCGGAATAGCGGGCGGGTACCCGGGTTCCCGGGTATAAGTCACAGCCTTATATGAAATGATGTACAGTACACCACCACATTTAGTTTGAGAATAGCATCCTATAATATGGCCTGCCTCGGGATATCAGATTGCCAGGGATACATAAAATTTACATGTTGTTCCATCTGCACCCTGCCCAACAATCTTGACTTCTCAAATTAATAAGGGCACCACCTTAATTTTAAGGTAAGCCCGTGCAATAATAGCTGCTTTACACATAAGTGATTTGGGAAGCAACTTAGGCCAAACCAAGAAGAATGTTTGTCTTAGAAGCCCGCCCGTATTGGTATGTGAAATGACCTACGGCGCGTAGGTCTATGCACTGAGGCCTATACAAAAATCTGGATTTTTTTTTTTTATAAAGTAAAAAATAGTTCTTTGAAAGCTTAGATTAGCAAATCAAAAAATCAAAAAAATTTGCACAGCACTTAGCTATTTTGCCAAATGTTTCTGAGACAAACCTTCTTTGTTTGGCCTTAACATTAACTTAACCCTAACCCTAGAACGTGGCAGTGGAGATGGAACGAAGAACAGGGGGAGGGGGTTAAATAAAAAATGGGGAAAATTATGTCCGCCGGCCCCGGGAATTGAACCCGGGTCGGCCGCGTGACAGGTGAGATATACTACCACTCAGCCACGGGGGGAGGGCTTCACAGGCTAAAAAATCGGAGACCATATATACCCGTAGTTTAGTGCTACAGGAGATAGAACTTGTGCGCGCGCAAGCCAAGTGGTGCTGGCTGTGAGGTGACTGTGAGACGTAGTAGCGTTAGGGTTATGGGAAGTGTCAACCCTATTATTTTGATGATCAACTTTTGCTTCTTAGTTTGAGAATATTGAATAAAATTACATAAAAGTATACATTTATAGAAAGGAAATTTGGAATCCGATGGTGATATCAATGTGATACCAAATAAACTAAATTTTGAGAAATGAACCAAAAAGCGATTTTTCTACCCCAAATTTTTCAGACAGCATAACTATAAAATAAAAATGGTAATTTGTTCTAATATACATTTTTGTAAACAAGACAATTTTGTCTAGGAAGCGATTTTTTCTTTTCCAAAATAAGGCTTAGTTTTGGAAATATTGCTAAAAACATCGGAAAAGTGTAAAAGTCATGTTTTTTTGCATACATTTCGCTAGAAATGGACGCATATCTCGAGTTTAAAATCCATAATCGCCCTGAAAGTCCTCTACACAATGGTAGTAAAAGCTTAACTGATAGTTTGATATTTTTTTAGTTATGTTGTCTGAAAATTCGTAAAATTCCTTCAAATTTGAACTTCTTGAAAACATCGATTTAGTAAAAATATTGACATTTTCAACCATTTAAAGCTAAATGTTCACGGAATACACAGGCGTGTGACCTAAAAAGCGAGTATACTATTATGAAGAATCAAAATAAACTATCAGATTCAATTTATATTGTCACAATGTGAAGAAATTGGAAGAAAACTGAAATTTAAATGATCGTAAGATTGGCCTTTGTTTACATTTTTAGACATTGTTTTGCGCTCTTTTGTTTTTCGCGTCTACATCGCGGATATTAAGTGGCGCGTCTGGTATTACGCACGGGAAGTTTCAGCGCGCGACGCAATGATCGAACAGCTGTCGCAGCATTTGAAAAGCGCGGAACTCCGCTTAAATTCCCGCCAAATAACCATGCGCCTTTTCCTGGCTCAAACTTACCAAACCAACAATTTAAAATCACCCAAAAGAACGGGAAATAATCGCTTCCGATTAGTAACTTATGATGGTAATGATAGAATACATATAAAAGTATAAAATAATAGAGAAATATGAAATTCAATTTTTGAAACAAGTGCCGGGTTGACACTGCCCTTAACCCTAGCTCATTTGGGGTTTGTAGCAATAAAGCTAACAGCAGGGAAACACAGGACATAATGACACAAAAAATAAGTTCATGACAAATTTAAAGGACCATTAATTATTTGTACCCATGTTACTTTCAAATCAAAAGTTGAAATATGAGGGTAGGGCTTTGTAACTTCTTATACTGATATGGGGGGGGGGGGGGGGGGGGGGGGGGGGCTGTAACATTGTTAGATTCAAATTTGAGTTTGACTCAAAGACTCAACTTGCCTAGAGCTTACAGAGGTCCCTACAGTATTTACCTTCATGATTTCCTAGGGTTTTCTCTATATCTGTAGATATCATAGTAATTTGGTTTAATTGTTTGATAGAGAGCGTATTATTTGATCCCCGCATAGAATGCTGTTAGGTTTATCCAAGTCTTCTTGTATAGATATTCATGTTATACTTATATAATTAATTAATATCAACATTTATTGACATAGATTTGTAGAGTAGCTGTCATCCAATGATTTAAATTGTAACTACCTAATTTAATATCTTTTAATAGTTTACAAAATTATTTCTTGATAATGATCATGGTATGGTAAAAAATAATACAAAAAAGGATAGTATAGGCCTAATCAATTTGTTGAGTTTGGGCGGAATAATTAAGGTATAAATGATACACAGCCTACATGTATGATGTAGGTAAGCCCATCACAAGATCAAACAAAATATTTGATTTTGTAAAGATGTATATTGGTACAAAATGTTGATATATTGGTGGAACTACATGTAATGTATAAATTATAAATTGGATTTACTATTTATTAATTTTGTTACAGATCTCAGACGATACTGCTGCATGTCACAAAAAGGCTACGGTCAGAAAGACAAAAGATGGAAAGAAAAAATCAATAAAGACAAAGGGGTTGAATAACAAAAAAGAAATTGTTAGAAGGAAAAAGAAATCTGGTGGTTCCAGCTCCCAGGACACAAGTCAAGACAGCCAGGGTGCGATTGTTGGCAGTCAAACCAAAGACAACCCCAACAACAAAGATAGTGTAGACAGATCCAATACAGTGCTACTAGATGATAATACTACTTGTAAGTCAGGGGCAGAGGATGAACCTGATATCTCTACCACTCAGGGAGTCTCTGCTGAAGATGAACATAGAGAAATTGAAGATGTTAACCATTACTTCAGTGATGTAGGTTCTGATTCAGATATCCTGAGGCCGAGTACCACTGAAACACCAACTGTACATGTAGTTGTTGATTCAGATCCAGAAGCTAATTCTGATTATGAAAATGAAGATCTCAAACCTTCCAGCCATCCACAAAGTTTTAATCATGCCTTTCAAGACAATATTGTAGATTCTAGGCGTTCTAGTAGTCCAGTAAGCTCAAGTGAAGGAGATATAACAGGAAATGATGGCAATTTTGTAGCGATCAATGCAGTATTTGAACCAGTGACCTCTAAAGATGTTGATGATATCTTATCAAACAAAGATGAATCTTCAGGCCATTCCAGTGAAGATGATTCCCATGATTCAAAACAAACGTCACCATGTCTGTCTTTGACTGAAAGACTGATAAAGAATCGCAGACGTATGAAACAGAAGTCACATGAAAGCCCAGACAGTCACAGTATGCCAAATAATTGTGATGAAAGTGTTAGACGTAAAGAGAAACCTGCTTCTCGGGTTGATTTAGTGGAGACTAATGAAAGCAGTGACTATGAAGATGCATGGTCATCTACAAATAAAGAGGCCAGTAACCATGGCACAAATCAATCAAGTTTTCACACTTATAGGTAAGTTTTTCAATGATTTAAATTAGGAAGCATCACATGCTTTGAGGTACTGGTCCCTTCATTTTATATTGTCTTGAATTAAGTACTAAAATAAAATCACTAAACCTTCCTTATCGTGATGCATTTCAGTTTTTGTAGGTCTGACCTTGAAATCTCGTTCAATGCCAGGGCTTTTCTTCATAGCCATGGCGATCGATGTTCCAGGTTCAATTTGAATCATATTTTCCTGACTGCATCTAACCAGAATTAATATGTTGAGGCCATTTTTGTGATTGACCATTCTTAATTCTCTTCAGTATACCTTTACCTACATGTTAACCACCATAACTCTTGCACTTGACAATTTCTCTTATTTCTCCTTACTATCCAGCCACACATTACCCAATACCAAGAATTTGACTATGTATGATTTCTTTAACAGGGACAGTACAACCCCAGCAAGGAGGTATGCTTCCGATAGTAGCAGTGATGATGACAACTTTGAAGCATGTAAGTATAAGAATATTAGTCAGTGACTTGTGCCTCTCTTGATTCAGCCAACATTGGGGTAAAATTGATAATTTCCTTGAGTATCTTGGGCTGTTTATTTCAGCACAATTGCTCCTATCTTAAAGGTAGATGTTCCGATTTTCAACTTGAAGTTTTCTATTCGACATGAAAGGTCATCCTCAAAAAAGTCGTATTCCAAAGTTTGAGTTGCATAACTCTAATGGTTCTTATTTTAGACGCACAATATGCTGTGAAATGTACCCATTGAGTAGTACACAAACTATATTGGTGGTAATTCGATGTTATTTCACCGATTTCTTCGTAATCATACTGATTTGGACCGTCAAATTTCAGTATGTTAATCAGAAAAATATGATCTTTCATATGATATGAAAATCTCCATATGTTTGAGAAAAATCTGTGTTATGAAAATGTGATCTGGTCATCTACCTTTAAATCAAACTTTGTACCTTGAGTATGTGCTATTATGATGATATAAGGATACAACAAATAATTAGAAATAAAAGACAGCTTAGATTGACAAATAATGATTGTTGGTTCTAATCCTGAGTAAGGGAATTTTATACTTTGGGTACCATACTTAGGCCAACAACAACAAAAAAGTTGACTTGCCCTTTCCGACCGACCCGAATTTTCAGAAATCTAGGGTCGCTATTTTATTTTATTTTTTTCAAAGTAAAAATAAAAAAATGAAAGAAGCACATAACAATAAAGAAAGATGAGAAGAAAGTTCATTGTATCTAATCCAAATTTCCACTTACTTGTTATTGTGGACGTTTCGGCAAACACTGTTGCCTTTATCAACACATGATAGGTAGTGAGTGATTAACTACTGCTATCGACGCTAGTTGGTTGCTTAGCGACGACTCTGGAGTTTCTAGATGTTTTTTCTCCAGATAGCAATATCAGTAGCAGTATCAGATAGCAGTAGTTAATCACTCACTACCTATCATGTGTTGATAAAGGCAACAGTGTTTGCCGAAACGTCCACAATAACAAGTAAGTGGAAATTTGGATTAGATACAATGAACTTTCTTCTCATGTTTATCACCAATCCTGATGAATCTTTTCAACAATAAAGAAAGATGAAAACATGTTTTTGAGTAGTATCTGCTCGTTTAAAAAAATAAAATAAAATATTTTTTTTTCTTTTTTTTTCTTCTTCTTTAAAACGTGTTTTTGTGTAGTATCTCCCTGTTTAAATTTTACACAAAAAACCCCCCCCAAAAAATCCGACCGTCCGACCCAGACTCTGGCCCTGAAAGGGCAAGTCAACTTTTTTTTGTGTTTGCCTTATTTGTATTCAGATGTATTTCTTTGAATGAGTGCTGTGGAGGTAAGGCACGCTGTGGAGGCAATGTAGTGATCCACATTGTGATATTATAGAAAAGTCAAAAGTGAGATTCTGGTAGAATTGTTTCAAAAGAGATATCACCGCAAGGGGGCCTTTACCTTAACTTTTAGCACTTTGAAAGAGAACCATGCGCTTACACAGGCTCAACAAGAGCACATTTCTTCCAGGATCATGCATATTTTGAACAACCGCATGAATACTAACTACTCTAAAAGCCAATATTTTCGCGTAAAGATATTTTCTCGCATTTTGATATCATAGACATTACGTTTTTGTTTTTTTTGCGGTCGACCTTCTGGATGCAACTGCATGAATGTTGAAAACAATATTTTCGTGTGTTATAATTTTCGCGAAAAAATACTATTGCGCGAAAAGCGCAAACAAACAAAAAACCACGGAAATTTCACCTTTTGCAGTATGTGATTCCATTGAGACAATTTTGATTTGATTGATTCTCTTTGATATAGTTATATCATCCATCAAGTCAAGCAAGTCTAACTCTCAGAATACCACACCACCTTCTCAAGAAGAAATGGATGAATTCATTGATGATAGTCCCATTGAGATATCATCTGGTAGTGAGGAGGAGGAAAAAGAGGAAGCAGATGATCAGCTATTCTACTACCAATGTGACAATGCTGAGAGGTTTAGTGATGAGGTAAGATAAGGGAAATATTACTCACAGAACTTGGAAGGAATTCAGAATAATCAAAATGCAGGATTGAGATATTAATATCTTCAGTAAGATTATGTCTACAATTACTCACTTATCCAGATTTGGCTACAGATCATACACATGTATGCAAACCAAGGCATTTGAACCACGTGTTGTGCGCTATATGTGACCTGTCACATCAAAATGGACATGTTGGAGGCCCGAGTCAAATCTGAGTTATTGGTATGACCTGAAAGAGCACACTGCAAATTATGAGTGTGTAGTTTTGGACAGCAGTGTAGTTTTAAGCTACATTTGTAATGATACTATGTTGAAGGTAATCGGACTTTGTAATCACAAGATATGAATTGAAGAAGCATATGTTTTTCTATTATTTTCTTTATATTTCGCCAAATAAATTGGCCTCTATCTCAAAACTGTGTTTGCCGACAAAATGTCCTTTTTGACGTGACTGGTCACATAATGTGCATGCATTTAAATTCTGAATTAAACTATAATATTAAAACAATTCAAAATGTCTAAATTCATGCTAATATTGTATAGACCTTTTCACATTGAGCTGATTGAGTGTTAATTATTATTGATATATAAGGGGACAGTATATCTCAAATTAATTTGTCCTATGTTTTCCTAAAATGTCTTAGACTTAATCATTACAATAGTGTGAAAGTGTGAAAATACTTTTTAAGTCACTTGCCTAGTATAAGCTATGAATTACACACACTTTTCTATTTGTATAGTGCTTGAAAACTTGTTGTAAGGCGCTCTTTAAAGGGGCACTAAGAGATGTGTTGGAGGCTGCGCCTTCAATTATGATAAAAACTGAGATTGGTATATATTTACAATTATATTACATGTATGAACTTAGGTCTATAAGGATTAAGAAAAATCAGCCCTTTTTGTACAACAAAACGTTGATTCAAATAATGCTGATCTTACAAGATCAGCATTTTACGTCAGACAGTGTCCCCCTGCAGTATGCATGATACATAACGCGAACCATATTTACATAGAGGGCGTTTTAAGAAAAGTTTCAATTAATAGCGATGGTATTGTTTTAATCAAGTTTTGCTGTGTTTTTGTGAGTAGAGACAACAATAACGGTAATTTTTAATGTTCATCTTGAATTCTGAAGTAAATTTATTTATTTAAAAGAAAAAAATGTCAACACCACTTTGTGCCCCTTTAAGTAGTTGTATTATTATTATTATTATTACTTTAAGTGAATTACAATTGATGCCTTCAGTAGTAAGCAAGAAAGATCAAGCCAAAATACAAACTAACTTAAACTCTACACAGACTTTGAAAATATTACTTGCTTATCATCTGTGTCACTACAAATATGCACCACCCTTTGATCAATATTAACATTTTGTTTACATAGATCACCAATTCCAAATTTCGGCTATTTTTTCACTGTTGATGTAAAAAATCCTTTAGGAGCAAGCTGCTGACAAGGAAAACCACCTCAACTCTACAGAGCAGAAAAGTATTCTGTCTGAGAGTGCCAACTCTGTGGATGATAGTTTTGCCACCCCTGCTTCACATCCTAACACATCACATAAAATTGTCAAGAAACCTGGTTCATCTAAGCCTACACCAAGTGTCATCAGTGTGCTCTCAGACAGTGAAGATGAGGAAGATGGTTTTGCTACACCATCTTGGCGTCCAACAACCACAAAGAAGACTAAGGCGCCACCCAGTAGTATCTTCAAGCCCTGGAATATCAAAGCCACAAAATCTTTGACCAAACCATCATTTCTTAATGATTCTGTAGATAGTGAAGGAGATGATAGTGTATTTGCAACTCCTATTGTAAGACCACCGCTAAAGACAAAGAAACCATCAAGTAAGTGTTATTATAAAGGACTCATAGTCTTTGACCAAGCCATCATTTCTTAATGATTCTGTAGATAGTGAAGGAGATGATAGTGTATTTGCAACTCCTATTGTAAGACCACCGCTAAAGACAAAGAAACCATCAAGTAAGTATTATTTTAAACGACTCATAGTCTTCATATAATGGAGAGCAATCATAACACCATGGTGATAACTTCCACATTGTTCAGAATAATCACAGGCAGGGATCAAAATACCCTTTTGGTTATGAGGGCTATTTCGAGCAAACTCTGACAAAAGTAGCTCTCATGGTATATTTGACAATAGACCAACATTTTGTGAAAACTGGGGGTCTTAGCCCCAGTGTATTTTGAGCCCTGATCACGGGCCCCTTGCACAGTGTTTGCAATAATATAGCTTATTAGTCAGAATATGTACATGTTGGCATTCATATTTTTGTGGAACATTTTCATTATCAAACTAAAATCATATCATTATGAGAATTACGGCACCCAAATTGTATCTTGGAGCTTAACGATTTTGGATGGTTGGTAGCTAGGGAGACATTATGACATTAGTAATCAGATAATATATACAATGTAGGCCTAAGAAGAATATTTCTTGGAAAATTCAGATATCTTTCAAATGAAGATAAGGCAGAGTGTTGCATGCGAGGCCATCTTACCCATTTTAATAAAGGCATGTTATGCAATCTTTTTCTATTTTGTTATTTTGGGCCTCTTTTTTGTGTGATTATTTGAAATTATCTCAAAAAAAAAAAATTGTTGTTAAAATTGATGCCAAATTTGGATTCTCTGATCCATTTCCTTACCAAAATGTATACTTTTATTTTTTTGGATTAATAGTTCAATAATTACAGCACTCACAAAATTCAAAAAATCAATTCAAAAACTGAAGCTTATGTTTCATTTTACACTTTAAATATATCCTTATTTCAGATACACTGCTTCCCAAGCCAAAGAAACCCACAGAGAGTAGCTACCTCAAGCCACAGGGACCAGGGATAAAACCCACCCCCAGTTTCCTATCGTCTCTTGCAACCCCTGTGAAAGGTGCCAGGTCAGGATCACCCTATGTCACAGACTTCAAGAAGAAGAAGGTAGAGCTTACTACAAGACTCTTCAAGTTATACAATATGACTGTGTTTGATAGTAAGGTAAGGGTCGAGGTCCAACATTGATTGTTTCATAGGAATTTGTTTGACACATGTTACTTAGGCCCCAAAAAAAAACCCAATTGTGTTGCCCTCATCCGGCCGGGTCAAAATTCCGAGAATGTGGGCCGGGTATTTTTTTGTTAAATTTCTTTTTTTAAAGAATTTCTTCTTTTTTTCCACTCTTTTTTTAAGATTTTTTTTTTTTTTAGATTTTTTTTCTCAATATCTTCCAATCTGTGAAAATTGCACAGAGATGGGCAAGAAACCAAAAAAACAAAACATCCAGTAAGCGATTTTCTTAGTATCTTCACACATGTTGACTGAAATAATGGGTATAAAATCGTTGATTTGGTAAAATAAAATTAAAAATTTAAAAAAAATAAAAAAAAATATCCGGCCGGCCGTCCTTCCCGATTTTAGGCTTGTGAGGGCAACACAACTATTCTTTTTTTGCCTTATAAGTAAGTGAAGTTTCACATCCAATGGTCATTGAAAAAAAAATGGGGGATATCTATCACCTCAGTATCTACTACTATATTCATATGCAGCAATGGAGATACACATATGATAGTCCACCCCGAGTGACATCGCCCAGGGTGACCGGACTCAGGGTAAACTATCATATGCATAGCAGCGCTATTCATAATATTGTGTGCTGATCATAATAGGATTATTGATTTATTCTGTTATTGCTTAAGAGGGATTAAAATCATGTCCTGGCCAGTCCACCCCTCGCTGGTCTAATGGTTGAGAGACGTGCTGTCCAGCGATTGATTCCCACTAGGACCCAGAGCTCAAATTAATAGATGCCCTTAATTTCTGGGGGTTTTTCACACCATTCAAATGTACATAATTGCCTTGGAGAAAGTTGGTGCCCCTTTCAAATTGGGGGTGGGGGTCCGACGCCTCACTGTTATATTAAAACTGAACAGGGAAAATAGTTGCTATTTATTTCTCTTGGAATTGTAGCATGATTATTACTGACACTATGTTTCTTTTTGTGTTTGATAGCGTGATTAATTTGATGTGACCATTGTATTTCAGCTTCCATCTGATCTGAGTATTACCTGGAATAAGAGACTCCGTAAGACAGCAGGGTATTGCTATTACAGCAAGAGTAAGAAAGGAGAGAATAGGCATGCTCGTATTGAACTGTCTGAGAAAGTGTGCGACTCTGCAGGTAAGATGACACAAGTCCAAAAAAGTAATAAGAATTCACAGGTTGTATAAACAATTAAGGACAGGGCTTCATAAGAAAATGGGTGAATTTGGCGCTTCATCATACATTTTATCTCAAAATTGTGGCGCTCCCTTAAATAATGTTAAGAACCCCTGATTTAGGATAACAAATGGGTGATTTTCACTACTTTAGTTTGGCAAGAAATATTAGTTTTATCTCTCCGCGCGCAAAAGTAATCCAAGCGTAGTTGCACGCCGTTTTGGCCGCACACACGCATCGCGCACATGATGCACAGTGCATGTGTTGCATTCATGCGCATCCGTGTCCTTCTAAATTCATTCGCTGATGTAAGGAGGCTTCGCCAATTTGGAACTGATCAAACTATAGCATGGCTGATTTCAAGGAAGGTCAGAAGAGCTGTTTGGTGGTTGCATATATACATTAAGTAAGCTGTAAAATGGCTGATCCATGTTAAGAAAATGTATGTATAGTGAAATAGCAAGATAGCATGTTATTAATAGTAGTTCTGGTTATTAATACCCTCAAATTGAGACAACATTGATGTAAATGTGCCTTTAGAGGTGTGATTCGATCCACTGTCAGATGACATACAAGTACGATAAACACTGTTTGAACTTTGATCAGGCCTGTAACAAGGGGGTAAATGCCACCCCCCCCCCCCCCCGAAAAAAGAAAAAGAAGTCCCACCTCATAACCGTGCAATTTAGCTTATACATGATCTATTAACCCAAATTTTGAGCCTTAGCGCAAAAATGGTGCATCAAATGGCTTGAATTGGGCTCTCATTTTCAAATATGTTCCTACTTCAATTTTCCAAGCAAGCGCGACATGTAGCGCCAACGCACCCATGTAACTTATTGGGGAAGTTCGTTCCCCCCCCCCCCCCAAATAAACCCCAATAAATATTCCAATCAATCCCTTTTTTCACAAAATGTTTCAAAAATGTCAACATTATTGGATTTCATTACCATATTTGGAATCACCCCGAGAAATACATTGAAATAAGTACAAACATGCCTAGGTTCAATAATCCTTGAAATAGATCTTGAAATTTCGGAAAGGTTCCAGAAAAATCTGTTTTGTATATAATGGTCAAACCAATAGCCGCATGGAAAGAGTTAATGTCTGGATGCAACTCATTTAAAAAGTGTTAGTGGATCAAGTCATTACATGGAGTCTGTTAAATCTCTATGTTGTGTTCTTATCCAATGTAATTTTATTACACTAAACAATTTTCTTCTTTTTTAAGAAAGCCCATGTTTTGAGGTGTGAAATAATATCTTCTTTATATAATGCATTATTTTGTACAGAGCGTTTAAGAGATACTTTGGTTCATGAGTTGTGTCATGCAGCTGCTTGGCTGATCAATGGTGTCCATGATGGTCATGGAAGTTACTGGAAATATTGGTAAGTCTATCATCCATTCCTAATAAATAAGACAATTAATAATAGCAGTTGAACAGCATAGATGTAATTATCTTTTGCAATTAGTGTAGGCAATGTCATAGCTTGTGATGCCATTACAATTTTCATTCATGGGCCAATCAGTTGACCATAGAATTTAGCCAAACACTGACAGCAGATTGTTATGGGGCCCCTCCATGGTAAGATGATCTAACTTGAAAATCAATTTTTTGCATTCAAGTTTAAGCGTTTGATATTTTGTGCTTGTGGTTCATCTATAAATATCTTAGAAACAAAGCCTAGTGGAATTTTGGGAATAGGGCAGATAGAAAGAGCTCTAATGAATTTCCCAGGATCCAGTCTTATCTGAGTCAAATGGCCGTATGGTGGCATATTTGGTATATCTGTTGAGGGATGACTGAAGGGGTCCTGCTTTATATGGATATATGTATCTTTCTCTTCCTCCTTGGTGGTGACTTTATTGTTAGTGCAGAGTTGGTCATCAGTTTGTTCAACTTCAACACTAAAAAAAGGATAAAAGTGTACAACAAAAAGCATACAATAACCAGGGTTGTCACTAAACTGGTCAGCAGCGGTTGGTAGTAACCAGCACTCACCAGGACTCAAGGGAATTTCAGACCTTTCCAACCGACACAAAAATGACATTAACTTAGAAACAATTTTTTTTTTTAAACCTAAGCTAATATTTGTTTGACATTTTGACCAAAAAGTGCCAAAAAACAAGAATTTTTAACAAACTTTTGGGCAACTAGTTTTTTAGTCAAAAATTTGTTTCTAAGTTAATGTCTTTACATCATCATTAAGAGATTTGGGCATTTTATACTCAAAATTGTTTTTGTTAGCTTTGGCAAAAAGAATTGGGTCACAAAAGTTGATTTTTTTGTGATTTTTTCAACAACAAAACAATGAACATTTTGGATCAAAATTGATGCCAAATTTGGATTCTCTGATCCATTTCCTTTCCAAATCTGTATACTTTTATATACATTTGAGTCATAGTTCAATAATTACAACACTCACAAAATTTTAAAAAAAAACTTCCATTAGTCCCCCCTTAAAAGATAAAATTCACTTTATTTTTGTTTTTTATTTTGTTTTTGAAGGGCTGCTAAATCTAACATTGCTCATCCAGAGATTCCTGTGATAAAACGCTGCCATAGCTATGAGATAAACACCAAATTCAAATACCAGTGCACTCGCTGTCAAACCATGTAAGTAGAGAAAGGGCTAAATAGATTTCACAGTTTATTTAGATTTTACCAAATATGTCAAAGACTTTGAATGCTTCACTTGTCCTGCTAACCTGGACCTCTTCACACTTCAGAAAACATTAAAAAGACTATTATGACCTTTCTTTATTAACTTTTTCAATTAATTTAATGGCAGTTCTTCAGTGAAACAATCACTTTTCTTGTGCCTTATCCTTGCTGGACTAATGAACCCCCAAACGCTGATCTATTTCCATTTCGCACTATTCAATCAGAGACACTGATCTATACTTGTGAAACCAACTGGCAACACCAAACTTCAGGACATAACACATGAGTATGTTACAATTAAAGACAGCATATTTTTTACTAATATGCCCTTTATTATACAAATAATTCATAATTATCGCCATATAATTTGATTGATGCATATTTCCCCTTTCAGCATTGGTCGTCATTCCAAGTCTATCAATACGGACAAGATGTGTTGCGCTTACTGTCAAGGACAGATCATTCTGCTTCCTCCCCTCAACAAAGATGGTACCCCAGCCAAGGCAAGGACACCTAATAAGTTTGCCATGTTTGTAAAAGAGAACTATGCAGTGGCCAAGAAGGATAATGCCCAGATGAAACATGCCGATATCATGAGGGTTCTGAGTCGAGACTTTGCCCATAAGGCAAAGATAGCAGAGTGAAACCCAACAAGTTTGTGATTTATTAGTTTGAACACCTTGTTAATCATTTGATTACTGTATAAAACTCATGCCATTGAAGAGAATTAACAGAGTATTTGGAACATTTTCACAATGAAAAGTTATGTATGTATTCATTGGGTAGCTGTATCAGAAGTGCTTATAATATTCATTTGAAATCAAGAGAAATGTTTTCAAATCAAATTAAAAATTGAAATTTTCTTTAAAAAAATTAATCAAGATTATGTTTTGAAATATTTTCTATGTACCAGCTACAATTAATGTGTATAATTGAAATTGCAACAAAACAATAATCATGTTACGTCATAATGATTTTCATTGTGCTTCAATGATCAACTGAACAAATTGTGATTGAAAAAAATGTCCAAACTTTTTTTGAGCAGTTTATATAAGGCGACGAAAAAACCCAACTCTGTGCTACAGGCAAACGGACCTGTCAGGCGTTTTTTTTTAATTTTTAATGTTGGTGAATTTCATCAATTTTTGATTTTCTTTTTTAAAGCTTAAAAAAATTACAATTTGTTGTTAATTAAAAAAAAAGGTCAAACTTTCCAAAAAATACAACATTAAAAAATATTTTCAAATAAATAATTCAAATCAATTGTATTTTAAAAAAAATTGAAAATGCAAAAACAATGGGGTCAGTCAGGCCAGTAGAACAGGATTGGTTGGGGGTTTTTGCCGCCTAAACACCAAATCAGTCAATCTATAAATCAGCGTATTGAATGCTAAACCTAGTGCTGTTATCAACATACTTTTTTGTGTCGATATGTTGGAAGAACAAACTTCTATAACTTTCGACGATCAATGCATTTTGGAGACATATCGTTCACTTGCAAACAGTGGGCCAGAGGCTATAAAACATGTGAAACTTTGCTCTGAGAGAATTGCATTAGTGCCATTAATATGTGAATGTTATGATAAATTCTTCAACTACAATCCTGGAAAAAAGTCTTGGAACACTTACTAAACAATAGAAAAATAACACCCCTTTCCCCCTGTGCAATGTTGAGAAATGTTAATGTTTTCAGCAGTTGTTCAAGGTGTCCCAACATTGATTGATGGGGTGTGGGGAGGGGAAATTGTTGTTTAAGATGTCCTATTCAGCTATTAACAAAATAAGCATCATATAAATATCAGGGGGGATCTGCACATAATGTCCAAAGTGTGTAACACGTTCCAATGACTTTTTTCCAAGATTGTTGAATAAAAACTTTCAAATTAATAATCCTTCCAAAATCTAATGTAAACTTGAATTAATGAATTCTAGTAGATATTGTCACTTCACAATTTGAGTTGCTGCTTCCAGGTTTATAAACTAAATCCTTCAGTCTTCTAACAACATCGTACGCATGTCAATGCATGTACAAAAAAAGTAAAAATGTCAACGTTGATGGGGCTGTTTGGGATGTAGTGTACTGGGTTTATAATTTACTTTCTAGAAACGTATTGTAATCCTGTGGCTAAACTTTTATTATTTTGAGGGAGGATCAGGAAAAACGTTTTACATTGTTTCACGTTTGCAACCCAATAACTGACAGGGGGCTTCTGTCGTTTACAAATAAAAAGCAAGGCCCAGGCAACTTTGTGTTAACGAGGTTCCACTGTAGTTTGTTAAGTGCCAAATAGGGGAGACTGTTTACATTGAGAATTGATTTGAACTACATTGTAGTGCATGTGCAGTCTAACTCAAAAGGTGTTTTCATTGTTGTTGTGATTCAGAACACAGTTGATATGAACCAGGTGACATAGCAATGATTGATTTGGAATCAAAATAACTTGTCATCATTACCAAATTCCATAATTGTTGAAACTTATATATCCAATTTCAAACATGAAAACTCAATTGTTTATAGGTGATCAACCAAAATCTCAGTCACCTCAAATTCAGTGTCAACCAATTTTGGTAAGAACTTGTTTGGCTTATAATCAGTGTTTTCATTTATGTTTCATGTTGTTTTGTATTACACAGATATCAGCTGTGTATCTATTGTATATAATTTATACAAAGTTCAGTAAGTTTAACTTATATTTATTGTTTCTTGTTTTGTAGGCTTACCAAGAATTTTTTGTTTTGTACCGTTTAAAATATAAATAATCATTACCTTGACAACGTATCAGATTATGTGTGAGCAATATTAAAAGCAACAATTGTTAAAGAAAATGTCAAAAACGATTTCTTGAGCAACAACAGCATGCTTCACTTTCATCACATGACCACTGATTTCTGTCACCAGTGTCTACTGGTTCCCATTGACATTGCATTTCAATGAAAGGCTTACAATGTTGTTAAACAAGGGTCTTTAAGAAAATCCTGCTGCAAGTAGTACATGAATTCAGTGCTCTGTTGTTTTTCTTAAAGACCCTTTCTTTTTTGAATAACACATTTTAGTTGAGATTCAACTTCTTTTCATATCTGTGGCCAAGATACCTCTCTGTAACCATGTATTATGATGGTGGAAGTCAGACGATCGCCAGCTGTTAATTACTTTAACACATGTTTTGCACTGTATGTTTTGGGGGGAATTCCTGTTGGTATTGTAGTATTCATTAAGCAGCTTTCAAAGTGATCAAAATGCTGAATTTTCTAATTTTCAATCATCGGAATCACACTATTTTTTGTATAATAATATCACAATAGGAGAGAGTTATGGCTACATCAGCATGAGTAAAAATAAATCAAATATAAATCGAATGTTCCACACAATAAGGTTGAAGCTTGCCCTGAAGTTGGCCTAAAGGCCTATAAATCTGTTGAGTCCAATGAAGTAGTAAAAAATTGTCATCAAAATGAGAAGTTCCGTAATGATCAAGTCTTGTTTCTGAATAGAAAGGTTCTTTGTGTTTAACTGCTACAACAACATCACTTATTCATTGATTTCCACACCGCAGTCTTGTATGCTCAGGATAAAAACACTTATTATTTTGATTACCATTTTTCCTACTATTGTCGTCCCACTCATCAATTTTAACTACTACTGTGTTTTAAGATTTTTTTTCCTACTCGACAGTTTTATAGGCCTTTAGACCAACTACATGGCATGCTTCTACCTTATTGGGTGGAACATTTGATTTTTACTTTTGGTAAGCATACTGTCTGTAAAATGTAACCATCTTTAATACAGCACATAGATTTCAATATAAATGATCTACTCTTAACAAAATGGCGCCCCTATTCCCCTTCATCATCTGGAAAGCATGGAGAGTGCACCAGCATTTACACGGTGTATACACCTGCTCAGCAAAATGTTCATATATTACATAATGTATAATATATGCAGGCCTGGAAATAACACCCAACCACCTGTCCATAGCGGGTAACTTTTGCGTCAGGCGGGTGAAGATACAAAATTATCCGCCTGACTGACAGATAAACATTTTTGAACTCAGTGTAAGTGTGTTACACTGGTTGATGGAATTACTGTTGGGCAGGTATTTTTTGTGAGTTACCTGCCCGACTGGCTGGTTGAAAAAATCTAAAGTTCCAGCCCTGTGTATAATAGATGGTGTGACCGGTGACGTAGTGCCCGGCAGTATGCGTGCGCACCTACAGGGAATGTGCTTTAATTCACACTTGATTGATCATTACTTGCCATGCTTACGGTGTAATAGTGCAGTAGTCATGGTCTGCATCCCTAAGCACAATGAGAGACCAGGTACTAAATCTGGTTGCCCGGCAGTATGCGTACGCACCATAAGGGCATGTGCTTTTAAAATTGGCGCTCAGTGATGTGTGTTTTGCTTTCGAATAGTATGTATGCAGTAGTCATGGACTAGTACCTCTAGCATGTCTTTAGACCAGGCGCTAATCAATTTGTAAACACTACTGATGTAAACAACGGTCACCTCATCTATATAGTCGCTGTAACTTTACTTTGAAAGTAGACAGATGTATCAAAATATTAATGCCATACAATAGTTGCTATCTTCAAATCATGATTTGTTAATCCTGTTGTACAACTATGTTAATATAACGCATGAAAATATTCTAGCCATCTGATTGGTGGATACTACATCAGATAACACAAAATAGTTTGGTCCATTTCATGCTTGACGTCACTTCCCGGTCATTTTTTGTCTTTCAAAAAGTACTATTGACTGCCCGGTCAATAGTACTTTTTGAAAGAAAAGAATGCCCTGCTTTGACCTCGTACGATTTTGCCATAATGGCATGGAGGATCGACTCGTCTGTAAAATCTTTTTCATGTTTTATTCGATCAAAATCGCACAAAAAAATATTTTCATGCGTTATAAAACAAATATGGACTGTTCTTTATTCGTGAAATGGGGTGAACTATTGTCCCTCTGTGATCTGGAGACCTACGCCTACTATTTTCCCTCAGCCTTCTGCTTCGGGAAAATAGTAGGCATAGGCTATATTAAAAAAAAATCATTTGTCTCAAAGTTCCCGCGCGCGTTAGTTGATTGATGCGCGTTAGAAAAAGAAGAAGAAGAAGAAAAAAAATCCTCTAATTTCACTGATTTTTCAGATTTTCATTGATCACATCATTTTAAATACAAAAGGTCACTTTTTCAAGGATTTCAATATTTTATATTTAAAAAAAAAAAACCTTAAAAAAACCTGCATTCTGCATTAGGTTTTGAAATACTGAAGAGCTTTGAGACAAAAGATTTTTTCATTATAGCCTTAAGATCACCTTGGGGCAATAGTTCACCCCATCTCCCTCATGAACAGTCCATATATGTATACTATTTATGAATACCGGTATTAGGATCATCAAAAACATTCCAATGTAGGGTTTCCTTGTGCAGAAACTTATAGTTAAAGTATATTTATACAAATTTAGTTCTCAGTTTCTTTTTGTTGTTTTGTTAGACAAAACTATTATCAATAAATAAAGAGTGCTTTCCAATATTGTGTTTCGTTATTTGTGTCATATGGTTGTAAGAATGTTCATAATTTGTTAATTAAAATAATTATTTAGGTCTTCAGAATTAAAGTAGGAAAGGTTTGGATTAAGAAGTAACAGAGATGGGTGCAGTGGCGGCAGGAGGGGGAGACATGGGACCCACCCCCAGTTACGAAACCTTTCCCCTAAACAATCACAAATGTTGACTTAATTTCCAAGTTAACTCACATTTGCTTAAAATTGGTCTGAAATTTGCAAGTTTAGACCAAATTAAGCACCAATTTGTTTTCTTCCCCTCCCCCCTCCCCAACAAAGATGTTGACGCTGGTGCTGCTACTGGATGTGTGACAAGGGGAGTCACTTTCAAGGTGAAGGGTACAAATACACTTTCCAGTGTTAGTGCCTAGAGATTTATTCCCTGATAAAAAAAAATCAGGTAGGTGCAGCAGTTGTCTTACTTTTCAGATCATATCATTCCCACTCTCTCTTTTCCCTTCTCTTGTGTTTCCTGTGAAATATGGTAACTGACTGCAATACATTCCTACAATAATTTTCTACAGAATTCTCTGTTGGAGCTATTCTAAAATTGGATGAACATAACGGGGAACAGAATGCATTCCCTTACATGAAAACAGACATACACTACACCCTCACCCCTGAGTGCCCCTCCCCTCATCTCTGGCTACGCCACTGAGAGAGATAGTAAAGAAAAAAAATGTTCTACACGGTGATTCTTTATTATGAACATTATTAATGTTGCGCTCAAAATGTTCTAAGTGAAAACTTTTTTTGCAAAAATGTACATACGAGGGGGTATCAAAAATTTTAGAAATCACCCAGACGTGAAGGAGCCAGAAACTTAATTTTGTTATGTGATCCTTCAGACATCTTTACTAAGTCCCCGTGCAAAGTTACACATTTCTCCTACTATCTATTACCTGTCCACAGACCGCCATTGTAGAGATCCCCAGATTGACCGCCATTGATTGATTCTCAGATTGCCTCAGATTATGTTATTCCCAAAACAGCAATAAATAGTTTAAAGTGTTGACAGAAAGGGTTACAGGTCATGTAGGGGTCATTAGAGGTCAATCTGTGTACACCCTATGTTACCCATAAGTTTATTGTCACCAAGCTTATTTGTAATGACCGTTTGACCTCTTTCTGTCTAAACTTTAAACTATTTATTGCTGTTTTGGGAATAACACAATCTGAGGCAATCTGAGAATCAATCAATGGCGGTCAATCTGAGGATCTCTACAATGGCGGTCTGTGGACAGGTAATAAATAGTAGGAGAAATGTGTAACTTTGCACAGGGACTTAGTAAAGATGTCTGAAGGATCACATAACAAAATTAAGTTTATGGCTCCTTTACGTCTGGGTGATTTCTAAAACCTTTTGATACCCCCTCGTATATGGGATGTGAGGAACATGCACAGATCTATATCTACATGTAGCGTGAGTACGCACGACCAAACCTTTGGCCTCATTGATAAGTTTGGTATCAAAATAATTCTACAAGTTTTCTCTATCCAAATATGTTTTCAGTTCTATACTGCGAATTATTGTAACGGAGGCACACGGCTATAAAAGGCCCCATTTCGCAAGGGATAAACCGGGAAGTTGCATTAAATCCCGTGAAAATACACAAAACTACAGGAAAACCCGGGAAATTAATTAAAACCCGTGGAAATACGCAAAATCGCATACAAATTAGTATAAATATAAATGTTTTATGCGAACTTTTACATGTATAGCGGGTTTTCCCTTGCGACATCATGGGGGGTGAAGTCAAAAAAAATTTCGCACGTTCAAAAAATCGCACAGTCCAAAAAGCAGCATAGTCATCATATAATGGTCAATTCTCAGGGTTTTAATCCATTTTTTCTATAAAATGTTCCTTTATTTATAAAAAACAGGCGAAAAATGGTAATTTTAAAATGGTTATAACGCATATAAGTACTACATCCGGAGAGTGGGCGGGGGCACGACAAATTCTGTCAGGGGAGCTGCCCCCTGCCCCCTGCCCCCTGCCCCCTGCCCCCTTCCCCCTGCCCCCTGCCCCCTGCCCCCTGCCACCTGCCCCCTGCCCCCCGCCCCCCGCCCCATGCCCCATGCCCCCTGCCCCCTGCCCCCCCCCCATTGAGCTACGCAACTGGCCTCCGTAAAACTGCCGTAACTTCTTCATTATCCATTTAATCTATATAAAAGTATACATTATTTTGTAGGAAAGGGTTCAATGAATCCAGCCATGATCATGAAATTGACCATTTTGCAAAAAATTATAAAAACACGTTTTTTGACCAATTTTAGGTTCTGCAAAGATAACTCAAAATATATTGTGTCACATTTTGTCATACTAGCTTTATTATATTCCTCATACAATTCCCTGGGAATCGGTGGGTTTTTTTAAACTTTATTATTTTTTGAATTATCGACTGACCAAAAGTGCCAAAAAATGTCATTTTTTACCAAAAATGGTGATTTTCGCGATTTTGGAGGTAAGAAAGCACGTTTTTTTAGCACGTTTTGGTCTATCATTCAAAAAAATAATAAAGATTTTCAACAAAAAAACACGATTCCTAGGGAATTGTATGAGGAATATAATAAGGCTATAGTATGACAAAATGTGACACAATATATTTTGAGTTATCTTTGCAGAGCATAAAATGGGTCAAAAAACGTGTTTAAAAAAAAAAAAAAAAAAATCCAAAATGGTCAATTTCATGATCATGGTTGGATTCATTGAACCCTTTCCTGCAAAAAATTGTATACTTTTATATAGATTTAATGAATAATGAAGTTACGGCAGTTTTACGGAGGCTATACCGAAGGTGTGTACAGCCCCCTTAAGGGAGCAGCGGCCCCTAGAGCTGTAGGTTTTCTGACTTGATACCTTAACAGGCGCGCTTAGCGCGAGAAAAATTTGCTACTTTACACTTACTTTGCTAGATTGAGGCTTGCCTTCATAAAAGCTTTATAAAGCTAAAGTAAATGTATGGAGGCCATGCAAAATGTACTTATTTACTGCTACTTTGTACTTATTTTTTCATAAAGCTAAAGTTAATGTTTGAAGGCACATCTATTTTATGTTTGATATATGACTATATGTTTGTAAATTAAATGGGGCAAAATTGTTCCTTTACACTAATTTTGTCATGATTGGGATACGTTTCGGCTTTAAAAACTACTAATTCATGAAACTTATATTAAAGTTTGGGCACACGCAAATTGTTTGTGTTTTTTTTGCATAATTTGTTTGATCCCCCTTAATGGCAACTTATTTTGCTTGATCCCCCTTTTTTAGGCTTATACTTTTTTTGACCGCCCCCCCCCCCCCCCCCCCCCCCCCCCTGAATTGCCCACTAGTCTAATGGTGTGTCCCATAGCCTAATGGGTATAGTTCCAATCCCGGAAATCATAGATAATGAACTTAGTCAAAGATACACGACATTTTCGGGGGAGTAAGACATAGTCAGTTTGGTCCCTATATAATCAGGTCCGGGAGTTTCCAAAGGTGTCGGGTTCGATGATATAGGAGAGCTGTGCTATACATAAAGTTTTAATTTTGGTTCGGGGGTATCTGAGTCAGAAATATTAAAGTATGGATGTCCCAGAGAAAAATATCGCCCAACCCCTTCCCTACTGGCTACGCCACTGTCGTGACTGTGCTTGTGCTGAAGACAAATGTTCAAGCTCGATTACAAATTTCGGCCTAATATGCATTAAAAATGAAAAGTAAGAAAAGGATGACATAAACAAAAACAAAAAGTTTAAACTGCATGAAACCCGCACTCCCATATGTGTATATAACCCCCATGTCAATTAAATAACTTTGACATCGCTTTAATTTTACTGTTTCTATATTGATTAGGCTGTGAAGGGGAAAATAGACTAGAGCCCATTGTTTTTAAAATTTGCAAGTTTAGTCCACCCACTTTTGGCTATTTGATATGCTCATCCGGTCACCCCACCCTATAACGTTCGTTTCTAATTCATTGTTGAAACCATTTCAGTGGGGGTCCAAACGTGGTAAGAATATTTTGAAAACATTGTTGGAATGACATCATTATTTGGACCAACTCTTATCATGCTTATATATATGGGCTCGTCCGGCGTCTTTATGTGAAAGCGTTAAATGGTTGATTAACAATTTTGGATATCGTATTTTAAAAGGGCACATTTTATTTCATCATACAGTTTGGTAGACTTATACATCTGTGCGATTTTGAAGTTTATTTGTTCATTAACTTCGAGGTTGTAATAGTCTTATTTTTGATTTGCGCTTGTATTTGCTTGTACGAGGGGCATTCAGTAAATAATGAAAGTGATCATGGTATGGGATGCATGAGTGATTCTATTGAGGGATAATGTGATCAATACAAAGTATGAACCTTTGTCTTTCAAACAATACACTTTTGGAATGTTAGATACCTTTGGTTATGTAATGTCATTAACATAAACACAATAGGTTTCAGACACTGACTGAAATCTGTCAATTATTTGGCTGGATATGTAATATGTTGAAAATGGGTTGACCGATACATTTGCGTATATCTCGGCAATGCAAGCATAAAATCAGATAACACTTGGCACATAGTTAGAACACACACTTATCTCCGCTTGACATTATTTTTTAGACCTGAATTCCTTAACGCAAATAAGAAGGGACCATCTCAAATGCGCTTTTATTTAGCAAAATCCGCAATAATATACCTTTGAAAACAACAAAGGATAAAGAACAATGGAGGGATTATAATTTAGTAAATTTGTGTGGGATGTAAAGCAATAATAGTGGGGATTTCAGAAGGAGCTGTTCATAAAATTTCCTCAAACCATTGAAATTATGTGACGATTACTTTAACAATACATATATAGTAGCTCTAAAGATAACAGTAATAAGAGAAGTTGTGGCAGCCATCTTTGATTGATACATTCATGTATATCTTTATTTGACTATCACAATATTTAAACACATTGATTTAAGCATTTTTAATTATTTCTGATTAGAATTTGAAGGCACAGTAAGCTTTTATCTGGTAAATTTCTTGATTTTAGCCATTTGTGGCCCTGTTCAAAATGATCTGCCGTCTGCGCATGCGCACATTTTCTGCAGGTTTCATGCGAATAAGTTCAGAAAATTAGTTAACTATCATATGGAATCTCCCAAACTGGTTAATTGCTTGGATTTTTCATAAATTGTTTGATTTTACGCAATATTAGTGATTCGCTGACTGGGCATTTTTCAATGAAAATTGGCTATTTGAAATACTGATATTTGTATACTTTTTATTCGATTGCCTCTCCTTACTTTTTACTCCTATACTACATACATCAAATTACACAGGGATTTAAGTTATTGTCTTTTTATCATACTTACGTGAAAAAAAATGGGATTTACCTGCTTCTGGTGTCATGTTATGCAATCTTCTTATCACATGTTTTATACAAATAATTCAAATTTCCCGCCAAATAACTGATTAAGTAGTGTCCCAAGTGTACTTACTTTGAGACAATGCTATGACGTCATAGTTCACACTTATAAATCCAAAACTGTACTGTTTGAAAGATAAAGGTTCATACTTTGTATTGATCACATTATCCCCTCAATAGAATCACTCATGCATCCCATACCATGATCACTTTCATTATTTACTGAATGCCCCTCGTATATGCATTATAATGTTCCCCTATCTGACAAATTCACCCGTGTATATCCCGATTTCATTTTCACCTAAAAAACAAAGATCATTTTAGCCTGCAGTGAAAACTTCAACTCCTATCCAGAAAGTATCCGTGAAGTCGCTGGTATACATAAATACAAAAAAAACATTAGTAAAATTAACCAAAAGTAAATTAAATACACACGTTATCTACATAAATAAGTAACAAACAAACAAACAAATAATTAATAATGAATTTGTATATAAATATTAATGAATATACAGGCAGTCCCAAAATGATAAGTACCCATATGCATCATTGACCAAAGTTAATTAATTTGTTTCATCATGAAAATCAATTAGATTATGTCCGTTGTTTTTGCATAATCTTTGACATATTGAATACCCTTTCATTAGAATTTAGATCATGAATATCGGATTTATCAAATTCAAGATACACACCGTTGTGTATAAGACATTTTTATTTTTCCTTTTCGACAAGGTAAAAACAAAATTATGTGTTTAACTTTGTGAAAGAAACAGACATACCAGAATGATCTATACCGGGAAAGGTGGATTTATTTAGTCGTGAATGTCATTGTTATTGGTCAAAGTGCATTGTTCTAACATCTACATACATTCAGCTTTCTGAGGAATTTTGAATTTTAAAAAAAATCTGACGTTTCTGACAGAAAATGTAATCTTTTGAAAAAAATGGTAAATTCCAAGTTGGACCAAAATTACCTTTTTTGAAACTCGTACATAATAACACAATTAACCATGTTCGGCACAAAGCTCAATTTAAATGATAATTGTCTTTGTCCTCTTTTGATTTCCATTACAAAATTGATAGATATCAACTGTTGGTGATGTTTTATGAAGCAATATTTGAATGGGGCAAAGGACTTGTTCTGCTTGAGTGATTTATATCACACTTTCTTAAGGGGGACTCAAGGAAGTTTTTGATTTAATTTTTCGAATTTTGTGAGTGCTGTAATAATTTAACTATTAATAATCAAATGCATATACAAGTATACATTTCATTTTGGAAAGGAAATGGATCAGAGAAAAAGTGATTTTTTGTGTGACTTTCTCAACAACAACAACAACAACAACAACAACAACAACAACAACAACAACAACAACAACAACAACAACAACAACAACAACAACAACAACAACAACAACAACAACAACAACAAAATTTTGGTCAAAATTGATGCCAAATTTGGATTCTCTAATCCATTTCCTTTCCAAAAATGTATACTTTTATATACATTTAAGTCATATAGTTCAATAATTACAGCACTCACAAAATTCATAAAGTAACTTAAAAACAGATTTTCACCGATTTTCTTGTCATGCCATATTGGAACGGATAAAGATATTTGGATGAAATTAACAAGAGTATGTAGAAAACATGTTCCCCATTATATTACAGGCATTTAGACTTTGACCATGTTGACTGCAATGTTGTTTTAATTTTTATTATTTTTTCAAACACGGTATAAATCTTTCCGGGACACGTCTAGATACTATTAATTATTATCTTTTGTTCCTTTCTATATACTTTTAATTGTAATTAGTTCTTTGTTAATTTAACACGCCAGTTTGTCCGAGTCTAGGCTATATATTATTTGTAATTAGTTAAAGGGACATTAAGTGATGTTGACATTTTTAATTTTTTTCAAATTTACTTCAAAATTCAAGATGAACATTTAAAATTGCCATTATTGTTGTTTCTACCAATAAAAACACAGCAAAACTTGATTAAAACAATACCATCGCTATTTATTGAAAAACGCCCTCTATGCGAATATGGCATATTCATGATCTAAAATTCTAATGAAATGGTGTCAAAGATGATAACAATCTTATTGATTTTCATGATGAAGCAAATTAATGAACTTTGGGCATCGATAGGCGGAAAGTGAATCGATAGATAGACAATACAAATAATTATAAATAATAAAACATTATAATTATGACCAGGGTGGGGGGGGTGGGGGGGGGGGGGGGGGGTGGGGGGGTGGGGGGGCCTATGCAATCATCCCCAATGTTATGAATATGTGCATAATTAAATGATAATTAATGTTAAAGGGGGCTGTCATTTTCTTCGATGGGGTGGGGTGGGGGAGGGGGGAGGGTCCCAAATATCCTGTGGGTCATAGTTTTTGTCAACAGAAAATAAGGGTCATGAAATTAATACCATTGTAATAGGGGTGGATTGTAATACAAAAAATTAGGCTTGGCAACCCTAATTTTAGTTAAAATACTGATTTTATTTGCGCGCTTTGCACGGGGGGGGGGGGGGGGGCATGTATCCGGGGGACAGGCATGTCCATCAGGGGGGCATATCTGACTATTCTTTTTAGTATACCCATAGGTATACATAGAGTTTGTCATTTCATTTGGGGGGCATCAGGGGGAGGCAAGCCTTCTGGCAGGGGGATGCACCCCCTGTCCCCCTGGTTACGCGACAGGTTCTCATGTTTAAAACTGTAACCAAATTTGGCCTTCATAGCTAACCCTAATTTTAGTTAAAATACTGAAGATTTGTAGGTGCTTTGTTCTACATGTCTCAACATTGAGATATGATACTGGTTTTTTTTGCGCGCTTTGCGCAAATTCGTTCACATGTTCAACACAAATTTGGGCTTCATGGCCACCCTAATTTTAGATAAATACTGAAAACATGTGCGCGCTTTTCGCGCATTTGTTCGACATGTTTCAACACAGGATTTGGGCTTGGCCACCTAGCTTATATTTGTTCTGCTTCTTAATCAAAATTAATTCGTTGGTTGTTTATTTCGTTAATGACCACCTTTTTCAATGGTACTTTGTTGAATTTGTGGAAAGTTTAATTTTGACACATGTTCCGCAGTTCGCACAATTTGCAATGATCGGTCGGTCCGGACGTTGCCTACCCTATCATGATCCAAGTTTTATTTTACACCCCAAAATGAAATGTCCTCTTCACCCTTTAAATTGTTAATGTTTCTAAAATAAAGTTTACAAAAATATTCTTGTGTAGTGAAAACTTCATTTTTTGCTTAACAAATTGTCTTTCTACACCTCTTGCCTTAGTAAAACTGAACAATTACAAAATGTGTCCACCGGGCGTTATACTATCCATTTAACCAAACTTATTTGACCCCCCCTGTTTATGTACCAAAAACCTTTTTGGTCCCCACACCCCCTTTGGGCAGCTTTAAACTTTGTCCCCCGCCCCCCCCCCCCCCCCCCCCCCACCACAAGTATTTCTGGACACTCCCTACATTAAAATGATGGCTGAATGAAAATAGTGTATTCCATGTTGTAAGCTTTTACCACATTGAATCAGGTTCCATTTGAGGTTTTGTATCTAACAGTCAGTATTCAATGTTTCTGTTTTTCGCCGATGCGTCGGAAGTTATTTCAACGTAAACATGAAGGCCATGCAAGAGGGATTAACCCAGAGAAAGTTTATAAAGACCTAGCTCGCGTGTCATAAATAACGCAATCGATTAAAAGTAGAATAGCATGGTTGAATTACCCGCGGTATCTCTTGATAGGCTTAAATTGATTTGCGCATGCGCTGTTTACAACAACATGACATGGCGGCGACTACACGAACTTGGAGATGATACCGGCGAAATATGCCTAAAACTTCACAAATTCCCATGGATATGCGATAATAACTATGGCGGAACGTAGGAGGATTATACCGGCATCGGTTGGACCACTATTTCAACCGAAAGAGGAGAAATCGTGGGAGCCAGCAGTGCGATTCCAGTTGACCCTCGGCGAGCCCAATGATACAAAATGTACTGAATTCTCCTACCGAGCTCTCTACAAAAATGCTGTGGTAAGTTATTCACTTGGCTAGTAATTTTGTGTAAAATGTCCACATCGTTAAAACATTATCTGTTCTGCTTATTTCTCAACTTTTCCCCGAATTTATACATCTTTTTTCAACTTTAAAAAGCGTTTGAAATAGTCCGTAACATACTCTACATGTTTTATATTGTATATTGGTGTCAATTGTGTTACAACGTGTATCTCTATGTCGTTTTCTACCCCCTGTCTTTTGTTGTATAAAAGGTTTGCTATATACCCTGCTAGCTTTGAACCCAGAATATATACCATACAACTAGTGAAGACAAATTAAAGCTAACCGTCCGCCATCTTTGCTTTCCTGTCCGATTTTCTAGCTATATTTTATAACCCGGGTGGTGCCTGAACATTGAAATGCCAAATATACATGTACATGTGAAAAGGAAAGCGAATACATTACAATTTATGGTAAAGTAACTAGTCAATGTGCTTGCTTCACTCCACTATCCCGAGCCGAAGTAGATACGGTGGAATAAAAGAGCACCATTCCTTTTTTTGGGAAAAATAATGTAAATTAGAATAAATTTATGTGTGTTCAATTGTGGTTGTATATCACAACTTCAATTATGTATTCTCATAGACATGCGCCTGTGAATTTGATTGACGGGTTGTATTTCTGCGTTTGCAATTTCAAGGGTCACATGGTTTTTGCGAGTAGTGTTGTGAATGCACAAGGAAGTCATGTTAGGGTGCTTCTTCTGCAAAAACCAAATGATATTGTTTTCTATAATTTTAAGAAGATCAAAACTAAATCTGGTTAGAAGGAAACTCGAGGCCTCTTTCGTGACATTGAGGTAATTTGCATATTGGTGTCCCCGGGCAACGTAAGGTTTTAATAATAGCAAAATAGTGTGGCGTTTGATTATAACTACGCGCGTGGCCGGGTATAACAGTTAGAAATCAATCGATTTTTGAAATGCGGGAAGGATAGGGACGACTTTGGGACGAATGAAATGGCTGGGTAGAGGCATACAGGGGAACAATTTGAAGGTGTTTTTAAGTGGAATATGATTAGTTAATCGGCTGCCATATTGGAATAATAAAAGAGCCACATTCTACACGTACGCAAAATATGTGGTCGGTAATTGTTTTGGATAGTGCATAACAAAATTTGCAAAACGTTTTGAGCATAAATTCGCTGTCGCGATGCCGCGGCTTTAGGGGTTCAGTTATATTTCATGAGTCTTTAATTTCATGTGAATGCTATCATTTTGGGATAAAACAGGCGATTTGCAGATATGGGTGAACAAAGGAATATAATAAGAAGGTTGATACGATGTTGTTGGTTTAATCAATTATCGCTGCGGCTTGTTTGTGTCTATTATTAGAATTGGATTATAGGTCTATGTAGAAAGGTATATAGAAAAGGCTTTTTCAGAACAGCTATTTAAAACAAACGTGACCCCGTCTTGTGAGTGAAATACTATTAATATGTAAATTATTTATGTGTGCAAATAGAATTTAGGCGAAAAACAAGATTTATTGCAACATTCAAATCAGGAATTTTACCCGGGATCTTCTTGAATATTAATTTTCTGTGTATAGCCAAGTGTGATGTATGATAACCAGGTATTGGCAGAAGTATATATCCTTTATTTAAGAAAGAATTCGGAAAAGAATAAAGACAATGTTATTTTAGATAGACTAATTAGGTAATTGATGGGTTGAGAGTGGGGAGCGGTTGATGTATCATATTACTTTAACCGTGACTTGACCTTGGGAATCTATCCACGGTGCATGCGCGAATGCGTGTCTGTGAGTGGCTGCTTGGGCTATGCTTGATTGATTGTGTGTGTGTAGTGTATTGGGGCGGGATGCGTTGATGTTTAGTGTACACGCATACGGCGTGCGTGCAGGTGTATTGTAGGTGTGAAATGCTTTGCGTTTTGCCGTGCGTGTAGGGGATAATTGGACACTTCATTTGCATATCAAGTGACGTCAGTGGGTCCGGATTTTGGGTGCTTTGGGGAAAATCGTGAGTGGATTATGCGGTGGACTGTGAAGCACTGCTGCTGTGTGTGTTGTGCTTTACACGGCGGGCGAGGAAAGGTCGCTTGCTCTGTCTGTGGCGGTATACGGATGATTGTGGTTAGCGTGTGAGTGCGCTGTGTGTATGTGGACATGGACTGTATGTTGAGCTGCTGTTGAAATATAATAAAATCCCGGAATAAAATAAACTGGATACGATATTAATTAAACTTATGAAGTTAATGTAGTCATATGTCTGGCACTGTGTTAATTTTTAATTTATGTCATTTGTTGAAATGTGCAATTGGAAATCATGTATACTATTGCTCATTTGTTTTATACTGTACATATTTCTGCTATGACTTATATTTTATTTTTAGTGTGATTTACTATTTATTATTTTGTGATAATTAAACAACAACACTGATACTTTTCATGATTAGTTCATCTTGACTTAGTTGAAATAGCAAGGGGGCAAAAGAACTTGTGGGGTGGGGACATGGGGTTATGTTTAATGAATATAACCGTGGGTGGAATGAGGACTGGGTCTTAATTTTATATCATGAAGTATTTAAACACAAAAAAAAGGGGGGGGGGGGAGGAGAATAGGCCTATATCTTTTTATTATTTTGCTGTACATTGTATGTATATTGATTTTATTTTATAATCTTGCCAAAAAGATGTAAAATCTTTTAAGAAACACATTTTAATTTTTAATATCTGAAATATCCTTCTTGCAAACACTTGCCATCTAGTGTCAGATGTGGGACAGGGCGGTGCCATATTATTAGGTTTTTTTTATTTGGGGGGGGGGGGGGGTTACAACGTTTGGGATGTCGCTATACAATGTATTTGTGATGCCCACCCCTTCTACTTAAGAAGAATACATCTGTCCCCATTAAAGTGATGAAAAATTAATTTGATTAGGCAAAGTAAATTAAAAAACAAAACATGTATTAGGTTTAGCATCCCGACTTTTTAAAAAAATGAAGGAGGCGCTTTAAAAAAACACCACTTGTTCTAAGGGGTTGGTCACCACAAAACTTGCTTTAAAAATCAAATGCAAGCTGTTTCAAACATCTGAACTTTGAAACACCTGAACAAAAAAGTTATGAATGAAATATTGGGGGAAAAAAGGAAATTGAAGCAAACCCCTGAAGAAGGAAGCGGGAAGGACGCTAAACAAACATGTTAATATTTTTAATTTCCCAATTAGAAAAGCGAGGTGCAATAAAATATTTTTTTTTTTTTTTTTTCTTTTCCAAGATGGCTGCCGGCTTTTTGAAGTAAAGATGTTACAGTCTGAGCCTCTTTACATTGTATGCATTTATTTAATGTAGGCTACAGATACAGTTTTAATAAAGTTTTACTGGAGCAACTTAAACATTTAATAGTTTAACATGCAATTTTTTAATTTTGTTCAACATGAATAAACACAAGGTGATGTATTTATTCACTGCCTTTGTTTCTAGTTTACCTATTAAAGTTTCCCTCGATGTTAACAATTTGGATTGTTGGTAAGGGAGAGAAACAGTAAACTGCTCACTTATTTTAAACACCCATACAATTTAACAGGAAATGATAGCTTATGCCCTTTCCATATCTTTCCATTGTCTATCGAGCTCGTTCTGAAGAAATGGTTTTCGCTCAATATCACATACATAGGAGTTTGTTCCACTGATTGATGTCTTTCTGCGAAAAGAAGTCTTCCCTGCGTCTAATCTTGGTGTGAATAGCCTCAAATTATGGCCTCAATTGTGTCTGTGTCTGTGTCTGCTACAGTTGGAAGATGTGGCTTGCTTTCTGTATGTGTCCGTTCATTCAATACCTTTCAGAATCTTGAATGTCTTGATTAAGTTGCCACATTCTCTTTTCTGCTCTAGGCTGTACAAATCACATGATTACTATTATTTTAGGCTGCATAATGATTATGGTAATACATGTATTAAATGTCATTGGATGAAACTGTATACATGTATTCATTGATTGTTGATGTACATGTATAATGGAAAAACAACCTTTTTAATTTCTTATATATATATGGTAATTGAATATTGATGGGAATCTTACCAATATAATAAATTAATATTTTATACAATCGGGTTTTAAATTATGATTCAATGATGGTCCCTTTATGCATTATTGATTTGTGTCCAATATACGTACAAATGTACTGTCCATACTATGTACATACACGTACATGTATATGCCCATTATTGTATTTCAACAGCAGTTTGATAATTGATATTCTTTAAAATGTGAATTTATGTGGATGTTAATTTTCGTGTACAGCCAAGCTATAAAATTACTTAAAATAAGCTCATTCTTTTCATAATTTTTATCTAGGGAGAGACTTCCGATGACAAGAATTTCAATGATTTGGAGGAAGAAGACATCTCTGGGCTTGCTGCCTTCGCCAAACGATTTGAGGAAAAATATGTAAGTTCTGGTTGTAAATGGAAAAGAGCTGGTCACTTTGTTAATTCTTTCTAGTCTAGACTTACTTGTCCGGTCATTTTTTATACACAATGTACATAAACAGAATAAGGCCAAACAAAGAAGATAGTCTGTCTCAGAAACATTTTGCAAATAAGCTAAGTGCTGTGCGATTTTATTATTTTTTTTAGAAAATAGGCTATGAGGTATGCGATTTTTTTTTTGTTGTTGCTAAAAATCCAAGCTTCAGAGAACTTTTTGACAACTTTTTTTCTAAAAAATAAATAAAAAAATACAAATTGTTTTAGACCTCAGCGCATAGACCTACGCGCCGTAGCTCATTTCACATACCAATGCGGGCGGGCTTCTGAGACAGACTATCTTCTAAGTTTGGCCTAAGCTATACAATGTAGAGAGAGATCATTTTAAAGATGAAGATACTGTTATAAGTAGTAATTTTTGCGGACAGATATTTTTGTGATTTTATTTTTTTTGGAAAATCTGCAAGGCTTTAATTTTGCGGTTTCTACATTAATTATAATGTAACTCTATTGCACAAGAATTTTATTGTATGATTATATTTTTGCGTTTTCATGTCCACTCAAGAAATTTGCGAAAATCAAAACCTCACGATCACGAATATTACCGCATGCAACAACAAATTGAACATAAAACATAGATATATAGGGGAGAATTTTAACCCATCTATGGTAACTTGCTTTACGGTACAAATTGGTGATGGGTCATTAGAGGATGAAGCATTGAAGCTCTTTTCGTGAGCTTAGCAAAAGGTTGACTTGACCTTAAGTGCCAATGTCTGAGTCGGTCCGGTCGGTCAATTTTTTGGATTTTGTTTAGGTAAACATACAGATACTACACAAGAACAAAGATTTCAAAGAATGCTGAACATGCATCTTATCTTCATTTCTAAAACACTTAACAAATAAGTGAAACCAATTGACCATTTTAAATGTTTAAGTATAATGATCATGGAAAAGGGGAAGTGTAATTTTTAAGTTGATAAGTGTTTACTCTACTAGGTTTGTATCTAGCTTTTAAACAAAGGTTGAGGTTGATCTTTGAGGAACCTATAAGAGGTATTTGATTATTTAAAAAAACCCTGACTGGTTGTAAGACTCTGCACATCCTGTTATGTACATTGTACACTCTCTGCAGGACCTGAAAAAGATTTTAAAACATGTGTTTTATCTTTAAAAATAGTGTTCATGTTTAATGTGCTTTTTATTTCAAACAATTTGCCTCCCTATTTTGTTTTGTAGGCTGCTAAGGGAGGAAATAAGAAAAAGCAGAGAGAAGAGATTAATGATCTTATGGATTGTGGCATGGGGTATGATGATACCGATCCATTTGTTGACAACTCGGAATGTGTAAGTATTTAGAATTAAAGTTTGAAAAAATGTAGTGCTTGTAAAGGTGGATGACCGGATCAAATTCACTTCCAAATCAAAATTGAGATATTGAATATGACTGATTAATAAAGACGCACCTTTATGTAGAAAAGTAAACTCCATGAGGAAAACATGGGTCGAAAATTGGTCAACAACATGGGAAGCACATCAGACTGATTAAGATTATCTGCCTTTATTGGGCTATGCTATGCAATTTTTGCGCTATTCTACATATTGGTTTACCACATTGGGGAAAATTCATTGCATTCAAAACATGTCTCTAGTCTAGAATTTGTAATGGTATTATGAGATAAAATATGTCCCCTTCTCACATCAAAATCAAAAACGGATGGGAAAAAGTGTTAAGAGATTCGTTCACATACTTTATATTGATCACTCGTTTTTAATAAATGCAGGACTTTGTAAGTACATCATGTTGCACTGGTCTACACTGTGAATCAAAGATCACTGAAATGATTTACAGCTCAACTGTGATGGTGAATTGTGATTCGTCCCAGCATTCATGTCCAGTGGTTCTTGATGCCATTAAGTCATTGCATGTGCTGGGCTCAACTGTGAAGGTGAATTGTGATTCGTCCAAGCATACATGTCCAGTGGTTCTTGAGGCCATTCAGTCATTGCATGTACCTTCATTATAATGTGGTATGAATATGATTGGATCAGTTCCATACATAAACCTGTATGTACACTGTATGCCCAGTGAATGTGATTTACATGCACATAGTGGATGAATTCATTAGCACTAACCTAATACTGTAAAAGTCAATATTTTCAGGATAAGATAAATTTTCAACAAAATGGTCATAACAGGCATTTCGCAATTTTTTATTTTCACGATTTTCAACATTTGTGAAAAAAAGTCAATGGAAGTAAATAATTTTTGCAAGTTTATATTTTCGCGGATGAGGATTGATTCGCGAAATTCGCGAAAATAAAAACCTCGCTAAAATTTCTACTTTTACAGTAGTTTGGCTCAAGCAATGGATGGCTCAATATCTGAGCCAGATATTGTTGGAGCATGGCGTATAAATCTTACTGCCTATGTATGTAATTGATAAATGGACCTCTCAGGTAGGGTCAGTTGGTCGAGCGTTATGGTCAATTTTCGAAATTAAATAATAATAAAAAGAAATATCCAATAAAATAAAATGGGTTGGTCTTGCCCTTAGAACAGGTTTTTTTTCTCCCGTCTCCTAATATTTTTTTGGTTTTTTTCTTCTTCTCCAAGCATATTTTTATATAATGATTTCTATAATTTGTTTACATTTCAGTATGATGAGTTAGTACCATCAGTGCTTACGACCCAATTGGGCGGATTCTACATCAATCAGGGACAGCTCAATTTCAGGGAAATATCAGACGATGAAGATGATGATTTTATACACACTGCCAAGAGTAGAAAGAAAAAGACTCCACACAAGGTAACATTGATAGGAAAATTTTATTATTTGTATCAAAACAAATATTTGGCCCAAACAAGCCTACAAATACAGGGTGAGTCAAAAAGACTGCAATAGTGGAAAGAAGACTTCATTTTTTCACACAAAGTTAGGATTAAATACATCATTCTTGCAACGTTTAAAAGGTTTTAAAATTCATTTTGGTTTTGAAAACAAAATGGCTTCTTTCCACGATTGCTGTCTTTTTGACTCACCCTGTATTAAGTGTGTTGAACCAGTAAGCTACAATAATGGTAAATGAAAATAATTATGTTTTAAAACAATTCATACATGTATGGCTTTTGCAAAAGCTAGCCTGTTTTAGTGTTAACCCTACCCCCGAGTGCTAAAAAATGCCTGTGTGGACGATTTTCGATGATGTAATCAAACGAGCCTATATTATATATAGTGAGCGCAGTATACTGCGCGAATGAGTAGCTGATGGTTGTGGCTTAGTGTGTGGGACGACGTGCTGATGTCCAGAGTGTCCCGGATCGATTCCTGGCCTGTCCCGGGCGATTGTGTTGGTGTTTTCTCTTTCAAAATTGTGATCCTGGTTGATAGGGTTATGAAAGATATGCAAGGGAATGCAAAACATACTCACTCTTTGTAAAATGGTGACTGTTCATGACCAATCAAATTGAATCAATTTGAAAACTAAATACCATTAATTGTCGCTAAATTTATTGTTCGCACTTTTCGTGCTCGAAACAGGTACCGTGAAAATAATAACACACAAATATATTTCTTTTGCGTAAAGGTCTATGTGATGAAGCTACAAAAGTGAATTTAAAAAACACGCAAAACAGCCAAAAATCGGCAGAGCGCGAACAATTAATCACGCAAAAATAACCAGTTTTACAGACAGCCCTAGCCAAGAGACTTGAAAGGAATGTTTGCTGTTCCTATTTGTCTATTTCTATTCTCTTATCACTCACTTTCTTTTCAGAAAGCAATTAACTCCATTTATTCCAAAATGATTGTAATGCAGAAGAAGCGCAAATCATCGTTTGAAGAAAAAGAACGCAAGAAGAAGAAGCAAGAGAAGAAAGCCAAGAAACAACTACAAAAACAGTTTGGGTTAGTTTTATACACAGAACATATTTGTCCTTTTCAAAAGTGCACAATTTGATTGTCATCTTAGTATTTTGACTGTGTGAAACTAGATCATTAATAGCAATTATGACAAAGAAAAAGAGTGTTGAACAAGCCTGAATGACCCATTATTTGACTGTTTAATTTTTTATATTTTTTCACAAAATTTATTTATAAGAAGGGGAACAAATTCTATTTTTTACAAATATGTTCAAATTATAAAAACACTTCAAAAATCCAAATAAAACCAAATAGAAACAAGGACTGACCCTGCTTAAAAGGTTCGTCCGTCCACTCATATAAGTCTTTTTCTTTGTCGCCATGTCAATAATGATCAAATCACAAGGCATTTGTGCACAGTATCATATCATTAGATGTTTGGCAAGTGCAACGTCCAATCACATGGCCATTTTCAAATCCACAAGATCAAATCATAAGATTCTTCCAAATTTATTGGATCAAATTGTGATGTATTTCCCATATTCACAATATCATTTATATCATAAGGCATTTGCCAAATGCACAATATAAAATCACAAGGCATTTGCCAAATGCACAATATAAAATCACAAGGCATTTGCCAAATGCACAATATCAAATCACAAGGCATTTGCCAAATGCACAATATAAAATCACAAGGCATTTGCCAAATGCACAATATAAAATCACAAGGCATTTGCCAAATGCACAATATAAAATCACAAGGCATTTGCCAAATGCACAATATAAAATCACAAGGCATTTGCCAAATGCACAATATCAAATCACAAGGCATTTGCCAAATGCACAATATCAAATCACAAGGCATTTGCCAAATGCACAATATCAAATCACAAGGCATTTGCCAAATGCACGATATCAAATCACAAGGCATTTGCCAAATGCACAATATCAAATCACAAGGCATTTGCCAAATGCACGATATCAAATCACAAGGCATTTGCCAAATGCACAATATCAAATCACAAGGCATTTGCCAAATGCACAATATCAAATCACAAGGCATTTGCCAAATGCACAATTTCAAATCACAAGGCATTTGCCAAATGCACAATATCAAATCACAAGGCATTTGCCAAATGCACGATATCAAATCACAAGGCATTTGCCAAATGCACAATATCAAATCACAAGGATTTTGCAACTGCACAATATCAAATAACAAAGCTTTGACCAAATGCACAATATCAAATCACAAGGTTTTCGTTCAAATGCACAATATTGAAACACAAGGATTTTTCAAAATGCACAATATAAAATCACAAGACTTTTGTCAAATGCACAATATCAAAATCACAAGGATTTTGCCAAATGCATAATATCAAACAAATCACAAGGCTTTTTTCAAATGCACAATATCAAATCACAAGGATTTTTCCAAATGCACAATATCAAATCACAAGGCATTTGCCAAATGCACAATATCAAATCACTTTGTCAATGCACAATATCAAATCACTTTGTCAATGCACAATATCAAACTCAGAAGGATTTTGCCAAATGCATAATATCAAATCATAAGGATTTTGCCAAATGCACAATATCAAATCACAAGGATTTTTCCAAATGCACAATATCAAATCTCAAGGTTTTTGCCAAATGCATAATATAAAATCAGAAGGCTTTTCTCAAATGCATAATAACAGTTCGCAAGGCTTTTGCCAAATGCGCAATATCACATGATACGTTTTCCTAATGTACAATATCATTTAACATATTTGATATTGAAGTACGCAATAGGTTTAAAGTCCTAGAGGATGAGGAAGAAACAGCCACTGACAAGTATGACAGATTTATCAAAGCAAATAATGAAGCAGCAGAGAAGATCATACCAGTCAGGAAAAGGTCTCATAAAACACGTTTCTCCAGCGATCCAAGGGTAGTTGCGGCAAGAGATCAAATCAAAGACACATATAATCTCTATCAACAGGACGTCACTGAGGGGAAGAGAGTTGAGTACAGGAAGGCAAAGCAAGGACTTGATGAAGCCTACAATCTAGCCATAGTAGAAAACCTGAACAGCAAGATCAAGGAAGTAGAAGCAGCACATTCCAATTGCAAGCATGCTTTAAGCTGGAGGCTTATCAATGAGATCACTGGTAGAAAAGCATCCACCAAAGGACAGCTGGAGGGAGAAACTCAGAAAGATCGGGTCACAAACTGGTATAACCACTTCAAAAACCTTCTGGGGAGCCCACCAGACATCAGTAATGAGGATGAGGAAATCACACCAATCCTAGAAGATCTGGAAATTAAAACCGGGCCTTTCGACCAGGAAGAATATGACAAAGCTAAAAAGTCACTGGTAGAAGGAAAAAGCAGTGGTGAAGACAATATCCCACCTGAAGTTCTGAAAAGATGCGACCTTGACGACATTGTGTTGAGCTTCTGCAATGAAGCATTACTGAAAGGGAAAAAACCAAGCCAATGGTCTGTGCTCAACATTGTTCCAATTCCAAAATCAGGGAATCTTAGCCTAGGAGGCAACTACCGAGGTATCAGCCTAAGTTCTATCGTTGCCAAAACATACAACAGAATGATCCTGAACAGAATCAGACCAGAGCTGGATCAGCATTTGAGAACCAATCAAAACGGCTTCAGGGTTGGAAGGACGACAGCGGGCCACATACTGGCACTGAGGAGGCTCATAGAAGGAGTTAAAGCCAATAACCTAGCAGCAGTAATCACCTACATTGATTTCAGAAAGGCCTTCGACACAATCCACCGTGGCAAAATGCTGAAAATTCTGCGAGCTTAT
Source organism: Ophiura sarsii (assembly GCA_035610835.1). Classification (NCBI taxonomy): domain Eukaryota; kingdom Metazoa; phylum Echinodermata; class Ophiuroidea; order Amphilepidida; family Ophiuridae; genus Ophiura; species Ophiura sarsii. The sequence goes on from CM069450.1 coordinate 61,257,412, forward strand.
GGAATACCAAAACAAGTCGTTGAAGCAATCGGAGGAATGTACGAGAATACCATGGCTAAGGTAATATCACCTGATGGAGAGACTGCACAGTTTGAAATATTGGCTGGAGTTCTACAGGGAGACACACTTGCCCCATATCTGTTTGTGATTGTGCTGGACTTTGCACTGAGGATAGCCATAGAGGGGAGAGAAGAAGAGCTTGGTTTTCATCTTGACAGGCGTAGAAGTAGGCGGATCGGGCCAGAGGTGGTGACAGACTTTGACTTCGCCGATGACATTGCATTGTTGTCAGAGAAATTTCATCAAGCACAAGATCTGCTGAAAAGAGTTGAGACATCAGTAGCAAAGGTCGGTCTCAAAATGAATGCTAAGAAGACCAAGTTTATGTCATATAACCAGAGCCAGAAGGGATCCATACAGACAAATGATGGCAACAAGCTGGAGGAAGTTCAAGATTTTAAATATCTTGGTGCCTGGATGGAGAGTACGGTAAAAGACATTAAGCAACGCAAAGCAGCAGCATGGAGAGCGTGCGGCAAAATGAACAAAATATGGAAGTCAACTCTATCTCGGAAGTTCAAACTTCGCCTGTTTGCCTCAACGGTGGAGTCAGTTCTGCTATATGGATGCGAAGCTTGGACCATTACCCCCAAGCTACAGAAAGAGCTAGATGGCTGCTACACCAGAATGCTGCGAGTAGTACTCAATGTCAACTGGAAACAACATATACCAAACACCCAACTGTATGGTGACCTCCCCAAAATAAGCCAGAAGATCCGGAAGAGAAGAACAAGGTTTGCTGGCCACTGTTACAGAAGTGAGGAGCTAGTATCCAAACTGGTGCACTGGATCCCCAAACATGGCAAAAGAAAGCCGGGACGACCTGCCCTGACATTTATCGATCTACTCAAGCAAGATACTGGACTGGAGACGAGTGACATAAAGACAGCAATGAACGACAGAAGAGTGTGGAGAAACATCGTAGATCGGGGACACGACCCGAATTAAGCAAGTAAGCAAGTAACATATTTGCCTAACATAGAGTACAAGAAGGAAAAACATCTTTTGTGTTTTCTGTTTATTATATTGGTTGGCAAGGCGGAGCTAACATGTTTTTCCATATGCTAATTTAATTTCCTGAACTTATTTTTTAATAGTTTGAAGAGAAAGAAAAACATCTCAGGGTCTTCACCAACAGTGGCTGAACTTTTAAAACGTCAACAACTACAGGATGCTGCATCTAAATCCTCGTCTACCTCCACTACATCCGGAAAGCTTGTTAATGGCACTTCACATACTACTAATGCTGATGCTGATCTATTAGATAGCATTGATCCATCATTAGACCTTGGTCTAGCTGATTTCAAGATGGATAGTGATATGGCAGCAGTCATGGAGGATGCCTTGGCTAGTTTAGGTAATAACATAATCTCGTATCTCGTATTTTATTTCCTCTGAAGAACATCCACTTGGGAGTATGACTAGAGGTTGACTTTTTCAAGTCAAAGTAATTATTTTGTGTGTATAGACACAGACCGGGATGATCCCCTACTCTTTACGAAAGAGTCTGTGACCTTTTAACGTGCTCGGGGATAGCTCATCCGATACACGGGACCAACATTTCTATGTGACATCCGAACCACGGTGCGCCTATGTATATACATTCTTACTTCAGTCTGCACGGTCTGAAGGAGGCATGGGGACGAGGCTGTGTTGGTGTATTGTATTGAACTCACGCTCAAACGATCCACCAACAGAACTATGGTGCGCAGCAGTGTTACGACGCTCTAACAGACTGCGCCACCTCGCACCTTAATGCAGCCTACAGGGTGAGTCAGAAAGAATGTGCACTTTTTAGTCAAAGGCATTGCGAGAGTTTCAGGGGTTTATATTCAAAACATATAACAGAATTAGATCGATAATTTAATTAACTTTAACGCTTTCCATGTGGCAGGCGGCTGCAGACAACATTCCAAAAGTTCACAAAATGTCAAAATTATTGAATTTTATTACCATATTTGGAATAAGAAATGCATTGACATAAGTACAAACATGTCTAGTATTGGTTCAGTGATCCTTGAGATAGACCTTGAAAGTTGGGAATGGATTCTGAAAAATCTATTTTGTATATGGTTAAACCAATGGCCGCGTGGAAAGTGTTAATTTAAAAAAATGTAAAAAGAGTTAACCCCTCTTTTTTTAATTTAACCAAATAAATTATCTTTCTAGCCCCGTTATTGATTTTTAATAAATAGCCATGAAATTCTGTTGACGCCTTTCACAAAAAAGTGCCCACAATTTCTGACTCACCCTGTAACTTGCTAAAGACTCACAGAATCCTTATGAGGGCTTACAATTTACTACTACACGATAGGATTTCACGACCTGGTCGCTATAAGTCGTAGTTGCGACTATTTGTGCTAGTCGCTTCTAAGACTATGTACCTTGCAACCAAGGTCTTAGGCAGGATTTGAAGATGTGGGTGTGTAAATGTGTATAATTAAAAAAAACTGGGTGTGTACATTTCAGGATTTGTGTACAAAGTATACATGTAGGCCATGTGGACAAAAACTGGGTGGGTAAAAACTGAATTTACAAAAGTTGGGTGTGTAGAACACTCCCTACACGGCTGGCTGCCTAAGCCCTTGCTTGCAACCCTACTACACGACACAATATTAGCTCCATAGCAAAGGCTTCTAGAGTACACAATCTGGTTTAATCAATATTTCTGCTATTAGTATGCTTTGAATATGTAATAGTGACTGCCAATGATTTACCCCAATTGTAGAGTCTGAAATTACATGGTCCTGATATCAGGAATGTCAATGGTTTAATCAACCTTCAATAAGACCAGTTAGACACGACCGTTAGACACGACGATGTGTAACTGACCATATTGTTATTATCTCCCTATTGTTTAGACTTGACAATTGTCAATCCTGTTGACTCGACATTTCTCTACCGCTGACCACCAATGTACAAGTTTCAAGTCAGGAATTATGATGTCTCAATGTAGGATATCTTACATTGGATTCGTCAGGTGTGAGTGTCAGAAGTATTGTGTGTCCTTTTATTTGCAGGACACAGGGTTCAGAAATATTGATGAACTATTTAATGTAACTGCTCACATAACTAATTACACATCTTTGATATCAATAGGTGGCAATGATACGTTAGGAGGCAGTGATGAAAATGAAGGAAGTGCTTTCAAGGATGATGAGCCCATGGATGAACAATATGTTAAATGTCCAACTAATCTACCTGCAGATATGATAGCCAACATTGAGAAAATAAAAGGGGTATGCATATAGTATCTGGATGTCTTTATGTTAGTGTATATAACTATGTAAAATTATCTAAAGGTTCATTATAACATCAATATCAAATAATCCAGTTGCTAAAAGTTTAAGATAAGGAAGATACACAATTTGATAAACATATGAAATTAAATTAAATCGATACTGAGAAAACCAGTGTACATTTGATGTGCCGTGTGGTGTGCCATCTGCTGTGGCTCTTCACTAATGTTCATCAGTGGTGTAATTAGATTTGTCATATTGGGGAGGGGGAGGAAAAAAAGTGAACCGACAATGGCTTTACCAGGCTGTCAATTTTTGAGAATTGCCACTGAGTGAGAAACTTCGGGGAGGAGAGGCGTAACAAATCCTTGATAATTGACATTGCCAATCTCCACCAACATGACTCAAATATTGCGGTGGGGGGTTATATACCCAATTGCCCCCCTATGGCTCTGTCACTGATGTACATTGGTAGATTTGTGATGTACATTGGTATGGTAGATTTGAATAAAAGTGTGCCTTAATTACTTCTGTGTATGTTATGATATTGTAAACCGTAGTACATGTAATCATATCAAGTAATTGATAACCTCTACCGTATTTATTGCTCAGTGAAAACCATTTTGAAAACCTGAAACTTTGTTAGGTCGAGTTATACCAAAAGATGAAGGATTCATTGCATGAACAAAATTTCAAAACTTAATTATTGTCTGATTTCACCGCTCGGAGTTACACACTTTTATTCATTTTCTTCTCCTTTCTGGATATTTTTGTTAGATTTCATGCCTAGATAGAAATAATAGGCATATACGACGGGTATTAAACAAATTATAAATATTTTAAACAGGTTCGCCGTCGTGGGTAGATTTCATGCCGTTTCCTAATTATGACACTTTCTATGGCTGCTGTTTTATCACTATTTTATTTTTCTTTACTTAGGCTGCGAGGAAGTCTGCAGAGGGCAAATGTAAATTCTTCACCCCGTCTGTCAATCAACTGCTTCTAAAGTAAGTTAAGAGGTTAACATAAGGCACATGTTTGAATTACATCTTCTGTCTCATTAATTGTTGTGCTCAAGCTTATATCACCTCAACCCAATTTTTAATTTTCCGTAGTCAACTACACAACACACACCAAAATGTGACTATGTGTACAGCACTACATCACTTATCAGACAAGCGCCATGGACCCTACACAACATGCCAACCACACAGTGGGTTAGTGACATTGATTTCTAAGTAAACTAAGGAAACAGTGCTGCAGATCTCTAAACCACACAGTAACTGGTATGTGGTTATGTATGGTGTCACACCACCAAATAATCTCCTTGTACTTTATGTGCTTAAAGAGATTAAATTAAAGTCCAATTTTCTCAGCTATCAACGAGCGATTGGTTTGTTCATATCATTATTTTCTTTGAAGATACTGATGTCTTCTATCAGAAAATTACACACATTGGGGGGGGGGGGGGGTTGACCTGCATTGTTTTCGCTAGCTATGTTTGGTGCATTTGTTCTAGAAGAAGTGAAAAAAGAAAAGTTGTGTCAAATTTTATTATCAGAGAAAACTCCAGGGTTTATTTGCTTAAATATTGAGGTTATATTCTACAAATCACAAATAACACAAATTTCTTTCATATTGCACTTAATACCATTTCTGCACATTCAAATTAATGGTTAAAAGAGGGGCCTATTTTGTGTTTTGAAACACACTGATGGGGATGGGCACTAGCACAAATTTATTTGGTGGTTTGGAATCTACAGGTGTGTCACACCACCAAATAATCTCCCTGTACTCAATGCGTTTAAAAGATCAAATTAAAGTCTAATTTTCTCAACTATCGAAAGACTGGTTTGTCCAAATCATTGTTTTCTGTGAAGATACTGATGTCTTCCATCAAAAAATTACACTTTTTATTTTGGTTGACCTACATTTTTTTCCGCGACTGGACGTCGAAGACTATTCCACTCTCAAAATCGCTGTCCGCTAGCTATTTTCGGTGCTTTAGTGTTAGAAGAGGGGAAAAAGAAAAGTTGTGTCACATCTTATTATCAGAGAAAACACCAGGGTTATTTGCTTAAATATTGAGGTTATATTCTACAAATCACAAATAACACACATTTCTTTCATATTGCACTTACTACCATTACTGCAAATTTAAATTAATGGTTAAAGGAGGGGTCTATTTTGAATTAAAAACACTGATAGGGATGGGCTAGCACACTGATGGGGATGGGCGCTAGCACAAATTTATTTGGTGGTGTGGATAAAACCTATTATCTATGTAAGAATTCAACAGGTAAGTTGTCATTTTAGACCTAAAATGGTTTTTACCTTGAAGTCACATTGAAATTAAAACTTCCATATTTATTAGGTCGTCCATTGGAGAGGACCTTATGGCTGCATTGTTCGTGTGGGGGTGTGTGTGCCTGTGCATCTGTCAGTCTCTCAAACATTGTATACACTTTTTGGTTTTCTTTTTCATACAAAATCCAACAGTGAACTTACTTGGTACAAAGATGCAACATGGTAACCTTCATATGTCAATGAGGTCAAATATTACATATCAAGTCAAAGGTCGTCTGAGGTCAAGTTGTAAAATACGCTGAAAACATAAACAAATCCCAATTCTTTTTCGTACAAAGACCGATTGCAACCAAACTTTGATCACGCATGCAACATGGGAACATTCACATGTCAATGAGGTCAAAGGTCACATCAAGGTTAAAGGTCAGAGGCAAATGTGTAAAATAAGCTGAAAACATCAAAATATGACATTTCTTTTTCATACAAAGACTGATTGCAACTAAACTTGGCTCATACATGCAAAATGGCAACTTTGATATGTTCATGAGGTCAAAGGTCACACATCAAGGTCAAAGGTCAACTGAGGTCAAGTTATAAAATATGCTGAAAACATACAAAAATGACCATTCTTTTTTGTACAAAGACTGATTGCACCAAACTTGGATCATGCATTATGGGAACCTTCATATGTTAATGAGGTCAAAGGTCACATATCAAGGTCAAAGTTCATGCACATCAAACATTGTACAGAAACACTAACCCTAATTCTATCTGTTTCTATTGATTTATTTATATATGGTATCTATTTATTTATTTTGGCGGGTGGGATGCTGATTTTGTCTCACCTTAGTGCACAATATACTTGTGTGCATTAATTTTACTTGATTCAGATTAAAGTACATGTGCATAAGGCCAAGTAAAACAAAACAACAGTTGATCGTCCGCGCCCGCTTCCTTTTTTCGTGCCGCATTGATTTTTTTATGATTTTTAATTTTTAATTTTTAAAATTTTTATAGAAATTCTTTTTGAAAAATTGAAAAGTTGCTCCAGTAAAACTTTTTTAAAACTGTATCTGTACATTAAATAAATGCATATACAATGTAAAGAGGCTCAGACTGTAAAATCTTTACTTCTTAAAGCCGTCGACCATCTTGAAAAAAGATAAATAAAAAATAAATAAAAAGCCCCTCCCTCAGCCTTTTTTTGAAAAGTCCGGACGATCAACTGTTGTTTTGTTTTACTTGGCCTAATATAGTGATGGCAACAACCCCAACCTTTTCTGCCGGAAAACTGGTCGGCCTGGCATTTAAAAAAAAGATTGTTATTATTTTGGTGAACTTTTTCAAAAAAATTCAAACATTTTTGAAACATTTAAAACAAAATTAATTTTAAAAAAACCCCACAAAATTATTTTTGAGAATTCAAGAAAACAATGGGCCCGTTGGGTCCGTAGAACAGGTTTTCTTTTCCCCTGTCGCCTTGTGTAGACTTTATTAAAATATATAGAAATAGTGTGAGGGTAATATGTGACCCGTCGCATCAAAATGGGCAAGTTGGAGGTCCAAGTCAAATCTAAGTTATTGGGATGACTCGAAGAAGCACATTTTAAGCTTCGAAATGATACTATGTTGAAGGTAATCAGACTTTGTAATAACAAGATATGATTTGAAGAAGCATATTTTTTCTATTATTTTCTTTATATTTCACCAAATATTTTGGCCTCTATCTCAAAACTGTGTTTGACGACAACTTGTCCTTTTTGATGTGATTTGTCACATATATAATGACATTTTCTTTTCTGTGTGTGTTTAGGATAGAGGTACAATCACATAATGTGAAATGTGGTACAAGATCACAGATGTATAGTCACTTAGCATCACATCTACCATGTGGGAAGGAAACATTGCTCAAAAGAGCTAAGAAACTGAGACTAGGACAGGAAGGAGTCATCAAGGAACCACTTCAAAAACTAAGAGAAGGTAAACAGTCAATTGTAGATATGTTATCTAATAATCTTGTACATTAATTGGGTTATCTTTTTGTCACCCTTTAGGTTTTGTTTCTTTGTCTATTTACCTGATAAGGCTAAATTAAAATAATTTTTTGTCTCAAAGCTCTTCAAATTTTCAAAACCTAATGCGGAATGCGTTTTTTTATTTTTTATTTTTAAATATAAAATATTGAAATCCTTGTAAAAGTGACTTTTTGTATTTAAAATTAAAATTTTTGGATTTGTTCTTCTTTTTTTTTGAAAAAAATAAAAAATAAATAAAATTAACGCCCGCGGGAGCTTTGAGACAAATGATTTTTTTAATTTAGCCTAATCAGTGAGTTACAATGCTAGTATGTGACCATCCACGACGAACCCAGTGTAAAGTTGCCAGTTCATATTTAGGTATATGGGCCAAATAAACGGACATAAATCAATAAAAACCAGACCAAATTTTCATTTGAGTACTGAAAAATCAAAACATGGTAGTGAAAAATCCTTTTTATTGATTTGTGTTTGGTTTATTGGCCCATATCTCAAAGTATGTACTCGCAACTGGGTTCATCATGGATGGTCACATATGTGACCATCCAGCTCAAAGGAGCCCCTAAAGTTAGCAGAGCATGTTATGAGATATAAAATATAGGAAACAATGTTTTTATCAATGGATGTATTGATTTTGTACTACCTATCCATTAAGCAAAATGGAAATGTAATACATCATTGTCAAGCTTATTTGTAGGAGAATTTTCCTCTTCAATATCTCAACAAATGTACAGGCCGACTTTACATCCCATTTGTGGTGGATAGTCATAGTCACATGTTTGGTTTTATTGATATCAGGAGCCCACTGAGTAGTGGGGGATAGTTCCCCATACACAATTAATTACCAAGCATTTAACTAATATATTATTTATTATTGATTAATAGCCATTGCCAGAGTTATGCCAGAAAACATCCAGAGATTTAATGAAGAATGTCAACTCCATGCTTTAGAAAAGGCAAATAGGTAAGTTGGCTCTATCAACTTGCTTATATAGGGCCACTTCTAGCTTGACAGACAAGACAAAATGACACTACCTTTTTTTGAAGGCCTGAAAAGTAATCTGTAAGGTTTAACCTACAAAGTTTTGTCTGAAATCAATGTAAACACAATGGGCCGTATTCTCGTACTAAACACGGTTTTAGCTTAAAACCGTGTCTAACTAAACGCGTGCCTAACTTTTAAACAACGTGTTTAACTAAACACGGTTTTAAACTCTGCGCATCTCGTCCCCAGGGTAGTTGTGCTTTACTGTATACAGGTATTTATTTTTGTTGCGGCCCTAATGGGTTACAATAGATATCGACTGAATACCTCGAACGCACTTGTATTTTTAATACTACATAATTTGCTTGGCAGCTTACACCGTGCACGGTTGAGTAATCATTCAAGGCATACAGTTCGTGTATTTGTTTAGTTAAACACGCTTTAAACTACCCCTATACCATGTTTAAAGTTAGACACTTTTCAGTGAGTTAGACGCGTGTTTAAGTAAAACAAACGTACGAGAATCGCGTTTAGTTAAACGCTGTGTCTAAAGTCAAAGTTAGACGCGTGTTTAGCTTAAAACCGTGTTTAACTACGTACGAGAATACGGCCATTATATTTTAAAAGCGTAGTTAGTCTATGTTCAAATAAAAAATGTTTACAAGGTAAATAAATTACTTTGAAAATTAATGATTGTGCACTTCTTATTTGGAAATGGCCATAGGCTTTTTAGCCTGGCCCAAGCAATTTGCTATCAGGACTCCAACTTGTATCCGCATAGATAGACCGTGTAAAACAAACAAACAATCAGATTTAAACTGAGTTATTGTCCGATTCTAGTACTTACAAGGATTCCAGTTTTTAGGAATCTAGGAAGGTACACTTTTCCAGGAAATTAACAAGCATTTCAAGAAATGTTGACCAAAATGCTGCCCTTATATGGGGATGCCACTCTCATAGAGGCAGTGATTTGTCCGAAATAAATGCGGTCAGTGGAATAGTACAAAATTATGTCAGACCACATGAGTATGGATTTAAAATGATACCTTTATTCGCATTCATAAACAGATTATGCCATATTCATTTTGATATGACCATTAAATCATACTTTAGTCCTACCATAGGACTGATATGTATCTGAGCCTAAGAACCGCTGCCAATCCAAGATTCACTATCAACCCGAGAACCCACACCGTCGGATATGCTGATATGGATGTGCGCCTACCTGGCAGCCTACGATAGATGAAAGCGAAATGATTGTGACGATTTTCTAACGACAGCGGAATGATATAGGCTACAGCGCCATGAGCGTCGCTTCTGGCGGATACCTGCGCTTTATAAATATCCACTATTATTACTATTATTATTATTTGTAACCCCTTTTGAAATATTGTTTGCAGAATGTTGACAGGAAAAGAAGAAGGCAAGGGTTCCGATGATGAAGAGGATAAAAAGTCTAAACAAGGAAACTTTGGACCTAGGAGAAAGTTTCAGTGGAATGAACAAATAAGGTTTGTGTAATTGTACAGTTGTACAATGATTTATTTATAGACTGATATCCTTCATTTGTGGATTCACAAACATTTGTGTAGATCCCTTGATGATGTATCACTTCAGAATGCAAGTCTTAGCATAGATCTTCGACAGGGCTGTACTTAGTACCCGCCCGCCCACACGCCCGAGGCGGGTAACATTTGAAAAATACACGCCCGGCTGGCCGGTAAGAATTTTGCTGTTGGTAAAAATGCGTCCGACATTATATATCATATCTGGAATCTAGTTAAAAATTCTATCGTAATAATCCCAGTCCATGAAATAATCTGTAACATACAACGATATGTTACATAATTTAAGAATAGAGACATTGCCGGCGCATTTAGAATAATGTGTCATTAAATTTATCTTGATGACAGTACGTACAGGCTTCCGGCTACGATTGTGTCATGGAGGAATAATATGATTGTGTTGTCTAACGAATAATCAAACAGAACTTATGAGTGACATTTTGGCCATTTTCCTTTTTTTCGAAAAAAAGATTACTTATTGGGCTGGTAAGTTTACGTTTGGACTGGTCACTTTACTTGTTACCTGCCTGACTGGCTGGTTGGGGACAAAATGGAGGTACACCCCTTCAATAGAGGGGATGATTATCATTATTGAAATGTTGTGTGGAGCTGATGCTCTGTCTGTTTCGCCCACACCTGTATGACTAGCATGTTTGAAAAGCCAGGTAAACAGAATGGGTATTGATAGTCTATTGCGGCAACTACATTATCTAATACTAGCTAACAGGATACATACAATTATTTTGATAAAAAAGCAACAGTGACAGTTTAAATACTTCCAATATTTGAAACATATTAATTTATAATTTGTAACGCTATTTGTGATACACCTAAACTCAAATCCATGAGTGTGATGGACAATAGCACATAAATAAACAGAAATGTTGGGTGAGTGATACAACAGTTTCTACAGTAAATACCACTTTCGATGGTGAGAGTGAGTCAAGAAAGAATAGGTGTTTTTTATTTTGAAAGCGACGCAAATATTAAATGACACAAGAATTGGCAAGAAGGTATACATACATTTAAAAACACTATTCTGTTTTGATTTATTCCATCTTCACATTATGATGTTACATCAATTTAAGTAGTGCCAGCTATTTGAAAGTTAGTCCAAGATATGGCAATAGCGCAGAGTATTGTCATGGCTTAGGCTAGCTGATTAAAAAGTGAGCTATATTTAAAATAGAAAATAGAATGGTGTGGTTAATTGCCATCTTGTGAAAGAAGAGGTCATTTCTGCGATAAAATCGATGAACTTTTAAGCTGTAAAACTTCAGACTATTAATTTAAACTTGTTTTTCATCTACTTTCAGGAAATTACTGTGTGAGGTGGTTAGCATCAAAGTAAAGAACTTAGGAGGATCCCTAAAGGGTTCACAGTCTGCAGAAGATCATGTCAAATCATTTCTAGATATGGAGGTTAAACCATTATGGCCACAGGGATGGATTCAAACAAGGTGAGAGGGGTGTGTGGATATAGAGGTTAAACCATTATGGCCACAGGGATGGATTCAAACAAGGTGGGAGGGGTGTGTGGTTATAGAGGTTAAACCATTATGGCCACAGGGATAGATTCAAACAAGGTGAGAGGGGTGTGGATATAGAGGTTAAACCATTATGGCCACAGGGATGGATTCAAACAAGGTGAGAGGGGTGTGCATAGCGGTTAAACCATTATGGCCACAGGGATGGATTCACACAAGGTGAGAGGGGTGTGGATGTAGAGGTTTAACCATTATGGCCACAGGGATGAATTCAAACATGTTGAGAGGGGTGTGGATGTAAAGGTTAAACCATTATGGCCACACACAGCAAATTATGAAGGTTTAGTTTTGGACAGCGTGTACTATTGAGTGTAGTTTTGCGTTTACTTTTGTATGCACTATGCAAATGTACACACAAAAGTAAACGCAAAACTACAGACACCCCTACACGCTGTCCAAAACTACACATTCATAATTTGCAGTGACAGGGATGGATTCAAACAAGGCGAGAGGGGTGTAGGTATTAAAGTAAACCATTTATGTTGATATTGTTGAACAGATTTGGTATTATTATTGGTAGTACTTCTGTATATCTAAGCCAAAGAATTCCATCACTTGCTGTATATTGCGGACGGTTTAGAAGTGTTGCTTTTTTCAACACATGATCTAACGTCGTTAGGAAAAGTTAATCTCTTTCTACCAATCATGTGTCGAAAAAGAAGGCAAGAGATTGCTTAAACGTTCACATTACACAATTGTAATGGAATTGTATGGGCTAGACACACAGAATGTATCAATTATATTGTTATATTGTTATATTATCATTTTTGTTATATTTTAAGTATTAATTGACTTAATAATGGTGGCTGCATTAGGCACCCATGTTGGCAAAATGTAATTTTTGGCCTCTTAGTGCATAGCTTTCTAACAATCAAAAGAAAATGCAGTTTATTTGTTACCCCAATAGCTACTGGGTGTAAATCTGCCCAGCAAACCATACCATTTTGAACATTATGACTCTTGTTTATTGAAGCTGAGCAATTCCGTTTATCAGATTTAATATAAATACTGGTAGCTGTAAAATCTCAAGGCTTAATTAACCGATGTGTCATTCATTCAGTGTTGTAAGACAAGTTATATTCGAAATATAGGTTCTCTATACCATATTTCAAATGTTAGATTTAATTGAAAATTGACAGTTTTATTCCGTTTTCATATACAAATTTTGACTATAATAAAGGTCAACAATTTGTTATTTATAAGTTTTGTAGGGGATGTTTTAATGCCAGTTATTTAATTATTAATTGTCTTCAAATTGGTTTTTTTTTACAGAATGCTGTACAAAGAGACCCGTAGTTCACATGGTCACCTCACTTCCAATCAGCCAATCAAACCTAAGAAAGTTGTGTTGTCTGCCAAGAAAGTTACGACAAAAAAACCTGGCAATGAGGGAACCCCGACCAGTCAGACCCCGGTCAGTCAGTCTCCGGTCAGTCAGTCTGATATGTCTGTAGCGTCCATGATCGCTAAGGCAATGATGTCATCCAATGGGAACTCTAACCAGTCATCACCAGCAACTTCACCGCCGGAACGTGTGCCAACTTTGTTGGATTATGCAAATACCCCTTTGGGTTCTCCAGTTCAAGTGAATGCTCCAACAACCCTCTTTAAAGATGCACCTAATAGTAAACCAGCAACATCAATCACATCGCCTGTTTATAAAGACAGTACAAATTATGCTGCTTCCATGCAAGGAAATTCTATGGGTGGAGTCAATGAACTCACTGCCAGTTTTGTGGAAAAACTTATTGCAGACGAGCTTGCTGCTACAGACAAAGGCCCAAGTCATCAAACTGCTAATCAAATTAATCAACCAGTTAGTCAGATAAGTAGTCAAATTCGTCAACCTGGTAGTCAAATGGTTAGTCAAACACGTCAACCAGTCAGTCAAACTGTTAGTCAATCACATCAACCTTTTAGTCAAACAGTGAGCCAAATTCGCCAACCGGTCAGTCAAACAGTGAGCCAAATTCGCCAACCAGTTAGTCAAACAATGAGCCAAATTCGCAAACCGGTTAATCAAACAGTTGGTCAAACTCGTCCACTGGTCAGTCAAACACTTGGTCAAACTCGTCCACTGGTTAATCAAACAGTTGGTCAAATTCGCCAACCGGTTAGTCAAACAGTTGGTCAAACTCGTCCACTGGTCAGTCAAACAATTGGTCAAACTCGCCCACAGGTCAATCAAACAGTTGGTCAAACTCGTCAACTGATCAGCCAAACAGTTGGTCAAAATCAAAAAGCTGGCAGTCAAACAAAGCAGACATGGATTCAAACTCAGCCAATCTCAAGTCAAATGAAGCAAGTGCCAGCTACAGCAACCGGTCAAAAAACTGACCAGATGCCAATGTCTATTGCAGAAATAGTAGCCGATACTGCCAAAGCAATGCTAACACCTGTCCCTAGAGGGCAGGCTTCATCTGTTCTAAAACAGCTCTCAACACATGCCCAAAATAATACACATGATACCTCATCCCAGATGGCTGTTAAAAAGCCAGTTATTATGAAACCTGGATTATCCCAAGATCGTTTGAAGAAACTTAGTATACCAGATGGAAAGAGAACAGTTGTAAATATTCCAAAGCAAATAATAGTGACTGGACCTGATCAAACTCTAGCCCAAACAATTCAGAAGTTAAGTTGTAATATTGCCAGTAGCAGTAATGTTACTAAGCCTGGTACATCACAAAGTGTTACAAAACCAATGGTTTCATCAATGGTTGCAAGTAGAGTTGCTACCAATGCAGCAATGTATAACAACACTAAAAACACCAGCATACAGAAATCGCAACCAGTGGTCCGTTTGACACGACCCCCAACAATGGCGACCTCTAAACCTCAAGTTAGAATGGCAACTAGTAAGGCTCCTGCTCAAACTAATGTTACTCCTAGAGTAGCCACAGCTCAACCTGTAAGAACTATAATGACAAAAGCTGCAGCAAGGATCGCCACGGAACAGCCAATGCAAAAGACAAGAGCCGTGGCAGATGGTCAAGTACGGAAATTGACCCCAGCAAATGTGCAAGCTAACATGGGCAATATTTTTGCCAACCTAAGTGAGTCACTTTTTCCCTCACCAGCTGCTTCATCTAAAGAGCTTCCATATCATACAACCACAACAATATCAGGGAAGAATTCTATTCCTCAGACCTCCCAATTAGGAGGGACTCACTCGTATCACCAGCAGCAGACCAGCCCAAATCATCCCATTCATACATCGTCTTATTCACCACCTACCAAAGCCACCAAACATTTACCCAAACATCAGTCAGGATCTGCTTTCACTGCACCCTCGCCACCCAAACAGAAATCTAGTACTCCCCCTGCCCTATCGCCAAGTACGTCTCCTGTCGGACAGAAGTACCCGCCAAGTACATCTCCTGTCGGACAGAAGTACCCGCCAAGTACGTCTCCTGTCGGGCAGAAGTACCCGCCCTATGTGTCCCAGCAGCGTGGTAGTCCACAGACCAGTCCAACGTATCCTGCAAACTTCAGTCCCAATATGGCAGCAGTTCCTGGTTATCAACAGCTAAGCTTAGCTGATTTATCACCAAACAAGCAACAGGCAACCCTGGGCTATACTACACAGGGCTATCCACTCAATGCTAATCAGCAGGGTCAAGGGTCAGCAGCGGTTACTGGTACAGGAGATGCAATCATTACTGGTCCTGCTCCAGGTACATTCTTCCACCAGCATACTCGAACAGGTAAATAGATGGATAGTGTTTTATACCATGTAATATTGCTTCATAATGGCTTAATTCAACCATACATACTTGCTTACAATCACCATATCACTTCCCTGAGGCAATGACGTCACTGTTTTAGTAAATATCACAGTTTGAGTCTACTGAAAGCACAGGCAAATATACTCATACTTAACAGAAGAGATGGATTGTTTTATACATGCGTAAATGCATCAAATTTTGAAGTGATGTCATGATCTTCTGGGAAGCAATGGACCATTTGTGTAATTTTGCTCTTTTAAGCAGCTACAGGATGCAAGGGTTCCAGGGATATGTATTGTATGTATAGATGGGGTGACAGATGACGTCACTCCGGGCATTTTGTCGGCAGTTGCCAGTGTTCTTTGCCCGGCGGTTGATAAACATTGCTGTAGCCCCATCTATACACTTGTTTGTCATTTGTTATACTTAACAAGTAGTTTTGCTAGCAATTAATTACACATGTTGAATGAAGCCAAAATTGTTAACAACATTCATGGTTCATTGTGTAAAAAAAAGAAGAAGAATATTAAGAGAGTAAAATGTTAATAGGTTTGTAAACCCCTTTCCATTATTTCGTATAATGACTATCAATTATTAACC
Source organism: Ophiura sarsii (assembly GCA_035610835.1). NCBI lineage: Eukaryota > Metazoa > Echinodermata > Ophiuroidea > Amphilepidida > Ophiuridae > Ophiura > Ophiura sarsii. Next base: position 61,273,479 of record CM069450.1, read on the forward strand.
AATGAGACCTGGTTCTATGAGTAAACTAATCAGCTAATTTTTATTTTGCAAACAGCACCTTGAGTTATATGGGATTCCTATAATCACAGTTCTTTTAAGATGGAATATTATAATTTTATTATTCCTGAGATTAATGAAAAATGCTAACTTATAAACATGAACAATTCACTGTGATCCTTTATTCTATTTTTAAAGCATGTGTAAAAATCGGATTCGATAAACTAAGTAGATTGTTTTTAAAATGAATCTACTTATCATTGATGGCAACCAGCACTGACCATCACTGACCATACATGAGTTGTACCAGGAACCTCCAGGTCATTACCAACTCAACCAATAAGTCAGTTCAGTTCAGTTCAATAGTATAAATTACATACAAGTATTATAAGAGATGTGGATGCCAACTAAAATGCAGAATGTGAGGAAGAAGGCACCCACTAGTCAGATAAGGGAATTGTACCAGGGACCTCCCGGTCGTTACCAACTCAACCAATAAGTCAGATAAGGAAGCCTAGTGATGTGAAATTCTATAGGTCTCCAATTCAGCACCTTTCCTTTAACATCTTTTAATCCAAGAAGTTTAGAGAAAGCAAGTTTAACAAATCAAAGTAATAACACGTTTGTTGCTTACCTTATATCCTTCCTCGTCTCTGTTCATTTCCCATGATGCCCTGTCAGGTGTCATGTTGAGTCCTATGCAAAGTCCAACTGAACAGCCATATCAACTACCTCCATGGGCGCAATAAATGGCTTGATCTAGATTTTTATAAAGGTAAACATCTCATCTCAGTTTTGTTTTGCTAGCTCTTAATTTTGCATCTTGTTTTAAAACTCATAATTGCATGACGGTTAGCCTGAATAGCAGGGATGTTGCCAAATTGTATTCTTATTATTACTTTGTTGCAGGCCAATTATTTGCATGATAAAAATGACTTTGTTTCCATTCATAATTATTATTTTGTTACAAGACAATTATTTGCATGATAAAAATGACTTTGTTTCCATTCATAATTATTATTTTGTTACAAGACAATTATTTGCATGATGGGTAATCTTATTTGCTGATTTTTCATTCATTTTCATTAATTTGTTCCGTTATCTCTAGTGCATGATTCATATTGGTGTTGAATTATTAAAGTATTTATAATTTTTAGAAAGTTTTAATCATTTGAGTGCATGTGGCAAGAATAATGCCCTTTAAACTGTTAAATTAAACTGCCAAATTATTAACACTTTCCACACGACAGTCATCTGCAGAAAATGTTTCAAAAATGTCAACATTATTGAACTTCATCACCATATTTGGAATCACCATGAGAAATGCATTAAAATAAGTACAAACATGCTTAGTATTGGTTCAGTAATTCTTAAGACAGACTTTGAAAAATTGGGAAAGGTTTTTGAAAAATATGTTTTGTGGAAAGTGTTAATCTACAAATGAAACTTCATTATGTAATAAGGGGGAAATATTTGGTTTTCCTTCACAGCCTGCTCCTAAATATTAAAATTTAAAAAAAGTATATTTCTTACTTTTTCCTGTTCAAATGAGTACCTACTATAATTTTGCATGAAGCGTTTTATTGGTGTTGCTGTTGCTGTTGCTGTCTTAAAGCCAAATAAGATAGTGGTTCAAGTCAATTTGGAAGCAGATATAGATGAAATATTGGATCCCATGGACAAAAGCATAAGATTTTATGTGATGTTCCCTTTTTTACCATGCATGTTTTTCAATTAAATGTTTAACATTAATGCATGTTTTTATAGTTTGTTTTATATGATATTGGTATATTTAATGCCATGAAGAATTCTAAACCTATTTGTTATAGTTGTGACCTTTAAGTATTATCTTTTATCTACTATATTTGTAAATTTTTGATTGATATTTAAGCATGTCCAATTTAAAAAAATAAAATAATGTGTAGCCTAATATATAGGCTTTTGGAATGCCGAAATTAATATCAACATTTACAACATAATTATACCATTGCCACTTGTTTTACTAATGTTTGTATTTTTTTTAGTTAAAGGTAGATGACCCGATCACATTTTCGTAACACAGAATTATTAAAAACATACAGAGATTTTCATATCATATGAAAGCTCGTATTTTTCTCATCATCATACTGAAATTTAACAGCCTAATTCGGTATAATGACAGAGAAATCGACGAAATAGCGTTGAATTACCGCGAATGGTGGTTACCACCGATATAGTTTGTGTACTACTCAATGGGTACAGTTCACAGCATCTTGTGCGTCTAAAATAAGAACCATAATAGCTATGCATCTCAAATTTTGGGACACGACGTTTTTAAGGATGACCTTTCATGTAGAATAGAAAACTTCAAGTTGAAAATCGGAACATCTACCTTTAACGTAACCTAGAATAGTGTTCACAATATGTGACGCGATCAAGAGGAATGAGTCGGATGTCGACCCTGGTCGAAAATGAGTTCTTAATACAGTTTTAAAGAAGACACCTAGAGCTTTCAGAAACTGAAAACCCCATGTCGATACGACGTTTTGTTCCAAAGTTATGTCAAATTTTATACATGAATTTCCATCAAAACTTATGTAAGCCGCCATTTTGAATTGACCATATCTCAATTTAGGATTCCCCGACATCCGACTCATTCCTCTTGATCGCGTCACATATGTATACAGAGTGTCCCAGAAGTGTTGATATCTTTTTAAAGTTTGATTTTGTTTGTAAAATAATTCGCAGTATCAAACTGAAAACATTTGGGTCGAGAAAACTTCCTATAATTAATTTGATACCAAACTTGTCTCTTTTTCTGAGGCACCCTAACCCTACTACACCATACAAAACCACACAGCCAGTAGTGCCTGTTTGCGCGCACACACAACTTCTATTCCATGGTGCAATAACCCCTGGATATATAGTCTGCGAAAACTTAACAGCACTCGTGGTGTGTTGGTTGACTCGCTCGCCTGCCATCCCAGTGACCTGGGTTCAATCCCCGGGGGCCGCGGACCTAAATCAGGGGTCCTCCCTTTTACCCCCTCACCCTGTTATTTGGTCCACCGCCGCTGCAACACTTCTAGGATTAGGGTTGATATAACACACGCTCAGAGATTTGGTAAACATAATTCACAATATTATATTAGTTTGTTAAACTTGCAGGATGCTAGGCGTGCATAGCTGTAATCACCTGCTACAGGTACACCACATTCCATTCATGAGGCTTTTGAAAAAAGACTTTCACCTCACACATTTTTGTCCAGATAATGTTCATAGTAAGGATTATTTCAATCTGAAATTTAAAAAGACTACTGTTGAAAACCTTTGTCTAACCTCTCTCCCTCTCTCACCTCCCTTTGATTCATTACACAAGCTCATTATAATAGTACGCCTTTAATATGAAACCACAATTTTACAATTCGGAAAACTTTCTTTTGTACTTTGGAAACACAAATAGCTGTTATTATAAGTTGGTTAAAAATAATTGACAAGGTTTCTCAATCCAAATATATTTTCAGTTTTGTTCTTTTAGTTATTTTACTGTGAGATATAAAGATATGAAAGGTATATAATCTTTTGGGACACCCTGTACAATGGTGTATTCTGCCATTTTTGTTCATTTACTGTGTGGGTGTGCACATTGTTCGTCAAAAGCCTCCATAAAAGTACAGGATGATATGTGATGGTAGGCTATGTGCATGTAACCCTTTAGGTTGCAAATTGTAGCCATGTCTATAATATCATTAATGAAATAGAGGAATACTCAATGAAATTATTAGTCATGAAATGATAGGAGTATTTCCAAGCGCTGTAAAATATAATGCATTTTATATCAATGACTTTATATAAATCCATGTATAAATATGGCCATATCTATAATTCTGCATGCCATGGTAATTTTATTATTATTGTGACCAATTATATTATTACATCTATGCTGATATTTGATAGACAAGTATATATTTTAGGCTATATTAAAAAATCTTTTGTCTCAAAGCTCTTCAGTTTTTCAAAACCTAATGCGGAAGTTTTTTAAATTTATTTTTTATAAATATAAATATTGAAATCCTTGTAAAAGTGACCTTTTGTATTTAAAATGATGTTGTTGTTGTTTGTTTAATCTTTCTTTATGTGATCAATGAAAATCTGAAAAATCAGTGAAACTTTGGGATTTTTTTGTTGTTGTTGGAAAAAACCAAAATAAACTTCTTCTAACGCGCATCAATTAACTAACGCGCGCGGGAGCTTTGAGACAAAATATTTTTTTGATATAGCCTTGCAATCATTTGTGATATTTTTCAATTTGTTTTTGATTACTTGCAATATTTGATGTAACTAGTGTGTGGGCTTCAAGTCAAATTCTTATCCAGCAACTAGGGTATATCAAGGCAAAAGGAAGTCTTACAAAAATGTGATTGGTGTGGTTGTCAAGGTAACCCTACTGGAAGTATTTGCAATAAAACTTTACTTTGAATGTTCAATTTATATCATCTTTTATTTGTTATTTTCATTGTTTCAGATTACAGCAGTAGTGAAGAATCCCCGACAAAACAATGAAGAAAAAAGATGGAACATTATTCAACAGATGACAGACACACAGCAGATGATTGACCCAGGGTACGGTTTTTGCCAGCAAAAACTGATTTTTGCCAGCTTTTTGCCAGTTTTTGCCGGTAAAAAGTGGCAACAACTGTCAAAAACTAGGAAAATTCCTAGGAACATATTAATAATACATCAGAAAACACATAAACAATATTTAGCGAATCATTTCAGCCAACATTTGGTTTCATCAAGTCCCTAGAATTGAAAACTAATACATGAAAATTGTATAACAAATTTGAGTCAAATGTACTGGTACCATTGGAAAGAACTTGCCATAGCAACTGCAAGCAAACCTAATCTATTGATGTTTTACATATCTTATAAAGTTATAATACACTCAGAAAAAAATATTTATAATTTTCATTGGCTTTTGAGATGAATTCACCAGTTTTTTGCATTTTGCAACTACATTTGTTAAGTTTTGCCATTTTTGTCACTTTTAAAACCGCGGTTTAAACTGCCTGCGGCAAAAACCTGTGAACCCTGCGACAGGCACACAACAGATAATTCAGCAGATGACAGTCACGACACACAACAGATAGCAGTAACCAATCCTTTACAAGACGTTGATGAGTATACCAAGCAGACAACAGACAGCAGATGTATGAATTCAGAGAGAATGCATGAAACTAATCAAATAGATGTACAATTGTCAATGTATTGCCATGATATAATGTACCAATGATTGAACCTTATTAGGCCAAAAACAAAAAGTTGTTTGTTTGTCCACGTCCGACCGACCGTGTACTATTATATAGCCCCGACCGTGTGTAACTTTTTATTTTATTTTTACATTTTTTTCAAAGTCACGTATATGGCCTTAATTGACCTCCACGTGACCCCTCATTTGACCCCATACCATGTATAGTATTATGAAAGTTATTTTGGGTCAAGTATGGGTCATCCAAAAGATCTGACACGGTTCAGAATTCGGCGGTCTGGCTAGGACTGGGCCAGAACAACCACTAGCAAAACAAATTCGACCTACCGACCCTTCCTTTTGAGGACCCTCTATGGACAAACAAACAACTTTATTTTTTTGGCCTTATCACATTGTTGATTGAAATGCTCGTCTTTTCACATGCACAATCCAAACCGAATCATGGCATTTGTTGCTTTTATGCTGTGTTGATCACTAGACTATGCTCTGATATCACTACATAGAGATAAACAAATGAAGTATAATATAATAAAGTGAAACTTATCTCAACTGAGAGTGGGGATGGAAAAAAAAGGGTTGGAGAATTAGATGTATAACTACGTTTCGACTAGATATACTAGTCTTTATCAAGTAATAGTAGTAAAGAGCAACTCGGACGATTTAACTTTGTTACATGGGTCATTATAATGTTCTAACATTTTGTAACTGCATTTTAATATAGCCCCATTAGAAATGTATGCATTTCTGTAAATCAGCAGCGTGAAGAACAGCACATTCTTACAATGCACATTTGTTGAATTTGAATTGGTGATAGACATTTTGAGGAACAATACAAGAAAAGCTCTCAGGCTGTTTGATTGTAAATGAATGTACTATTGTCTGTCAAAGGGATATTCCATTTCCTGCAAAGGGAAGATCATTTGTCTCTAGATTGTTCCACTCTCTGTCTAAAGGATAATAATAATAATACTAGTAATAAATTACATTTGTGAAGCGCATAATACAAAAGTTTCGATGTGCTATGCAATACAAAAATTAAAAAGCACACACAGATATACAAATGTGCCCATAGGATTAAAAAGTGCATAGAGATTAAACTAAAACTGAGCATAATATACATTTTAAAGCAAACACATATCATTACAAACCATGAAAAAAGTTTATCTGAAAACACAGCAATACACGCAATTAATTCAAATCTAAATATAGGAACACTAGCAAGAGTCAATTTCAGTGAGCAAAATGTCACATTACACATTAAAACATTAAAAGGTGAGTTTTTCATTGCCATTGCAATATTCCTTTGCCATTGAAAAGGTGTTATTCATCATCTGTCAAATGGGTATTGCTAAATCATTGGATAGTTCTGTTGTCTGTCAAAAGGATATTCCATTTCTTTAAAGGGGTGTTCTTTGTTTGTCAGTGGATTTTCAATTGGAAGTCAATATTTTTTTCTCTTGCTTGTTAGAAGAAGGGTGTTTGCTGTGATGATATTTTATATGGAAATAACTAAAAAGGTCTGCAATGACATCATCCAGGGTTGAAAACTTATTATTTCTGTATCAGAATTTAAATTAATTGTGTTCACATTGAACAGATATTACAGAATAGCGTCATCGGGTCCCCTCAGATTATAATGAATGAAATACAGTCATCAAAAAAGTAACTTACCAGGTAATAAATGTGCTTATAACTCTTAAGTATAACTCCTACTTAAATATATCATATTATGAAGTTTGTTTGTTTGTTTGTTTGTTTACACGGTTGGTCCGTACGGACACACGCTTGGGTCCTGAAGGGACCAGGCTCAAGCAAAATGCTCGGGCCAGGCTTTAAGTTGTTATGAAATGTCTCCAAATTTGAGTTAGGCCGAGTAAAAAACAAACATGTTTTACGTCTGGGGTTTTCAAAAAAGGAGGAAGAGGGGCTTTATATAAATTTATATATTTGTATTTTTCAAAATGGCCGCCATTTGAGATTTCTGGCAATCCATGGTGTTTTCCCTATTAAATGAAATGATAATTTAAAAGAGACAATTGAACTGAGCTGAGCATATTTACATGTTAATACATATTGACATTGTTTTAATAGTGTTTAGCACCATGTTTTACACTTCTGAGGATCAAATTCAATGCAGATCAGTAGATATTGATGCTGGGATAGGATTGGTATTCAACGTAACACAGAGTACATGAATGGTATGCACATGTTGCATGTTCAAATGCTCATTGCCTTGGGCATTCATTTAATATAAGATCATGCATGCAATTGAAACATTGCTACACATTTTATCTAAAGCCTACCTGGTAATACATCATTTCTTCCCATCTATCACTGATCATGCATACCACTGCTTAACTTCTAATTTAATGAAATGTCAGAGTGTTGATTCTAAGCTATGAATAATAAATGAAATTAACATAAATTATATAAATCCTACATAAACCTCTCATTTATTGAATAACAATAAAAGCAAAATAGCTTTGTTTTGAACTAAGTTGGTATTACATTCCTTTTTTCTAAGTAATTAATATAATTTAATTTCTGTTAGGTTTTTACGGAATAAATCTAATGAATTATTCATAGTAATGAATATACTTTTAGTGCTAAAAGTGTTCACGAAATAAAACTGATGTATTTATCATTAAGACAATAGATTGAATCCGACAAGCTCCTGCCCGATATAGTTCTTGTAGAGCCCAAGCCTTTTCATATTATTTAAATAGATCGTTCTGTAACTGGATGCTACATGGTTTAGATTTTTCAGTTGGAATTTCAAATTTTTAGCATCTGAAATCTGTGTTTTTATTGGAGCATTTTAGTGAGTCCGAAAGCAGGTTCCCTTGTTGCCTTCCACTTTTTGAAGAAAAAATAAAAATAAAAAAAAGTTTCAAAAAGATTTTAAAAAAGTTTAAAAAAAAGAAGAAAAAAAATTGAATGAAAAAAAAGAAGAAAATCCAGGCGGCCTCAAAAAAGGAAGCGGGCGGGGACGTGAAACATAATTTTTTTTACACTTGGCCTTATTGTACGTGAAGAATGGTTTGATAACAAGGAAGTTAGGACCAAAAATAAGATATAGTGCGGTTTTCATTTTTGCTTTTCTACACACAGACTAAGTTACAGGCAAATGATTGATAACTGTTAGTGCTAATTTACAGGTTGATGCTCAGGTTGGATAATTGGCCACATTGCCCCAATGGATCAATATGGCACTCGCGCGTTACCTGTCATACCCTTCCTCGTGTTGAAAAGAAAAATGTGAATATGAAAATCATACTTTACTTTGCAGTTGGATTGTAACTTCCTCAATAATCAACCATTCTTAGCGTGCAATATCACAAGTTAAAAAGAGATATTTCTCAACAACTGTATAATTTGATATTTTAAGAAGGCAATATACTTTTAGAGTTATAAGCACATTACCTGATAAGTTACTGCATGTCTTTATGGGTAATCCAGTTCAAATATCAATGTTTACTTCATATCTGCGCAATAAGGAAAAATACACATTTGATTGCTCTCAACTTATATAAGATTAATTAAAGGTATATGTTCCGATCACTTTTTTGGGGCTTTGATTTTTTTTTCACATCAAGATATTTTTATATCAGAAGAATCCCCATATTTTTCTCATTATGTCTGTAAAATCTTAGGGGCCAGATATGTTCCATTTAGAAATTATAGGCTAAAATGTGGTGAATTACTGTCAAAGGTGGTTAACCACCAACCAGTTTGTGTACAACCCAATTGGCAAATGTTTTGTGACCTTGTGCTTCTAAAAATAGAACCATTGGAGTTATGCAACTCAAACTTTGGAATGCGACAATTTTAGGGATGACCTTTCATGTAAAATAGAAAACATCAAGTTGAAATTCGGGCCAGCAATCGGAACATCTACCTTTAATACGATCTATTCTTCAGCAAAAATGTTATTTTTTTCAACTTTTTATCGAAATGTTATTATGAACAGATAAAAAGTGCATAAACATTGATTAATAAACATATGAAACACACCAATAAAGCAAAAGCACACTGTTGTGCTGATAAGCATGAACATGAATACACCTATATTAAATTAGATTGGTAGTGAGTTTAAACTAATCTTAAAAGAGCATCTTCATGTTGATGTATTTGCTACATAACTAAATTTGAATATAGTACACCAAACAAACTTTGGCATAATTCTGTTATACCCTATACACCAACATCGGTAGTATGTGTCGTTCTTAAAAATCATGCACTGTGAATACCTCTGTGAAGGGTATAACAGAATTACTCCCAAACTTTAGTCCTTTACTTGTTTGAATAAGTTCATCAGATGTGATATTTATGATGAATAGTTTGACATTTCTTCTATCAAATCCAAAATGTACTGACTGTTATCGACGTTTCACAATCAACTGGTCTGGTTGTTTCTTCAGGAATTATGTTTTTAGATCCAGTGTTACTTCCAGTGTTTCTAGAAGGTTTCTTGATCAGCTGATTGTATGCATGACTAAGTTGATGAGCTTTTCTCCCGACATTGTTTCACCTCTGGTCAAAGAGAAGAGGTGAAACAGCTGAAAACCAAATCATATTGCATATTAGTTGCAAGCAACTAAAAATTTACTTTTTGAATTTCACATTGCATTATCAAGTATTTTAACACATGCACACGGCTATTGGTTTTACCTTATACAAGACAGATTTTTCAGAAACCTTCCCCAAATTTCAAGGTCTATCTTTAGGATTACTGAACCAATATTAGGCATGTTTGTACTTATTTCAATGCATTTCAAGGTGATTCCAACTAATGGTAATGAAATTTAATAATTTTGACATTTTTGAAACTTTTTGTGAACTTTTGGAATGTCTTCTGCAGACGCCTGCCATGTAGAAAGTGTTAAGCATAACAATATTGACCCAGAGGAAAAGGAGACATGGTAATCCAGATCACATCATTAGTTGGAAAAAACACATAGGAAATGGATTCTAAGACGAAACAAGAAAAGATAAAACTTATCATTAGGTCTTAATGCAAGAAATGGATAACCGGGCCCAGCCCAGCTAAGAAAGTGGCCAGTAATGTTATTGCACGTTTAGAGTTTGGTACCTATCTATAAAATTCAGTACATATGTTGCCAACATTTGCAATTGTAAGTTGACAATATTTTCAATTAATAACTTTTTCCAAATAATTGCAATTATCTATCTACTCTTTTTAAAATCAAACCTTTTAGGTACACTCATTGTAAATGTATTCATTAAAGTCACTCTTGCCGCATGGCATAAATGTCTAAAAGTGTGATTGATAAATTATGATGATAATTTATCTTCTCCTCAAAGATTGAAGGGGTAGGTTTGACCTATCACATGTAGTAACTTGTACAATGTAAAGATCCTGTAAATTAATTAATGGTACTGAAAAAATGTATAGATAGTATGGTACATCAGAAATTTGTACACAATCTTGAAAGTTGAAAGTAAAAAGTTTGAATACTTGAAATGAGATGTTTTGTCTGTTATTTTGTTTGTTTGAGAGCACAATGATCATTTTGTTTGGGAACATACAGGGTGGTTTAAATATTCAGGTCCCGTGTTCAAAAATCAGTAAATTACTTACTGGCAAAATGGTATAAAGCACCGGTCAATATTATTAGAAATTGAGTAGGTACTCATCTGCAGTTAGGTATGTAAATTAAACATAATATTATGGCTATTTTTCATTCAAACTGATTCCATAGATTCCATCTATATTTTCGTCAGAAACTAGCCTCCTCTCCCAGTCAATGGAACGGCTGGGTCACGTGATTGGAAGATCGGTCTCAGATGGATCTATTAGTTTCATTAGGTAAAAGGTCAGGAAGTTGGTGTGAAAACCAGTGTAGCCAGAGCCATAGCCCGCCATGTTCAGTAAAGTATAGGTTGGTATTATAGGGCACTCATCTTTACACGCAGCACTAGTTTACACTTCATTCCGTGTATGACTCTGGAGGCCGGACTATGGCTCCAGGGGGATAATGGCTCCTTTCACACCGGTTGTAATTTTCTGGAGATGCAGTGAAAACCGAATGTGCATGTAGTGTGATGAAAACGGGTGAAAAACAGCCAAATATCAAACAGCCAAATATCATTTGGCCAATTCTAGGGACAAAACGTACACCTAGCAGTCGGGTAGTAAATTACTGATTTGTTAGGACAATTGAGGGATTTGAAGTCTCCCCAAGACATGATTTTCTACTATTGACTCTCTGATTGACTGTTCTTACGGTTGCAAATGATGAAAACTCATAAAGTGACTTGTGTTAAAGATTTAACATACGAGGCATCACTGTGGTATGAATTGTAACAACAAATTTGACTGATAGCAGTATTCCAGTATGCTAAAGGCTTATCAATACATTCGAGTTGGTATTACACATTTGCAAGCCTACCAGAGTTAATATTTCTTATAATCTTATTAATAAATGATAATACCGTATAATAATTATTTAGATATTATTCAGTCACTGTTTATTGTCAGTATTAAAATCGTGCTCTTATATCTAATCATGCAATGCACATCAGAACAAAAGTAAACCAAATATCAATTATCATTTATTATAAATGTGTAGCTATGATTCAAAGCTATAATCATGACAAATGGGGAAAATGACATCCATATTAGCGACGTTATGAGAGAGGAGGTAGAACTTATTGAATGACCCTTGTATATACTTTAAAAAATGAAGAAATGTTAGCGCCCATTTTTAAAATTAAAAAAAATTTTATTTTATTTATTCACGGTATAAAAAAGTGCCAGCAGGCAGCATAAGCTTAAAAAGTCGGCTTTACAATGCACAACAGCTTAATACAATAAATATATATATAAATATCAATCAAGAGTATGTCCTTCCTTAAATAATTCAGGTACTAAGGTGCCCTTGATATAATGTAAGTAACATGGTGCCCTTAATACACCATGAGCCTAGGCCCAATGTGCTCTTAAATAATACAGATACCCAAGATCTTAATCCGAGTAGGCCTACTCCATCAACGTGTTCTTAATACCTCCAGTTGTACTCCTGTCAGCGCATGTCTCTACCTATTTTGTACCCCAAATAATAAAAAGTTGAATTTTAATGTCAAAATTGAAAGTTACTTAAAATTAGCTTTTAAATGTCTCCCCCGATTATTTTATTGCCCTGCCACCCGTTTTCCTCCTTTAAAGGTATATTATGTGATCTTTCCATGGAACGCCCTCAACATCGAAAACAAATTGAAAGCAGATTTTCTTGCAGATTTACATTTCTGATCATATTATGTGATTTTTCCAGAGAGCGCCCTCTATTCGTGATTTTTTTTAGAAAGTAGATTTTCTTGCAGATTTACATTTCTGATCATAAATCGTACATACATTCCAAGTTACAGGGCGATACGATTCTTAATTACTTCAAAATCATGGTTTTAGAGTGAAAATAAACTGCCGGATATCCGACAACTTATTTTATTCTAGTCTAAATTCACTCTAAAACCATGTAACTTGGAATATATGTACGATTTATGATCAGAAATGTAAATCTGCAAGAAAATCTACTTTCTAAAAAAAAAATCACGAATAGAGGGCGCTCTCTGGAAAAGATCACATAATATGCCTTTAACATATGGTGCTGGTGCAAGTGTCGCCACTGCCCATATGCACATACTGTATCCAGGTAATTCAGTAGGCCTACGTTCTGAGCGTTATAGTTTTATAGTCGGTCGTTTAGTTTTATGGTCGGCGGAGTCTTCTATCATCAAGATCACTTGTACCATTCCACGCTTGTACTTGAGCACAATGTGTGCCATCCGGGTTTTGTTGGCCTATTTACATTATGTGGGGCCTTAACGTATAGTATATGTAGTCCCTTCATCATGTTTGCTGTGTTCTATAAAGCCTCCCGAGATACTACCTGAGTGTACACCCTAATAAAATCCAGTTATCACAGGTGGCCCACCTGCGCATAGTATATCTAGGTAATTTGAGACTCGTTTTATAGTGAACCCCGTAATCCAGATACCACGGATGCCCTGAATAATCCAGACACTCTATAATAATCATGATAATGTACCACACGTTCCGTTTATCCAGATGCCCCATGTGCCCTTATATCCAGATTATCAAGTAAGGGAAGTGCGGAGAGGAGGAGATGGCTTTAGGGTACACTATTAGAAAAAGGGTGCTTAAGAGGGGTTCTTCGTATAATGGTTTAAAGGTTCTTTGATTTTAAAGGCCCCAAAAGGTTCTGTAGAGAACCTGTAGAGGTTCGAAAGACCAATGTTTGCCCATATTTTGCCTATTTTGAACCTTAAAATGGTTCTTTTTGGAACCTTTTAAGGTGATATAAAGGGTTCCATACGGGACAGCCAAGAACCCCTGAAGCCTGAAGCATCCTTTTTCTAAGAGTGTACGGACTGCCTGCTTTCACTCTGCTCCGTTACAATGTGCACGGTTTGCGCCACAAACGCGTACACTTTTTGTCTGCGTCATTACGTGTGCGCCGAACCGCGTGCGCCATGTTAAACGCGGTCGCGCAGCACAACATAGAAACGGTTGACATGGTACTGCCAGTTTCTTTATCGTTAGCAAACGTCGCATTCATCTATGTTACTAATGTGAAAGTGTCACTTTAAGATCTGTGTAAGAGTTTTTGTTTACATTTAGAAAATGTCGTGAAATATTTTTATTTGTCGGACATATAAATGCTTGTTACTATGCGATCTTTAAGAATAACAAACAGCCGCATATACAGAAATGTAGCTATATCCCTGAAGAAAATATTTTGGGTGAAGACCATATGTCATCACTCACTCCGAAAACCACAATTTGTGTCCGAACAGTAGCTACCCGAGTAAAATAAATTCAACATTTTGGATTTTCACATGTGATCCTTTCTGCGCATGTCTGAAAACGGGAAAAAACGGGTATTGAACTATCTAATTAGCTCGTGTATTAAAGGCGCAATTCCCACGCTTTTTCAGTTGAAGAGGGACGCGAGTGTAACATTATTATTGAACTATCTAATCAGGCGAGGGACCGAAAATTAGTATATAGATAAATACAAAAAATCCACCATTCGGCCTTACATCATAAAAAAGCTCAATGGCGTTTTGGATGATTAATGTATTTTGCTGATGTCTGTATTTCGTTGCAATATTTGTATGCATGTATTTTGATATATATATAAACATTTATAGGGCCTAACGCTTTGATATTACTGACCTCTGCCTATTGTGATATGACTTTTACTGTCCGCTCTTCGGCACCCACGTTTAATTTACTTGACTATGATAAAGTAAGAGCACCTGGGTATCTCGAGATAATGGCACACTGCAGTGGGCCTACCTTGATTATGTGGTATCCAGTGCATTATTAAGGGCACCTGGGGTAACTGGATTAGGGGTTAGGGCTTAGGCCTATGGGGTCCCTGGATATAATGGGACAACGGGTACCTGCATTTCAGGTCTCATGGGAGGCCTACATAGGTATCTGGAAACACAAACGTAGGCCTACCTAGATTAAGGCAATGTATAACCTGGATTATCAAAAGCACCTGCGATATTCGGATTATTTTATTTAGGGCCCCGTCTGGATTATGTATACATGTATTTATAGGACATGTTCTTGATATTATTGTATCAAATTTTCTTACGCTTTGTTTACTTATTCCCCGTGAAATCTGCTATTATGTGTATTGTTTTTGACCATAGAAATATGATAATTTCTTAACTACAAAACTGTCTACTAATTTCAACATTGTTTTGTGCATTCAGGAAATTACTTTTCTAAATCATATAGAGTAAAATCTTAAAAATTACTTTTTTCCCCAAAAAATGCAGATTTTAGCCTAAATATGGGTTCAATTTTTTGCGTCTTGAGAAATTCTTGTATCTTATATCCATACCAATAAGTGTGCCAAAGATGGCCGTTTTGTGAAGTTTGTAACGATAAAATCCTTTACAAACCCCGCTAGGTGGTGAGGTCCTGCAAGTTGTTGATCACATCACATGAAATTACTTGGTCTTGAAATCCAAAACAATCTGGGATGGAACATCCAAGTCAAAAACATGATATCTCGTGCGAGTATATAGACGCTTATCTATGTTATATGCTCTTCGTAAACACGCTGCCCCAGTTGAGGACATGCTGACCATTTTTCAAACTTATATCCGACCAATTTTGGAATATGATGTGCTGTCTGGCATCCTGCACTTACTAAAAATCAAAGCTACCAAATTGAAAGGATTCAAAAACGCACTTGCAAAATCTTCCTTGGCAACAACTATCAAGACTACGAGTCTGCGCTTCGCGAACTCAACATCCCCACCAGTCTTGTCGATCGCAGGGAAGAATTAGTTTTGAAGTTTGGTCAGCAGGTCCTCAACTCTGAAAGACATCGCCACCCTCTCCCAGAGAAGAGATCCATTAACCACAACCTCCGTCGCAGCAACATATTTCCTCAACCATTGTGCAATACCAATAAATACTAGCGGGGACCAGCGCTTCGCGCTGGACCCGCTAGAAGATTTCACGGGGAATAAGTAAACAAAGCGTAAGAAAATTTGATACAATAATATCAAGAACATGTCCTATAAATACATGTATACATAATCCAGACGGGGCCCTAAATAAAATAATCCGAATATCGCAGGTGCTTTTGATAATCCAGGTTATACATTGCCTTAATCTAGGTAGGCCTACGTTTGTGTTTCCAGATACCTATGTAGGCCTCCCATGAGACCTGAAATGCAGGTACCCGTTGTCCCATTATATCCAGGGACCCCATAGGCCTAAGCCCTAACCCCTAATCCAGTTACCCCAGGTGCCCTTAATAATGCACTGGATACCACATAATCAAGGTAGGCCCACTGCAGTGTGCCATTATCTCGAGATACCCAGGTGCTCTTACTTTATCATAGTCAAGTAAATTAAACGTGGGTGCCGAAGAGCGGACAGTAAAAGTCATATCACAATAGGCAGAGGTCAGTAATATCAAAGCGTTAGGCCCTATAAATGTTTATATAAATATCAATCAAGAGTATGTCCTTCCTTAAATAATTCAGGTACTAAGGTGCCCTTGATATAATGTAAGTAACATGGTGCCCTTAATACACCATGAGCCTAGGCCCAATGTGCTCTTAAATAATACAGATACCCAAGATCTTAATCCGAGTAGGCCTACTCCATCAACGTGTTCTTAATACCTCCAGTTGTACTCCTGTCAGCGCATGTCTCTACCTATTTTGTACCCCAAATAATAAAAAGTTGAATTTTAATGTCAAAATTGAAAGTTACTTAAAATTAGCTTTTAAATGTCTCCCCCGATTATTTTATTGCCCTGCCACCCGTTTTCCTCCTTTAAAGGTATATTATGTGATCTTTCCATGGAACGCCCTCAACATCGAAAACAAATTGAAAGCAGATTTTCTTGCAGATTTACATTTCTGATCATATTATGTGATTTTTCCAGAGAGCGCCCTCTATTCGTGATTTTTTTTAGAAAGTAGATTTTCTTGCAGATTTACATTTCTGATCATAAATCGTACATACATTCCAAGTTACAGGGCGATACGATTCTTAATTACTTCAAAATCATGGTTTTAGAGTGAAAATAAACTGCCGGATATCCGACAACTTATTTTATTCTAGTCTAAATTCACTCTAAAACCATGTAACTTGGAATATATGTACGATTTATGATCAGAAATGTAAATCTGCAAGAAAATCTACTTTCTAAAAAAAAAATCACGAATAGAGGGCGCTCTCTGGAAAAGATCACATAATATGCCTTTAACATATGGTGCTGGTGCAAGTGTCGCCACTGCCCATATGCACATACTGTATCCAGGTAATTCAGTAGGCCTACGTTCTGAGCGTTATAGTTTTATAGTCGGTCGTTTAGTTTTATGGTCGGCGGAGACTTCTATCATCAAGATCACTTGTACCATTCCACGCTTGTACTTGAGCACAATGTGTGCCATCCGGGTTTTGTTTGGCCTATTTACATTATGTGGGGCCTTAACGTATAGTATATGTAGTCCCTTCATCATGTTTGCTGTGTTCTATAAAGCCTCCCGAGATACTACCTGAGTGTACACCCTAATAAAATCCAGTTATCACAGGTGGCCCACCTGCGCATAGTATATCTAGGTAATTTGAGACTCGTTTTATAGTGAACCCCGTAATCCAGATACCACGGATGCCCTGAATAATCCAGACACTCTATAATAATCATGATAATGTACCACACGTTCCGTTTATCCAGATGCCCCATGTGCCCTTATATCCAGATTATCAAGTAAGGGAAGTGCGGAGAGGAGGAGATGGCTTTAGGGTACACTATTAGAAAAAGGGTGCTTAAGAGGGGTTCTTCGTATAATGGTTTAAAGGTTCTTTGATTTTAAAGGCCCCAAAAGGTTCTGTAGAGAACCTGTAGAGGTTCGAAAGACCAATGTTTGCCCATATTTTGCCTATTTTGAACCTTAAAATGGTTCTTTTTGGAACCTTTTAAGGTGATATAAAGGGTTCCATACGGGACAGCCAAGAACCCCTGAAGCCTGAAGCATCCTTTTTCTAAGAGTGTACGGACTGCCTGCTTTCACTCTGCTCCGTTACAATGTGCACGGTTTGCGCCACAAACGCGTACACTTTTTGTCTGCGTCATTACGTGTGCGCCGAACCGCGTGCGCCATGTTAAACGCGGTCGCGCATTACAACATAGAAACGGTTGACATGGTACTGCCAGTTTCTTTATCGTTAGCAAACGTCGCATTCATCTATGTTACTAATGTGAAAGTGTCACTTTAAGATCTGTGTAAGAGTTTTTGTTTACATTTAGAAAATGTCGTGAAATATTTTTATTTGTCGGACATATAAATGCTTGTTACTATGCGATCTTTAAGAATAACAAACAGCCGCATATACAGAAATGTAGCTATATCCCTGAAGAAAATATTTTGGGTGAAGACCATATGTCATCACTCACTCCGAAAACCACAATTTGTGTCCGAACAGTAGCTACCCGAGTAAAATAAATTCAACATTTTGGATTTTCACATGTGATCCTTTCTGCGCATGTCTGAAAACGGGAAAAAACGGGTATTGAACTATCTAATTAGCTCGTGTATTAGAGGCGCAATTCCCACGCTTTTTCAGTTGAAGAGGGACGCGAGTGTAAAATTATTATTGAACTATCTAATCAGGCGAGGGACCGAAAATTAGTATATAGATAAACAAATGAAAAACATAACAATTTGTTTTAAATTGTCGACTTTCCCCTTAAAATTAATACATTTACATCTAAAAATATGGTACTTTAGACATTTTGACAATCTTTTTTTGTTGTAATTTGTTGTAATCGGATGTTTGCCTTGAGAACTAGAGCAGTATGCAAATTGCCCAATGTCATTTGACGATGAGAACAATAAAAATGTAAAAAAACATATATTTTGGCTTAAAAATATGTTTTTAGGTAAAAATGTTATATAACAATAGACGTAATTTTTGCGTTTTGAGATTTTATTGCACTACACATTACACAGATAGTTGTTCAACACTTGGGTGATTGAAACTTATTATTTCATGTATTTTTGAGAATGATAATCTTTTTCTTTATAACTGAATATTTATCAATTATACATTTTCTATTTATTGTTCTAAAATTTAAGAAACATAGCCAAAAAAGGATTCGTTTATATATTATGTAAACTTTATTACACATTAAAGTCTGTAAGAAAACTCATGCGTAAATATGTGTTTATCATGTAAAAAAACATAAAAATTAAAAAAATTAAATTTAAACAAATGAAAATAATCCAATATTTACGTTTTTTACCTTTTTTGAGCGGTTTTAGCATTTATGACACCCGCTTTCTTTAAACCAAAAACTTTTCTGAAGCCTTATTTTTAAAATAAAGCAACTTCTGAAGTAATGCGATGTCTGAAACTACCTCTAAACCTGACATTAGAAAAATTGAATTTTTCCACCTAAAATACACATTTTTGGCCTAAAATAGTGCCTGAGAATCTAACAATCCCGTTTTTCATTTCTACTTAAATCTACTACATGTTACAATATTTTCACCATTTTAAGAAGCGATAGACAAATTGTATCGTATTCAAATAATGAGAACTGTGATTTTGTTATTTTACACCAACAAATGCGTTTTTTGGCCAAAAAAGGACGAAGATAAACTAAAACAAATTGCGTCTTGAGAAAATCTTATTCCATATATTCAGTTTAACCTATGTAGCAAATATGGCCGTTTTGTGAAATCTGTAACGATAATGGCATTATAGGTCCTTTACAAACCGTACTAACCAAGAGAAAGTTGTGGATGCAGGACAGGTTTTTAAAACAAACAAACAAACATGCAAAACATGACATCGTTAACCTTACACCAATCATCTAAAGCATTCAGATGGTGTTGTAGCTGATGAGTGTTTGTTAAGTTAAGGCAAAGTTAAGTTTAAATACCATGTTTACAAAAAGCCCTGTTGCCATTATTGAATTTATATTAGAACTTTCAATCACAATTTATTGATTATATCTATTTTAATTGCACATCATCCAACAGCTTTCAAAATATATAAATTGTCACATAAAGCAAAATGCTATCAAGGTTCATTGAAAATTCACGATAGATATGACCATTTATGGTGAAGTGAGACCCCCTGTATACAAAATATGTTACAAAACGCAGTCAATATTGTAACAATTCACACAGATGTGTTTTATGTAAAATGCTACATTAAGCAAAATTTTATTAAGTTTCATTAAAAATCATGATTTTACAATACTTGCTGGTGGTAGGGATTTTACAAATACCGCAAATAGTTACGGATCACCACATGCCCAGGGGGGCCAGTCAAACATAATGGTGTACACACGCGTGACCAAATTTTTTCCAGACACCCCCTAAACAAGTTTTACCCTGCAAGCAAAATTACCCCCTAAACAAGTTTTTAGTCACGCTTTCCTTGCAAATTTTGACCCCTAAACAAGTTCTTGCCAGAATATGACCCCTAAACAAGTTTTGTCTATTTGCGATTATGACGCTGTAGAGACGAGTGACACACATGCATTCTCAAATTGGAAATGAGACGCTCAAAAGAAATCGCAAAAACGGGGATAACATTCTTCTGGGAATGGAGAACAAAACAAGTTACCCTAAACACGTTCGACAGGTATTTTAAGCCACCCTTTTTCTTGAAAATCAGCGTTTTTGATACCCTTAACGCGTCACTCGCGTGACGCGTCCAACACTGAAAAACACCCCTTTTTACGCGTTTTTTTGGTCACGCCTGTGTACACTATTATGTTTGACTGGGCCCCCCGGGACCACATGTGCCGACACCAGGGACTTACGGGGAGAACTTCACCTTCAGGTATGCCCATTTGCTGGTGGTAGAGATTTTACAATACAATACTGCAAATAGTTATGGATCAGTACAAGTGGAGATTCACTTACGGCGGCGGCATCTACGGCAAGGTACCGGTACATTCACTATTTAGACTTTTTCAACATTATCTCTACCTATTTACGACAGATATTTATGGTGAAGGGTATACAAAATATGTTACAAAACCATCAGTTTTGTATCAATTTACACAGACGTGTTAAATGTAAAATGTCACATAAAGCAAGTTTCATTAAAAATCCCGACATATATGACCATTTATGGTGAAGTGTTTTTGAGACACCCTGTATACAAAATATGTCACAAAACGCAGTCAATGTAAAATGTCACATAAAGCAAGTTTCATTAAAGTTCACGACATATATGACCATTTATGGTGAAGTGTTTTTGAGACACCCTGTATACAAAATATGTTACAAAACATGTTACAAAACCATCCGCTTGTAACATTTCTCATGTAAATGCATCAAATGTAAAGCAAAATGTAATCGAGTTTCATTAAAAATTCACCACAGATATGGCCATTATGGTGAAATTATTTATACTTTACATGCCCGGATTACTGACGATGAATAATACTTATACATCAATACTATTTGCATCAATTGAAACCGTTGTGTAAGATAACTATAAAATAAGTTGCACAAGCAGCACCGTATTAAAATCAAATGATATTTGATAATTTAAACATCCTATAATACATTTTGAATTCACGAAACTGAATTCATGCAAACATTTTTTTTTATCATTCTTATTTTTTTCTCAATTAATACCCCGGATTAATACGTTCGTTCGTTCGTTCGTTCGTTCGTTCGTTCGTTCGTTCGTTCGTTCGTTCGTTCGTTCGTTCGTTCGTTCGTTCGTTCGTTCGTTCGTTCGTTCGTTCGTTCGTTCGTTCGTTCGTTCGTTCGTTCGTTCGTTCGTTCGTTCGTTCGTTCGTTCGATCGTTCGTTCGTTCATTCGTTCGATCTTTAGTTAATTAGTTAGTAAGTTAGTTAGTTAGTTAGTTAGTAAACAAATATGCATTTCAGGTGGAAGTTTCTTGTCATAACTATTTTCTAACTCGATACACGACCGTTGATTATTCACTTCATCGTCTGCCAAATGTAAAAACATTTGAGCGTAATATTAGCTTACTCGGCTGCACATGTTCTCAGAAAAGAAAGACTGGACACCTTCTAAAGTACGTGTTGGTTACAGTTGGCTTAATTTAATAAACCTCAACCTATTTATCTACCAAATGTTTAGCACTCTAAATGTGTTCAAGTCGGCTCCGGGTCGAGCCTTTCACTATCGGATTATCAGATATTTATCACAGAATAGAATAAACCCACTTATTAAATATACAACAGATTTAAGTTGACTTTAATAGCCTTTACTCATGCAGTTAAGATTAACATATGAATAATTCAACAGCCCATTGCCTTGTTGTGAACATTTTGGGTTATTGATGATGGTATATCCGGCTGCTCTGTACAATATCTTACTCCGGCTTAGCGATTTAGAACGGATGGAAATCGCAAGGGATAAGAGTACTTGGTTGCCATAGTTATCAATCTGTATCGTTTGAGTACAATAATGCATATATTCAAACTAAACGGAACGTGATACTCGTATAGTATCCTTCAAAGACATTATTTGTGCGAAAGTGTCATAGTTTGGTGAAATTACCTTTAAAATATTTAAGAAACCATTTACCAACGATGATTACAAAACAATCTAGCATATAAATAACGATAATGCTAGTATAATGTTTATTAATACTCATGCTGCTCGTCACAATATTTCATTTAATTATGACACTTTAAAAAAAAATCTGTAATAAAGGATAATAAAGCAACCGAATTGTTATTAATATCTTTGGAATAATGTGATCACAATTCAAACCTAGAAATGAGTTTCAATTCACGAATATCGCACAAACCTAGTGATCTCGTCCGTTTTTGTCTTTGCTCTAAAACCTGTTCACGAGATATGATATTTGAATGGGTCAGATTCGTTATTCTGAACGGTCGTTATTCTGAACGGTCGTTATTCGGAAGGGTCATCATTCCGATGGATCGTAATTTCGAAATACGTGCAAGGGTCATAATTCCGAAAATAAATTTAACCCTAACCCTAACCTTTATTGCATTTTCGGAATAACGACCCTTCGGAATAACGTGTCTTCGGATAGCGAGTTGAAATTCGGTGTTTACCTACAAGTAAGATATTCATGAACGGACAATAAAGCTCATCACCATTCAACTGATTATAAAACCTATTGAATAACGTTAGCTTTTCAATAGGTTGGCTTAGTGGTGATTTCATGAATACCTTACTCTTGTTACGTCGACGTCGCAAAAGATAACGAATTACACAACTACGACTAGATTATAGTAGAGTCATACACGACAAAACGATTATGACTCTACTATTACGACAATTTAATATATGAGACGGTCACGTCTTGGATTTGGTTAACGATGGCTCCTATTCTGTACATCTTCAATGGCCTACCGCATGACTCGCCCAAATAAAATATCCCATTTTTTGTACTCCACTCGTCAGAAAAAAGCATCCAACGTCGAAGGACCACTCCAACATGATGGGGAACTTCACTAATATCCGGTACAAAGATCCAGTCATTCAAAAATCCAATTGGCAGCTGACAGTGACTTCATCCAGGACTCGATCTTCAATCCGTGGACTCGAGTGTGTGCCCGAGTGTCTGTCCTTTATCTTTACGGAATACAATTTCCTGTAGTCAATGAAAACCTCTTACACAGCTGTGTTCCTTGTCACTAAACACAACTATACGAGTAGATCAGATTATGGACTGTTCAGTCAATAAATCTTCTGTCCAAAATGTCTTTCACTTGATTGTTGTCGCCTGTTTGGTATTAATGACGATTCTTCCTGACTGTCGGATTGCTGTTACTCCGGTGTTAACCTGAGACGAATATACCTGATTCGTCTCAGGTGTTAACCATGCATAGGCCTACATAATAATATGTCCGTTCGACCAAGATGTTCGTTTGAGAGTGCATTCGTATCCAGTAATAAATCTTTCACCTGTTTATCCAACGGAAGCTTCTTCCCGCTTGACTCTACGTCACTTGCCAATTAGTCGTCTTCGGATGGTCCTAACGCACACTCAATCGTTTTTGATAGTCTTCCCAGTCTTCCCAGTCCTTTTATGCCTTATGAACTGAGTTTAAGAAATAATATCTCCATCACGCTTGATGGTGGGGATTACATGATTAGATTACATAACAACTTGAGTATAGAGGTCCTGCACGTAGTCATCGATAGAGGAATCCATGCACTATCCACGCACCGTGCGTCGTTCACCGGAATCATGGCGTATTACAGTCAATTCAGTTTATTCTTTGAATAGACGCGGGATTTTTGAAAGTGATGTAAACTCGCATGAATGAAATGGGATTTGTATCTTCTTAAGTTTTGGTGAACAAAGTTCAGAATTACGCTATGATGATTCCGCGGTATAAACTACGTCATATACAGCGCCTCTATAGAAATATGAGTAACATCATCAAGTGACAACTCGTTTGAAAGTCACTCGTTTGATTTTCTGCTGCCCTGCTTTACTATTAAAGACTAGAGCCTTCGTACTACCTGGTTCATCACTGCCGTCGTACTAAATAAACTAACATGATAAATGACCTCTGTTTATTATATCATATATTGTCTTGCATAACGGTGCATTCTTCCATCCCTTCACATTCCCTGTCTCATTAATTAAAAATACATCCCATATTTATTTTGTATTCAAACAAATAGACTGATGGTAAGCCGCAGTCCTCTATCAAATACAGTTTATCTCATCGAATTTGACCCTCTTAACTATCGAGAATCAATTCAGTAACAAGAGTGTGAATCCCATTTTGGCTACTTTTGAACAAGAATTGCATTTTCAACTGAATAAACTTGCATTTGAAATTCTAATGACTATTTGAAATACATCTGATATTCAAATATTCTGTGGTTTGTAATGGATAATATGGATGAAATATGCTTTTCAGCTCAAATCAAACTAGCTATCATTCTATTGATTTGATTGATTATGTTCAATTACACACCGAAACACGATTCTAATAAAAGAGTTCTCAATTTGCACATGAAAGTGATCAAAGCTGTTTGACATGCCTGAGTAGATTTGACATAATTTGATAGCGAAAAAAATCTTTTGACACATTAAGATTGCGGCACATGTGATCATAGCTCTGCTGGCATCGCCTAGAATTCCCATAATTCCCATTTAATAGTAGCGTATTTTAATCCAATTTCTAGAAACACTTCAGCAGGTCAATTATCTACCAACACTGTCTCTATGCAGTTCACCAGATGGTCTATTTATACTGCTGTGTGTGATGTGTTTTGAAATCTCGGATTTAGCAGCAGGCGCGTAGCTAAATCCTCGCTGGTCACTGCCTTGTTATCAATTAGTAAATGGGCAGTTTATCATTGGTCTGATCACTGTAGTTAGCATGGTCAGTACAGTACCAGTGATGTATACATGCACTAGCATGACTAGTAGGTATGTACAGTCTGTACATCTGTAGTTCCATGGTGCAGGCAAGGCAGTGTATATGGTTGGTGAGGGGATGGGGTGGGTTGATGGGTTGATGAAGGGGCGGGACTAAGAGAGCTCTGTAGCAGAGCTAATGTGATCATTACTATTTCACATCAAATCTTTATAATTTGTATGGCCAAAGAAGAGATGCGTTCATCTTTTGAATTGAGTGCTTTCAATATTGTCCTTGTTGAGTATACAAATGATACTGACGGGTTTTCATAATTGTTCTTGCTCATTATGCTTTTGCAAAATCTGATAAATTATGTCTTATTTGTAGATGATAACGGGGCCTATGATCTTTCAATTTTTTTTTTTAAGTTTCGAGGTTGGAGGATAGAGTTACACAAAGGACATTTGTTGGTCGTATTCACATACCTTTGGGTCCCTCATAGATTTGTATAGGCAGTGAAATGATGGACGGATCATATGAGTGCTTATAGTATCAACAAAACATGTAAGATAATACGTCTAAGGTAACACGTAGTACGCGTAAGGTTACACGTAATAGTACGCGTAAGGTTACACGTATAGTAGGGGAGAGCGGGGAGTGTTCACCCCATTTACATTTGAAGAGGTCTAGGGACGCCAATTTTAAAGGTTGAATGGACCTATTGATATCATGTGAAATATTGATATATTGGCTACATACGACCATGATCTTGGTACTTTAGGCCTTACTGTAAAGGCAAGAGTAAATGAAAAAGACAAGTATCTCAAAAGGGTGAACTTGCCCGACGCCGGGTAGGTTCGCCCATAGGCCGTGGCAAGTTCGCTCTAGGCTCAGAATTAGGCTACACAAAGTACTATAATATCCCATACATATAGATTCGCTATTCCAAAATATAGGGGTAGGGCACTTTTGCGGAACATATACTCGTTCAGAATTTAAAAGTAATAAGAAATACCACATTTTGAAATATTCTCCTCTAATATTAGTGTTACTCCATTCCTGATAACTATTTTTATAATTACAATTATCTTGTAAGAGGAAAATTACAATTTTGAAATTATGCAAAATCATAACTATATATATCCCTATTGACGAACCTGCCCCATCTTGATAGGGCGTATGTGCCCCATATAACGCAATAAGTGCATTGACCTACGCCACGGATGTACCACATACATTGATGGGTTGTTAACTGCATCAAATCCATAATCACCTAAAGATAATTTACATTAAAACCTTTTCTGCGAATATCTTTGAAAAAAAATCAATATGAAAAATGGAAGAATATTCACTTTTGCTGATAAGTTGACAAACATGTTACGGTGATCTGTCACGTTAATGTAGGAAGCTTGCAACATACTACTGTATGTATTGTGTGTTCGTCAAATTCGACGAGTGGCCGCAAAGATGAGAATCACGTGGTGGGCGAACCTGCCCATGGGCGTACACTCCCCGCTCTCCCCTACGTGTAAGGTTACACGTATAAGATGTATCTTAGACGTCCTACAAGCTTATGCTATTTACGGAGTAAACCCTATTTGTAAACTGTATTTGCTCATCTTCGACATGTAAGATGTTATCTTAGATGTCTAACCTTACACGTTAACCTTAGACGTATTATCTTACACGTGTTATTTATACTATGGCCACTCATAGGATCCTGTCATTTTAATGGTATGGGTCAATAGAAATCTCGATTATTTGCTTGCAAGCTAGATAGCTTATTCATTACTATTTAGATGTAAAACATAATAGAGCTACATATAGCTCTACAATTATTGCATAACAGTTGTCGATAATAATACAACTAGGAAGTATCTTGTTTTTGCGTTATTTAATTCCATTGATAGTAATTTGTTTGTCACTTACGAATCCACTTATCAAAGTTCAGGATTCTTGCAATGCCCGAAAGTTGTTCGTAAGTGCAACATCTAGAAAAATAAACGGAATTCACCTTTTCATGTTAATGGTAATTTGAAACCTCTCAATAGTTGCTTGGAATCAAGGTTACTCATTCCTTACTTAAGTGTTAACCCTTTCCACGCGGCAGGCATCTGCAGACGACACTTCAAGAAATTCACAAAATGTTTGAAAAATATCAAAATTTGTGAAATTCATCACCATATTTGGAATCACCGTGAGAATTGCATTAAAAATGTAAAAACATGATTTCTGTGTGTGCACTCAATGGGAAAAGTAGTAGATTTCACGCGCTGTATTAAAACCACTGAAATACAATATTTCAAAATATTTTTCTAGGAGGGTTAATGAATTGACACTCCTCCACAAAATTTCAAGAACATAATTAAATTATATTAAGTGAAAAGACCACATTTTTATATACCTTCGTTTGTTTATAAGGCCCCCAAAAAAAAAAAGTTGACTTGCCCTTTCAGGGTCAAAGTCAGGGTCGGAAGGTCGGATTTTTTTTTTTTTTTTTTTTTTTTTTTTTTTGAAAATTTTTGAAAATTTACTGCACAAAAACATGTTTTAAAGAATTTTTTTTTAAAATTTTTTTGTTGATTTTTTTGATTTTTTTTTTGATTTTTAAACAAGCAGATACTACTTAAAAACACGTTTAGATCTTTCTTTATTGTTATGTGCTTCTTTCAATTTTTTTAATTTTTTTTTTCAATCTTTTTTTTTTTTTTTTTTTTGAAAAAAAAAATAAATAAAAAAAATAGCGACCCTAGATTTCCGAAAATTAGGGTCGGTCGGAAAGGGCAAGTCAACTTTTTTTTTTTGTTGGCCTAAATTAGATTTGAAGTTTACCTAAAAAATAACAATTTCTCAATTCGTTCAAACAGTCAAATCTCGAGTTATGGAAATAAATTGAGTATAGTACATGATTGGGAATGTAGCTGAAAGTCTGGGCTACCAATTATGGCAAGCGCATACCCATACATGGAATGAAGCGCTCAAAGGAAAATGCATTTTTTGACAGGGGCGTTTATAAGAATGAGGCAGCTGATTTCTGTGTGTGCACTCAATGGGAAAAGTAGTAGATTTCACGCGCTGTATTGAAACCACTGAAATACAATATTTTATTTAAAACATTACTAGGAGGGTCAGTGAATTGGCACTCCTCCACAATTTCAAGAACATACTTAAATTATATAAAGTGAAAAGATCACATGATTTTTATATACCTTCGTTTGTTTATAAATTAGATTTGAAGTTTACCTAAATAATAACATTTCTCAATTGTTCACGAAATGTGTGTGTGGTAGGTTTGTGCAGCATGGCTTGTGCTATGCCTACTAATATATCCGCGTGGAAAGTGTTAAGCATAATAAAATCGTCGGTAATAATATAATCATGGAGTATCTTATTCTTGTGATATTTTGTACTTCATTGATAGTAACCTGTTTGTCGCATTCGCATCACTTGTCACTCCACCTGTAAAAGTTCATGATTCTTGCGTTGTCCGAAAATGTCAATTACGTCTTGACGTCTCTTTACCATTTTTAAAGTGCTTCACGTTCGAAGCTAATAAAGTCTTGGTATACATATGTCAAAGATGCCATTAATGGATGTTTGTGAAAGATGCTCTTTCATCTTGAGTACGTGAGGACTGCGGGGTTGAGATATAGAACGGTGGAACGAGATGGGTATAAACATGTGTTATATCATCATCAATTGACCTGTATTCTAGAAACACCCAGACTTTTCAATGTTTAATTTCAATTACCAATACGAAATTGGGACCAAGGGTAGCAGATCAAATCATCTGATTGTAAAATATCGAATCTTGTGAAGGAAAAAGTGCATCTACTGGGTGTTTCTGAAAAAGTTGGATGTAATCTATGTTCTTGGTTTTATGAGACATTTTATATTTGACAATACATGTCTTATTACCGATCCTTTCATTATTCTCTGTACACGAAGTTATCCGGGCGCTCATTACAATTGGGAATGTCCTTTATCAAATATTTAATTGATATTAATGTTAGTTCAATTTAAATTATCGTTTCGCTTACATTAATGTTTAACATTGAATATTTAATGAGAATTATCACGTGGAAACATTCTCCTGGTCGGGGTTGTTACATTGATTATTGATCTTACCAATTCTAAGGCTCGGCAAAGGACTCGCCTTTACTTCTCGCCCATTTAAAGTGAACAAGGAGAAGATTTCGGCTTCATTTTCCTTTGACAGTGAAACAAATACTGAAAACTTTTTGTGATTATGTGAGCGTTGAACATACTTTAAAAAATACTGAAAATAATATTCCCCCTTTCAGTGGGAGGGACATTAATTGGAGCGACCAGGCTTACCCATCGGGTGCAAGTAAACACGATTCGTGACATAGTTCTAACAAGGCGATAGAATGCACCCTTATATCGAATAGGTAACATCAAGTCACGCGGGACCTTTATTTGGGACACCCTTAACACTTAAATCGAAAATGCTTTTCATGTTTTACCGGTATTTTTCAACGTCAAGATTCACCCTATTGATTTCCTATCGACATTTACGTTAGTGTCAATTTCAGGATGATATTCTTACGAGTTTGTAGGTGAAGTGGACGGGTAATGACGATATGAAGGGTTCGGCAAGACGTGACCGGGGTTAGTTTGACAGCAATTCTGCTATCTACTTGAGTCGTACACATCACTAGTAACTTGGCGCGGCAATGTAGTCAACTTCACATTGTCAAAGTTCACCAAAATAACTTCCACATTTCATACTTTGGAAAATTTGGTTTTACTTAAGACTTGATTGTTAAGAATTTAATTGTATTAGTTCATAGTGATTAACAAGGTTATTCATACTATGCAATTGTATACTTTGGACGCGAACTCAGTCAATCAAGGAGATCTTTGACGATAAGCTATCAGTCAGATCGAGACAACAAGACATGAATCTAACAGAAAAGGCAATGGTTAGCCACATGGCTAATCGTCATACAAATCTAACATTCTGTTTTTAAACATCACAAACATACTGACGTTTGTTCCACCCTTTATTCTCGAATACTGTTCACAAATAGAATCTCATGTTAATGAAATATTAAATCAAATAAACTCTGTTGAACTATCCATTACTAAGGCAGTCCCCTAATTATTGACTATTTTTTCATAGATTCATAACTACACCTTATACTGGACCTCCTATTTCACTTCCTCGTATCTTTGTAGAACCTACCGGTTCAAGTCTCGACAGCCCATCTTGGCCTTGACTACGTGGACGCCAATATTTGCCACAGGGTTTTACAACGATAACAAAAAAAAACTGCATTCTGTAAGGCATCGATTCCTTGAGTTTAGCGGACCCTTCGGTTTCCATGTCTTCGGGCCATGGATGTACCAATGTTTTCCGATCATGTGTTATATGTTATAAACCCTGAAAGGATCTATGATTGTAGTATACCGAGTGAAAAAACCCAAAACAAGACTATACTATTTTAAGTCATTGAATGTGTATAAAATCAATCTAACCTAGCACGTAGCAGTCTGTATCCATCTGAAAACCAAGAAAATATGAGAGCAACCATTAAAGAATAAGACAAATAACAAATATCATAATATACAAATACGTAGCTAGCTGTCACGTTTTGTCCCCTAATACCATTCAATGCACAATGTGTTCAATTCTTCAGCTGCAATGACTAAGTACATAATATTTGATGCACTTGGTAAATACCGTATAAGTCTTTTGCTCTGATTTTTAAGCCGTTCAGATTCTTCCTAAAGGATAGCATGCTATTGAAAGTGCAAACATCAAGGGTCAACTGCCAGTCTATCTATTTGAAAAGAAGTGACCAGTTACTTGCGTTAGTTTGCCAGTTCTCTTAGAATGTTATGGGGATGAAGAAGTATTTGGTAGCTGAGGTCTTGAATTTATCGCTGAAAAAATATAAATATTTTCTTACAGAATAAGGACCATCGTTAAATAAATTAAGTTGTAATTGAAGAGCATTCTTTGTCTGTACAAAATTGTTATAGCTGTACCACCATTATGACGAATTGTACATGTTCGCAAAGTAATGGAGTAATTCTATTATACCCTTCACAGAGGTATTCATAGTGCATGATTTTTAAGAACGACGCATACTACCGATGTTGGTGTGTAGGGTATAACAGAATTATGCCCAAAGGATAAAGTCGTGAAAAATGGACGCTAAAGCTAAACTGTGATGAATGCACAAAATTTGATAATATTCTTTTCTTTGATTGTACACGGATTTACAGATTTCGAACAGTATTGTGCTTCAAGCTATCTCCCGGATTTTTACGATTGAATAATTTTACACAGATTTTACGTTATAAAAATACTGATTGCAAATCCAAATCAATCCTTAAAATTCCCTATACGTTAATAAGGTCATCATTGGGATTAAGATAATATTCCTATACGTTAATAAAGGTCATCATTGAGATTAAGGTACTATTCATAGTATTCTAATACTTCCGTTCTGAAATTTAACTCAATATCTGGTTCGATTTAATAGGGAACGCACGTTACGTAGTGATCTTTAATGGGAGTGCCGGGAGAGGGGAATGTACGTTATACGAGCTTACAATGATGACACGTATACTGAGTTGGTTGAGTAGGTTATAGGTATATAAAACATCTGCGTTGGGAAAGTACATAATCGGTCCGAAGTGAGAGTATTCTAAGATTACATTGATTTTTAGAAACAATAACCGAATTCAGATTTGCATCTGAGATTGGAGCTAGATAATGTAGCAGCCTATAGGGGGTCAAATCAAATAATTTACAGTTACACAGGATCCATTTTAATAAATTCTTCTTCAGTATCAATTTAATTAGTAGCATTAGTAGCATTACTCTGAGTCTAATGGTCATATTGCTGGTCTCTATTACTAGATAATGAATAAACAATCTTGCGTCCATAAGCCAAATGAAGTCACATGGTTATAATAACTTTGCATCGCATCATCTCTTGTTGATTTTTACTTTACTGATGGTTGATAAAAATGTTTTAACAACACTGATAGTATACACACAGGAAAAGGAGTTGTAAGGAATGCAACCAGAGTTCCCGAGCCCGAGTCACATCAAGTTATCCTCGATTTTCTTAAAGTCGATTCAAGTCAAGTCAATAGGCTGAACATAAGGATTAAGAGGGCACAACACTAAATCCTTCCGCAGTTGGTGTATTAGTAAAATGTATGATCGTCCGAAGAGAATCAAATTGTTGTGAATCGTGCGCATATTTATTAAAACTATCAATTAGTACCTGAACAAATGTGCTAAAACGTGGTTCAAATCGAACGGAAAACTGTCTAAATGCTACAAAACCAGAAGTGGTAAGGAACCGTGGATATTGGTGGTGCTGTTTAGGCGCTCATAGTGTAAAATTCAATCTAGATTGGTCGCAAAAGTAAAATTTAAAATAAAATATAGTATTTACTGAAAACATTAATGTGACAAAACACTCCAAATATTCGAACTAATGGTAACAAATGCGCGTGAATTATGCCAAAACAACGTGCAATACGGAGGTATTATTTGTGTCCCCTTCATTTAAAGAAGACAAAGCCGTTAACTACTGATATATAAAAGACATTCAGCAATTTCACCCGGTCAAGAGAAATCTTTTTGAAAATATATACGAATGCAATGTATAGACATTTACATCATTTTTCACTCTGAAGTAAATTTTGAAAGTTAAATCAAGGTATTTTGCCCCTTTGTCCAGGGCGCGTGAAATTGCTGTAGGTTCGTATGTCACAGAGTACAAATCAAGTTAAAGTAGATAAAAACCAGTGTATTGACTATGTTACATACAAATCTGAATATTTCATATCACCCTATATCCTTTTCCTGCGTGTTGTAATTAACTACGAATTTTAGCTTTCCATACTTATGCCTCTAAATTGCTTCACTTAGTTCTTATCGAGATGTGCGTCCGCATTGATGGTATGCATTTTTATGTCCCTTTGGATTAGTTAATAATAAAATCAGAAGTCTGTGCGTTGCTCTAAGTATTATTCGTTTAATCGGATGCGTATGGATCAGGTTTCCTGTTAATGAACTTATGCGTCTTCGCCTCGTAAAGTCCATCAAGACAAGACCGGTAATTGGTGCAACAGATGCCGACAAGAGATGCGGCTTTTATCGTAGAAATGGCCACTCATCCGATAAATATGTCAGGGGGATTTCTTGATTATAATTGGTAGAGTGCTGATTTGTATTTTAGATTTCTGAACCTGTATGGTTTACGCGCCATAAATACCAGTGCCATCAAACGACCATGTGGTTATCTACTAAACCTTTGGCGCCAAATTGGGTTCTCCTATTACACCATTCTTTATTACATACTTAATTATTGCGTCGCTTCAAACTGATTCAAGATTGTGCCAGTGCCAACAGGGCTAATTGTATTTTTTCAAGTATGCCGTTAATATAAGAATGGAGCTTACTTTTTTTATTAAGTTAGTGTTGCAAGCAACAACTTATGGAATACAATGTAATCGGGTATTGGACGAAACGTAGGATTTTCAGGAAATAGTTTGATTCGTTTGAAATACAGACGTTCTCTCCCCTTTTACAATATTATTTTAAAACCACAGAATTGGGTATTAAATGGTTTGAATCAAAATACAAAAATCACAGGAAATTAATGATGTTTGGCATCACTGAATGTACCTTTAACAACGGTTGTACTGTAAAATGCATCTTTGCTAAAGGCATTCGGGAACAAAGATCTAATATACGATATCTAAAATTATCGAACCGTTTTATAAGAATTTTTAAGGATAATATCAATAATTCAGTCACCTTTACATGATAAAGCCCTGTAACGCATAGTTCATTCTTTTATCCATGTTTTATCGAATTCTAGGTGCTCGTTTAATTTCCATTGATATTTGTCCCCATCGTCTCTCCCTCCCCTTCGAAACCGCCTTTATCCATTTCTATGTTATTTATGTGACAAAGTTTCACACTGGTGAAAAGGACGGTATACTTTGGGGCCTTGGGCATCTCACACCTCCAGCTATCCTAAAACCGTCCCTTTCAAAATAAACAAGGTCTCTTAACGACGTTTACCCTTTTAGCATGTTTCATATAAACCCTGTCTAAATTAACAAATTTGTTTTCGCTCCGGTCAAACTGAATAGAGTCCAGGTCTTAAGAAGTGCCAGTTAGCTCACGGCATACACCAGCGCTTCAAGGAGAAGGATAGCGTTTCCAACTACATTGAAATCAATTTATTTTGAACTACTTCTGTCTCTTCCTGTATTGAGAGAAATGCGGAGAAGAGGCCACTTTCCCACAAAAAGGTATAAAGGTCGGTATCTACATTTGAGATGATAAGTTGCTAATGTCAGAGATACTGAAAAACAGGGATGATCGTCTCTATTGAAATGTTGTAGAAAACTGTTACTATATATGTCTGTATCGCTTGCACCTGTACGGCTTACATGTTTGAAAAGACCGGCAATACATAGGGGTACTGTTGGCCTGTTGCGAGATATTTGTCGCTTATACTGGACGACGTCCAGTGGACGTTGTGTTATATTAAACTATATATCTTTAGAAAAAACGCGTCGGTGGAAATTCAAAATCCTTGACATTTTTTGAATGACTTTAAAATGTGTTGCATGAATTCACCGACGTGGTCTACCTAACAACATTTAAAAAGTATTTATATAACTGTTTCACTCAGTGTCTTTTAGTGACGAATACGGAATCTGAAACTGTAAGTAATTTGATACATATCAGCATATAAAACCGTATTATGAAAATGTAGGGTAAAATAGAATTTTGCCATAGAACACCGAAACACGAGATTTCTGAAAATAAAGTATATTTCTTCGTTCTCATGTTGCTATACTGTCGTCTATTAAGAGTGTGAGTATTTATTTAATTTTAATTGAATTTTGCATGCTGTCTTTGTGCTAATAGATGTAAGCAATCTACATTCTTCTTTATATTAGTGAGTCAAGTGTTAAGATGATATATTGGTCAATTACAGCCGAAGTCCATACCAGACACCTTGAAAGGTGCACTTTGCTTGAAGGCGTACTTCAGATCTGGTGAGGTTAATAAAGACTGATCTGCCAGCACTGCGAAGCTAGGTGTCTGTATAAATTGCATGATTGGTAGGCGGGCAAGAATAGACAGGTAAACAAGCCCTTGCTCTATTGCAATTATGTGTTATTTTATTGTAAGGCAACAAGTGGACGGTTCTAGCCGCAAGACATAGTGGAATTACCTCGGTCAGTTTGTCGGACAAGATAGGGCATGTGGACTGTGACAGATAAGGTTAGAAAGGATTTAGAAAGATTGACCTAGTTATAATAATAATGTGATATGCTATATACACAACACCAAAAGTCTTTTAAGGGAACTTTTTAGGGTAACAAAATTCCCAAGCAGTCTAGCACATCCTTATTTGTTTTATATAACAGTAACACATTCGGTAGGTTATTTGTCATAAAAAACCGAAGCTGACAGTGACAGGCCTCGCTACTATTGACTGAGTAGGCTAGGCCTAAGCTTATTTTGATTTAAAATTGATCATTTTAATTAGACCTAGCCCTCGCCTGGAAGCTTGCGTTCTCACTTACAATATTTGTCTCATGTACAGCATTAACATTGGTCCCATCAATACAAGAAGGCAATTATAATCCAATATATGCAGGCAGCAGAACAAAACATAGGCCTCCCAGCGGCTACGCTACGGCCTTTTCACCGGAAGATTGGTTGTTGGGAGACGCTGCACACAGGCTGGCCATAAATACAAACGCATCGTAATCGTGGCGCGGTTCAATATTAGCGTGTGTACAGTGTTTTTGCCTGATGAAAAACACGAGGCGTGCAATAGTACAAAACGTATGGAACCAAGTTGCACGGCAAATGGAACCAAATTGCACGATTTATGACGTATGATGTAAAATCAATGAAATGGGACAAATATTTCATGTCATGTGACATACAATCCACCAATCAAATGACAAGGAAATTTCCGACTGTTATATAATATACGAATAATGAATGTTTATGAGTGCAATGGTACGAATATTTTCATAAGGTGAAAGATGCAATGTTCCATTCAACGAGGCGGAGCCGAGTTGAAAGGAACATTGCATCTTTCACCAAATGAAAAATATACGTTCCATTGCACGAATGAAAACATTCATTATTTGTTTTATACAACACTAAGAAAATTATTACTTTCATTAAAATCATTAAAATCGGCAACCCGTAAATCGCGTTAGGGCCGAGCAGCTTACCGTGCAATGTATTGTAGGGGTCGATGCACGGCAAATCGTGCAATGGAGCGGATATTTATTCACACGTGACCTATAATCCTCCAATGAAATAACAATGATTTTCTTAAGTGTTGTATAAAAGACGAAGAGAACAGTTGTATTTACACGCTATTTGTTATTTGTTACGATTAAGCACAATGCATTACATGAATAAGGAGTATCGATCGGAGCTCTGTTTACTGTATGCACGGTACAGGATGTTTAAGTGAGCTATTCCATTCGCATCTTGCATGCATAAATGGTTACCTTTGTAATTTATGACATTTGACACTACCACATGATTCTTCAAAAAACGGTGTAAATCTTTTATAATTCATATTCAATGGTAGCGAATATGGTATCAAAATGGGGTATATCAATACTATTATCCGGGACCGGGACGTACAAATTGCCGATGTGACGTCCCGGGTACAATCGTGTACGGTCCCCGCAGGCGGGGCACCATTTATTGTACGTCCCTGCTACAGCCCCCCTCCCCCATTGTCTATTACACCATTCTTTATTACTTACTTAATTATTGCGTCGCTTCAAACTGATTCAAGATTGTGCCAGTGCCAACAGGGCTAATTGTATTTGTAATCGTTAAATAATAAAGATTTTACTCACGTTATCTATCTACTAGACAATTGACCAATTTAGACTCGGCTTTGATACTGATACAAGTCTAATTGGATAAATACTCGTATAAACATTTAGACTTGAATAATTACTGTAATCAGCTGCTGTGCTAAATAGGACATTGTCGCCGAATTCCAGACACCGAATTCCAGACACCAATTGCATAATAATGTATAATTGTATTTGGATATAGAGTTTTTGTTCTAGAAATGGTCAATATTGCCCAAATTTCAAATAGCTATGACGACGACTTATTATTACAATGATAATCATAGCTATGATTTATAAAGGTGTTTTGTAGGTTATGTTTAATACAATTTCCATTAGGCTTGCATCAATTAGTGCTCTAAGAGTGTTATATAAGACGAAGAGAACAATTGTATTTACAAGCTATTTGTTATTTGTTATTTGTTAAGATTAAGCAAAATGCATTGCATGAATAAGGAGTATCGATCGGAGCTCTGTTTACTGTCTGCGCGGTACAGGATGTTTAAGTGAGCTATTCCAATCGCATCTCGCATGCATGCATGGATAACCTTGTAATTTATGACATTTGACATTATTACACCTCATACATATTTATAAGGGTATACTCTTTTTTGATTGGCTCATTTTTAACCTAGTCGGATAAGTAAAAATACCTACCGAATGATTGTTTAAGTTATTGTACTACCAAACATGCGATAGTTTTGAACTACCTCCCGCTTATCAACACCGTCCCCCGAATCAATTCTAGAGCCTATGAATATTACGTACATGTTAAACGGTGACGCCGAGTACGAAGTTGCTTGACAACAACAAACATGGCGTCGTCTGCAAAACATCTGCCGAAGAAATTCGCGAACTAAACAGACGCAGATT
The DNA here is from genome assembly GCA_035610835.1 of Ophiura sarsii. Taxonomy (NCBI): domain Eukaryota; kingdom Metazoa; phylum Echinodermata; class Ophiuroidea; order Amphilepidida; family Ophiuridae; genus Ophiura; species Ophiura sarsii. The sequence goes on from CM069450.1 coordinate 61,311,400, forward strand.
TTAGGCTTCTTTTGGATAATTATGCTGCATCAAAATCCGTAAAGGTCTGCAGCAATGATTGTGAAGAACTAGGAAACGGGTTTAAATGATATTGTTCTTCTGCCAGGGAAATTGAGTCCGCCGCTTCTTGGCTTGCTGTGTGTACTGTAGGTAGGCCTACTACTACTACGACTACGAGCCTACGCGGGAGCAACGTAAGCTTTTTTCGATTTTTAATTTAGTTTAGACAATGAAATATGTATGAGGTGTAATAAAACAATACAACATGGTTTCTTTCGGGAAAATAGTACAAACTACTGGCCCTTGGTGTTGGATGACTGGTGACTACCTCCCTCCGCTCCGCGTCGGGAGGTAGTCCAACACCGCGGGACCAGTAGTTTGCACTACTTTCCCGAAAGCAACCATGTTGTATTGTTTTATTACACCTCATACATATTTCATTGTCTAAACTAAATTAAAACCATGTTGTATTTGTTAACTACCGCATGATTCTTCAAAAAACGGTGTAAATCTTTTATAATTCATATCCAATGGTAGCGAATATGATATCAAAATGGTGTTATCAATAATATTATCAAAATTACGGCCTCTCTAACGAGTGTGGACTTTTTTTAATAGTGTTTAGATGCTTATTATTTTGCTTCTTATCGCCGCGGATACACGGAGAACCTGGAAATGGAAAGCTTACGCTGGGATGTACATAGTATAGATTTCCTTTTAAGGTACATCTTTGACACGGTTTGTTCTCAGTACGTACGCAATTCATGCATCGGAGTCCTCAAGTAAACTGGTCACGGTTTCGGTGGCTTCGGTGACCTCCTTTACCTTAATGTTTTCGTCAAACCTCATTGTGTAGAGATCACGACCAAAGGTGTTTCACTGTCATTGCCATTAGGCAAACATCAATTAGCTCTGAGAGTGTTATATAAGACGAAGAGAAAAGGTGTATTTACATGCTATTTGTACGTGACTTATGCACGCGCTGTCCACTAAATAATGATATTAAGGTGACTATAGTTTTTGTTTTAACGTTAGGTATTTTATATCTGGGTTTTATTTTTAGTCATTTGTTATTTGTAAGGTTAAATGCTACTCACTTATCCGTAGCCCTTATAAATACCCCATAAACAGATTGGTTGGGTGGATAATTGCCGCCATCATAAGTCAAAATGACCCAGAGACCTTTAAGTTATAATATCCTTGGGTCATTCAATAAGTTCTACCTCCTTCATAGCTTTGCGTCCATAATTGTAACGCTGAAACTATCATGTATACATTGATAGTATACCGTATTACCTTTGATACCCGTTTTGCTTTTTTGCTGGTTCATTCATTGCGACGGAAACGGTTCACAAATGGAAATCTTATTAGTGTTGATCACAAGGTCAATTTTTCAAGATGCAACAAACATTTCAGATAAGCTAAATATCTGAATGCTGCAGACATATTTTGAACGGACTCTGAACTATCTGAAAACAGCTGATTTGTTGAAAGAACATCGTATTTAGCAAGTACTAGATTAGTACCATTGTCAATTTCAACACTCTAGAGTACTCTACAAATAAATATTTTTGTTTCTGAAGTATCCAGAGCTCTTCAATGAAAAGGGCTGACTGGAGGAATTCAAACTCTACCGAAGGTATTGCAAGCTATCATTTACTACAGGTGTCACTATTTCGAAGGTTACATTACCAAAACTCTGGTAAAATGAAAATAATATTTAAGATTTAACTTATGAGGCATTCCCGGTTCTCAGACATATCAATAAATATTTGTTTCGAGACATCAAGAGTTTAAATTGTTTTTAACCTTTTAGATATACGAGGGATGATTATAATAGTGCATTTTGTTTTGATATTATGTGTTGTTTTCCGTTTTTAGGAATATAAAAATGTACATGCTACTCATCTTGTAAAAGGCAACCTCACACATATATTATGATGCATTTTTACAATTCCATCATACCAAATCTCCGTTTAATTATATAAAATTAGTAAAAAAAGATCCAATTTACTATGGATGTGTAGCAAATATTCGGAGATGAAATCATGGTAAATTTCAAATATATAGCTTATTTAATAGCGAAGTTATACGAAAGGTGGTAGAACGTATTGAATGATCCTCGTATGAGGTACATAAAATATAATATAATAATTTTGAACAATTACATATATTTAATGGGACTACAATACAGTTTCTAATAATCTTGCACATTTCAAAGATACAGAGCTGGTGAGGCACCATCAAATATCATACGACACCGCGCAGTTTGAATCTGTATTCCAACCGGTAATTTCGCTTGTACTCTATTATCTACCCAGAGTTTTGAAGTAGACAGCGAATGACGTTACGGATGCCTATCATGATGTGACCGGGGTACAGTTTGAAGGTGCTCGATGCCTACTTGACCGACGACACCTCAGCATAGATTGCTGTTTACTTCCATCGACAAGTTTTGAGGCCGAGTGTAGGATAACTATTAATGGGTAATTCACACTGAAATGGGGCACACACACATTGAACTACTCTAATATTCAGTGACATCAAAAAGATGACACTTGATCGGACGCTGTGAAATTGTTGCTGTATTTTAACAGAACTTAATGGATGGAATTTACGTCATCTAGCGCAATCGTGTTTTTCGCGTTTTTTGCTATCTGCGTCCATTTCAAAGCGCCGCCACACAAGCCTTGGCGCAGTACAAACGTGCGCTCGAAAGCAACGTATTATGCATAAAACTTGTAATCAACTCGCACCATTCATTTAATATCTGAATAGGGTTTTTCTCTTTTGTTTTAGGTACATACATTTTATAATAATTATTCTGGAACGAGACATAAATGATAGGCGTACACTTGGACAACAATATCTATGATTCGGGCAACCAATTTTCCATACCTATCTTGCATTTTCTAAATGCTAATTATTTTATACTTTGACGTATACATGTATCTATATAGAAGATATGGTTAAGGTCGTAGTTTAATTTGTTGATTACGATGGCTTAGAAAAAAGGTCTGCATATAACCCGTCATTGAGGGCTATAGAGAGTAAGAAAAACGACGAACAAGTGAATGCGTTGTGAGGTAAATATAATGCGCTATGATAGCGTGAGTTCAAATATTCAATATACAGGTCCTGTTTTTAAACTCTGGTAAACTGCTTATTGCTTAAAATGTGTTAAATTCGAATTAAATATTAACGTTTCAACAACTCCCCCATACCTTAAGTACAGTAACAAAGCGTTGTTGATTTGAGATAAACCCACTCTTCATATGCAAATTAATAGGATGGCGAACCTTATTTGGAAACCATGCATCGATGCAAAATTGTAAACAAACAACAAATGTTCGCAAAATGTGTTCATTTTTTCGCCCGTCTTTTTCGGCGTATTAATGCATTTCGCCATGCGATCCTTAAAGTTAGCAAACAGCTTTATATACCAAAATGTAGCTATATCCCTGAGGAAAATATTTTTGCCGAGGGCCATATGTCACGGATCATTCCTAAAGCCACAATTTTAGCCGAAACGGTCGCTACACAGCACAAGAGAATCGCCATTTTGTATCATCGCGCGGTGAAATGACATTCCTCAGATCTATTTGGACCGTACCACTATTGAAATGGAGGGGTGTGTTTAATTTGATACAAATATTCTGTAAACATATCAAAATGTGTTATGTAAATTAAACGCATTCTTGATTGAATTTTTCTCTGAATGTTAAAGGTGATGTGTGAATAAAATGTTATTTACAAAATATTTTTAATTCCACAATTACTTGCGCAATAATTTGTATTCTCTAATATTTACCTTTTGTAACCCATCCCATTCAGAAGTTCCCTCGCCCATTTACAGGGAACGGACGATGTCCAAATAAGGGCCTAATTATAATAAAGCGTAAACATTTTGTTCCGTTTTTTAAAGAGCAGCTATTTTTTTAATGTCAAATTAAGCCTATTAAACCACGTTTTTTACTTGTTTTCATCAATTTTCCAAAACGCCATTCACATATGAATGATGTAAATATGATTGGTCGTTGTTGAACGGGGTTCAACAAGGTCTTCGTCGTTGTTTATCTTGAATCGACAACGGTAAGACGGGTTTATTTTGCTAAATAAACCCGTCTTACCGTTGTCGATTCAAGATATACAACTCCGAAACCTTATTGAACCCCTAAATGAATCCTGTATTGAATTTCTATGACATTTTTATACACGATTGTATTATGGCAGTGATAATCCCAGCCAGCACAGATCCATGGGCCCTATACGTGCTACATGTGGGCAATCAGGGCTAATGAGGGCAAGGTTTATGTGCGGGCTGACTACATGGGTCCCATATGGATTTACAAGGGCCATAATGAGCTACGTTTGGGTAAACATATAAGGGTCCCATATAGGATAACCACATGGGCTCCATATGGGTTTGACAAGGGCCATAATGGGCAACGTTTGGGTAAACCTATCAGGGTCCCATATAGGCTAACCCACATGGGTTACATCAGGGCAATTCCACACATGCGCACCGAGGTTGGTTATAAGTGGTTTCGTAACACTTTGGATTGTATATGTATACATTTTATCAAATGATTAGATCTGCAACATTAACCATTTCATAATTAAATGGCAAGTAAGGATATTAATTCACCAAAAACTGTACACATTAACAATTGTTTTGCAAAATAATTGAATTGTTCTTGCAATTTCAAGTCATTTATTCGTGTGGGAATGTACATAATTCACTAATTACCAATTGTAAGGGCAAGCCCATTTAAAACCCTGAGAATATTGGCCCTAGTTAAACCCATGCAAATCACACATTGGGCCCTTTGGGGCTAACCCGCATGGCCTCTTTAGAACAAAGTGGCCCAAATATAAAGGGTCGAATGTAGGCCGGCCCATATGAGGCCCATAAAGTGGCCCATAAAGGGCCCACGTGGGGCCCCTACATACGTGTTGACTGGGATGTACACACAACTCATACAGGTTTTACAATTATCATTCATTATAATCTTTGATCAATAAAACAATATTACACATAGCATTTACCACATTCAATAAACTGTTCCCGTTGACCATGGTAAACTAAATTAAGTTTGAATGGAAGAGCATTCTTTGTCTGTACAAAATTGTAATAGCTGTACCACCATGATGACGAATTGTACATGTTCGCAAAGTATAAATTCGTGAAAAAATGGACGCTAAAACTAAACTGTGATGAATGTACAAAATTTGATAATATTCTTTTCTTTGATTGCACACAGATTTACAGATTTTGAACAGTATTGTGCTTCAAGCTATCTCCCGGATTGTTACGATTGAATGATTTTACACAGATTTTAGGTTATAAAAATACTGATTGCAAATTCCCTATACGTGAATAAAGGTCATCATTGGGATTACGATACTTTCCCTATACGTAAATAAAGGTCATCATAGTATTCTAATACTTCCGTTCTGAAATGTAACTCAATATCTGGTTCGGTTTAATAGGGAACGTACGTTACGTAGTGATCTTTAATGGGAGTGCCGGGAGAGGGGAATATACGTTATACGAGCTTACAATGATGACACGTATGCTGAGTTGGTTGAGTAGGTATATAAAACATCTGCGTTGTGAAAGTACATAATCGGTCCGAAGTGGTAGTATTCTAAGATTACATTGATTTTTAAAAACAATAACAGAATTCAGATTTGCATCTGAGATTGGAGCTAGATAATGTATCAGCCTATAGGGGGTCAAATCAAATAATTTACAGTTACGCAGGATCCATTTTAATCAATTCTTCTTCAGTATCAATTTAATTAGTAGCATTAGTAGCATTACTCTGAGTCTAATGGTCATATTGCTGGTCTCTATTACTAGATAATGAATAAACAATCTTGCGTCCATAAGCCAAATGAAGTCATATGGTTATACTGACTTTGCATCGCATCATCTCTTGTTGATTTTTACTTTACTGATGGTTGATAAAAATGTTTTAACAACACTGTATTATACACACAGGAAAAGGAGTTGTAAGGAATGCAACCAGAGTTTCAGAATTCCCGAGCCCGAGTCACATCAAGTTATCCTCGATTTTCTTTAAGTCGAGACAAGTCAAGTCAATAGGCTGAACATAAGGATTAAGAGGGCACAACACTAAATCCTTCCGCAGTTGGTATATTAGCAAAATGTATGATCATCCGAAGAGAATCAAATTGTTGTGAATCGTGCGCATTTTTATTAAAACTATCAATTAGTACCTAAACATTGCAAATGTGCTAAAACGTGGTTCAAATCGAACGGAAAACTGTCTGAATTGCACACAACCGGAAGAGGTAAGGAACCGTGGATATTGGGGGCGCTGTTTAGGCGCTCATAGTGTAAAATTCAATCTAGATTGGTCGCAAAAGTAAAATTTAATATAAATATAGTATTTACTGAAAACATTAATGTGACAAAACACTCCAAATATTCGAACTAATGGTAACAAATGCGCGTGAATTATGCCAAAACAACGTGTAATACGGAGGTATTATATGTGTCCCCTTCATTTAAAGGAGACAAAGCCGTTAACTACTGATATATAAAAGACATTCAGCAATTTCATCCGGTCAAATTCTCGAGAAGACAAAACTTTTTGAAAAGATATACGAATGCAATTTCTAAACATTTACATCATTTTTCACTCTGAAGTATATTATCAAAGTTAAATCAAGGTATTTTGCCCTTTTGTCCAGGGCGCGTGAAATGGCTGCAGGTTCGTATGTCACATAGTATAAATCAAGTTAAAATAGATAAAAACCAGTGTATTGACTATATTACATACAAATCTGACTATTTCATATCACCCTATATCCTTTTCCTGTGTGTTGTAATTAACTACGAATTTTAGCTTTCCATACTTATGCCTCTAAATTGCTTCACTTAGTTCTTATCGAGATGTGCTTCCGCATTGATGGTATGCATTTTTATGTCCCTTTGGATTAGTTAAAGGAATGGTCCCGCAAGCACAACATTGAGCATTATTTGTTAGAAACATAATTATCGAGCCGACGTTACGTAATTATATAGAACAAAACACCGTACTAGTCACAAAAATGAATAAAAACTGCCATCACTCAACATGCACTTTTTAAAATTCGCGGCGATTGAAAGTCCCGGTGTCGATGACGTCATGGGTATCGGTGCTCAAATTTGCGCATGTGTATTGTACAACTATGACATCATCGACACTGGGACTTTTGATCGCCGCGAATTTTAAAAAGGGCATGTTGAGAGATTGCGGTTTTTATTTGTTTTTGTCATAAGTGTGGTGTTTTCTTCTATATCATTACAAAAGTTGGGCTCGATAGTTATATTTCTAACATATAATGCACACTTTTATGCTTGCGGGACACCTCCTTTAATAATAAAATCAGAAGTCTGTGCGTTGCTCTAAGTATTATTCGTTTAATCGGATGCGTATGGATCAGGTTTCCTGTTAATGAACTTATGCGTCTTCGCCTCGTAAAGTCCATCAAGACAAGACCGGTAATTGGTGCAACAGATGCCGACAAGAGATGCGGCTTTTATCGTAGAAATGGCCACTCATCCGATAAATATGTCAGGAGGATTTCTTGATTATAATTGGTAGAGTGCTGATTCGTATTCTAGGTTTCTGAACCTGTATGGTTTACGCGCCATAAATACCAGTGCCATCAAATTACCATGTGGTTATCTACTAAACCTTTGGCGCCAAATTGGGTTCTCCTATTACACCATTCTTTATTACTTACTTAATTATTGCGTCGCTTCAAACTGATTCAAGATTGTGCCAGTGCCAACAGGGCTAATTGTATTTTTTCAAGTATGCCGTTAATATAAGAATGGAACTTACTTTTTTTTATTAAGTTAGTGTTGCAAGCAACAACTTATGGAATACAATGTAATCGGGTATTGGACAAAACGTAGGATTTTCAGGAAATAGTTTGATTCATTTCAAATACAGCTGTTCTCTCCCCTTTTACAATATTATTTTAAAACCACAGAAATGGGTATTAAATGGTTTGAATCAAAATACAAAAATCACAGGAAATTAATGATGTTTCGGCATCACTGAATGTACCTTTAACAACGGTTGTACTTTAAAATGCCTCTTTGCTAAAGGCATTCGGGAAAAACGATTTAATATACAATATCTTTATAAATTATAGAACCATTTTAAAGATCTTTTAAGGATAATGTCAATAATGTAGTCACCTATACATGATAAAACCCCTGTTACGCATAGTTCATTCTGGGACACCATGTTTTATCGAATTCTCGGTGCTCGTTTAATTTCCATTTATATTTGTCCCCATCGCCTCTCCCTCCCCTTTGAAACCGCCATTATCCCTTTCTATGTTATTTATGTGACAAAGTTTCACACTGGTGAACAGGACGGTATACTTTGGGGCCTTGGGCATCTCACACCTTCAGCTATCCTAAAACCGACCCTTTCAAAATAAACAAGGTCTCTTAACGACGTTTACCCTTTTAGCATGTTTCATATAAACCCTGTCTAAATTAACAAATTTGTTTTCGCCCCGGTCAAACTGAATAGAGTCCAGGTCTTAAGAAGTGCCAGTTAGCTCACGACATACATCAGCGCTTCAAGGAGAAGGATAGCCTTTCCAACTACATTGAAATCAATTTATTTTGAACTACTTCTGTCTCTTCCTGTATTGAAAGAAATGCGGAGAAGAGGCCACTATCCCACAAAAAGGTATAAAGGTCGGTATCTACATTTGAGATGATAAGTTGCTAATGTCAGAGATACTGAAAAACAGGGATGATCGTCTCTATTGAAATGTTGTAGAAAACTGTTACTATATATGTCTGTATCGCTTGCACCTGTACGGCTTACATGTTTGAAAAGACCGGCAATACATAGGGGTACTGTTGGCCTGTTGCGACATATTTGTCGCTTATACTGGACGACGTCCAGTGGACGTTGTGTTATATTAAACTATATATCTTTAGAAAAAACGCGTCGGTGGAAATTCAAAATCCTTGACATTTTTTGAATGACTTTAAAATGTGTTGCATGAATTCACCGACGTGGTCTACCTAACAACATATAAAAAGTATTTATACAACTGTTTCACTCAGTGTCTTTTAGTGACGAATACGGAATCTGAAACTGTAAGTAATTTGACACATATCAGCATATAAAACCGTATTATGAAAATGTAGGGTAAAATAGAATTTTGCCATAGAACACCGAAACACGAGATTTCTGAAAATAAAGTATATTGCTTCGTTCTCATGTTGCTATACTGTCGTCTATTAAAAGTGTGAGTATTTATTTAATTGAATTTTGCATGCTGTCTTTGTGCTAATAGATGTATAAGCAATCTACATTCTTCTTTATATTAGTGAGTCAAGTGTTAAGATGATATATTGGTCAATTACGGCCCAAGTCCACACCAGACACCTTGAAAGGTGCACTTTGCTTGAAGGCGTACTTCAGATCTGGTGAGGTTAATAAAGACTGATCTGCCAGCACTGCGAAGCTAGGTGTCTGTATAAATTGCATGATTGGTAGGTGGGCGAGAATAGACAGGTAAACAAGCCCTTGCTCTATTGCAATGTGTTATTTTATTGTAAGGCAACAAGTGGACGGTTCTAGCCGCAAGACATAGTGGAATTACCTCGGTCAGTTTGTCGGACAAGATAGGGCATGTAGACTGTGACAGATAAGGTTAGAAAGGATTTAGAAATATTGACCTAGTTATATAATGTGATATGCTATATACACAACACCAAAAGTCTTTTAAGGGAACCTTTTAGGTAACAAAATTCCCAAGCAGTCTAGCACATTATTAAAGGACGATCATACTCACATCATAGTTTATGACCCCTACAAAAACTGGTTTGTGTTGTGTTTAGGACGGTTTCTTGATTACATGGTGCTCATTTGTACATGTTAGTAAACTTCTGAATTCGTTTTAACCCGATCCATAAACACAGTATCATATGGTTTTCTACTTAGTACTATGTGGTTTAATTTCGTTGTAGACAATCCGTTAAATAATAAAGATTTTTCTCACGTTATCTATCGACTAAAAACAATTGACCAATTTAGACTCGGCTTTGATACTGATACAAGTCTAATTGGATAAATATAAACATTTAGACTTGAGTAATTACTGTAATCAGCTGCTGTGCTAAATAGGACATTGTCGCCGAATTACAGACACCGAATTCCAGACACCAATTGCATAATAATGTATAATTGTATTTGGATATAGAGTTTTGGCGACGACTTATTATTACAATGATAATCATAGCCATGATTTATAAAGGTGTTTTGTAGGTTATGTTGAATACAATTTCCATTAGGCTTGCATCAACTAGTGCTCTGAGAGTGTTATATAAGACGAAGAGAACAGTTGTATTTACACGCTATTTGCTATTTGTTATTTGTTAAGATTAAGCACAGTGCGTTGCATGAATAAGGAGTATCGATCGGAGCTCTGTTTACTCTATGTGCGGTACAGGATGTTTAAGTGAGCTATTCCATTCGCATCTCTCATGCATGCATGGATATACCCTTGTAATTTATGACATTTTACACTACCGCATGATTCTTCAAAAACGGTGTAAATCTTTCATACTTAATATCCAATGGTAGCGAATATGGTATCAAAATGGTGTTATCAATAGTATTATCAAAGTTACGGCCTCGCTAACGAGTGTGGACATTTTAACGGTGTTTAGATGCTTACTGTTTGCTTCTAATCACCGCGGATACACGGAGAACCTGGAAATGGAAAGCTTGCGATGGGACGTGCATAGTATAGATTTCCTTTTAAGGTACATCTTTGACACGGTTTGTTCACAGTACGTAAGCAATTCATGCATCGGAGTCCTCAAGTAAACTGGTCACGGTTTCGGTGGCTTCGTTGACCTCCTTTACCTTAATGTTCTCGTCAAACCTCATTGTGTAGAGATCACGACCAAAGGTGTTTTACTGTCATTGCCATTAGGCAAGCAAACATCAATTAGTTCTGAGAGTGTCATATAAGACGAAGAGAAAAGGTGTATTTACATGCTATTTGTACGTGACTAATGCACGCGCTGTCACTAACTAATGATATTTAGGTGACTATAGTTTTTGTTTTGACGTTAGGTATTTTATATCTGGGTTTTATTTTTAGTCATTTGTTATTTGTAAGGTCAAATGCTACTCACTTATCCGTAGCCCTTATAAATACCCCATAAACAGATTGGTTGGGTGGATAATTGCCGCCATCATAAGTCAAAATGACCCAGAGATCTTTAAGTTATAATATCCTTGGGTCATTCAATAAGTTCTACCTCCTCATAACTTTCCGTCCATGGTTGTATGGAAATCTTATTAGTGTTGATCACAAGGTCAATTCTTCAAGATGTAACAAACATTTTAGATAAGCTAAATATCTGAATGCTGCAGACATATTTTGAACGGACTCTGAACTATCTGAAAACAGCCGATTTGTTGAAAGAACATCGTATTTAGCAAGTACTAGATCAGTACCATTGTCAATTTCAACACTTCTAGAGCACTCTACAAATAAATATTGTTGTTTCTGAAGTCTCCAGAGCTCTTCAATGAAAAGGGCTGACTGGAGGAATTCAAACTCTACCGAAGGTATCATCTACTACAGGTGTCACAATTTCGAAGGTTACATTACCAAAACTCTGGTAAAATGAAAATAATAAATAAGATTTAACTTATGAGGCATTCCCGGTTCACAGACATATCAATAAATATTTGTTTCGAGACATCTAGAGTTTAAATTGTTTTTAACCTTTTAGAAGTACGAGGGATGATTATAATAGTGCATTTTGTTTTGATATCATGTGTTGTTTTCCGTTTTTAGGAATATAAAAATGTACATGCTACTCATCTTGTAAAAGGCAACCTCACACATATATTATGATGCATTTTTATAATTCCATCATACCAAATCTCCGTTTAATTATATAAAATTAGTAAAAAAGATCCAATTTACTATGGATGTGTTGCAAATATTCGGAGATGAAAATCATGGTAAATTTCAAATATATAGCTTATTTAATAGCGAAGTTATACGAAAGGTGGTAGAACGTATTGAATGATCCTCGTATGAGGTACATAAGATATAATATAATAATTTTGAACAATTACATATATTTAATGGGACTACAATACAGTTTCTAATAATCTTGCACATTTCAAAGATACAGAGCTAGTGAGGCACCACCAAATATCATACGACAACGCGCAGTTTGAATCTGTATTCCAACTGGTAATTCCGCTTGTACTCTATTATCTAACCAGAGTTTTGAAGTAGACAGCGAATGACGTTACGGATGCCTATCATGATGTGACCGGGGTACAGTTTGAAGGTGCTCGATGCCTACTTGACCGAAGACACCTCAGCATAAATTGCTGTTTACTTCCATCGACAAGTTTTGAGGCCGAGTGTAGGATAACTATTAATGGGTAATTCACACTGAAATGGGGCACACACACATTGAACTACTCTAATATTCAGTGACATCAAAAAGATGACACTTGATTGGACGCTGTGAAATTGTTGCTGTATTTTATCAGAACTTAATGGATGGAATTAACGTCATCTAGCGCAATCGCGTTTTTCGTGTTTTTCGCGTTTTCTGCTTTCTGCGTCCATTTCAAAGCACCGCCACACAAGCCTTGGCGCAGTACAAACGTGCGCTCGAAAGCAACGTATTGTGCAGAAAACTTGTAATCAACTCGCATAATTCATTTAATATCTGAATCGGTTTTTTCTCTTTTGTTTTAGGTATACATTTTATAATAATTATTCTGGAACGAGACATAAATGATAGGCGTACACTTGGACAACAATATCTATGATTCGGGCAACCAATTTTCCATAACTATCTTGCATTTTCTAAATGCTGATTATTTTATACTTTGACGTATACATCTATCTATATAGAAGATATGGTTAAGGTCGTAGTTTAATTTGTTGATTACGATGGCTTAGAAAAAAGGTCTGAATATAACAAGTGAATGCGTTGTGAGTTACATATAATGCGCTATGATAGCGTGAGTTCAAATAATTATTCAATATACAGGTCCCGTTTTTAAACTCTGGTAAACTGCTTTTTGCTTAAAATGTGTTAAATTCGAATTAAATATTAACGTATGAATCCTGTATTGAATTTCTATGACATTACACGATTGCAATATGGCAGTGATAATCTCAGCCAGCACAGATCCATGGGCCCTATACGGGCTACATGTGGGCAATCAGGGCTAATGAGGGCAAGGTTTATGTGCGGGCTGACCACATGGGTCCCATATGGATTTAATGAGCTACGTTTGGGTAAACCTATCAGGGTCCCATATACGCTGACCACATGGGCCCACATGTGGGTTACATCAGGGCAATTCCACACATGCGCACTGAGGTTGGTTATAATTAAGTGGTTTCGTAACACTTTGGATTGTATATGTATACATTTTATCAAATGATAAGATCTGCAACATTAACCATTTCATAATTAAATGGCAAGTAAGAATATTAATTCACTAAAAACTGTACACATTAACAATTGTTTTGCCAAATAATTGAATTGTTCTTCCAATTGCAAGTCATTTATTGGTGTGGGAATGTACATAATTCACTAATTACCAATTGTAAGGGTAAGCCCATTTAAAACCCTGATAATATTGGCCCATGTTAAACCCATGCAAATCACACATTGGGCCCATGGGCCCCTTTAGAAAAAAGTGGCCAAATTATAAAGGGTCCAATGTGGGCCGGCCCATATGAGGCCCATATAGTGGCCCATAAAGGGCCCACACGGGGCCCCTACATACGTGTTGGCTGGGATGTACACACAACTCATACAGGTGTTACAATTATCTTTCATTATAATCTTTGATCAATAAAACAATATTTTACATAGCATTTACCACATTCAATAAACTGTTCCCGTTGACCGTGGTAAAATAAATTAAGTTGTAATGGAAGAGCATTCTTTGTCTGTACAAAATTGTAAAAGCTATACCATCGTGATGACGAATTGTACATGTTCGCAAAGTATAAATTCATGACGAAATTGACGCTAAAACTTAACTGTGATGAATGAACAGAATGTGATAATATTCTTTTCTTTGATTGCACACAGATTTACAGATTTTGAACAGTATTGTGCTTCAAGCTATCTCCCGGAATTTTACGATTGAATGATTTTACGTTATAAAAATACTGATTGCAAATCAAAATCAATCCTTCAAATTCCCTATACGTTTATAAAGGTCATCATAGGTATTAAGGTACTATCCCTATACGTTAATAAAGGTCATCATTGAGATTAAGGTACTATTCATAGTATTCTAATACTTCCGTTCTGAAATGTCTGAGGCCGAGTGAAGGATAACTATTAATGGGTAATTCACACTGAAATGGGGCACACACACATTGAACTACCTTAATATTCAGTGACATCAAAAAGCTGTGAAATTGTTGCTGTATTTTACCAGAACTTAATGAATGGAATTTACGTCATCTAGCGCAATCGCATTTTCGCGTTTTTCTGCTTTCTGAGTCCATTTGAAAGCGCCGCCACACAAGCCTTGGCGCAGTATAAACGTGCGCTCGAAAGAAACGTATTGTGCAGGAAACTTGTAATCAACTCGCATAATTCATTTGATATCTGAATATGTTTTTTCTCTTTTGTTTTAGGTATAGATTTTATAATAATTATTCTGGAACGAGACAAAAATGATAGGCATACACTTGGACAAACAATATCTATGATTCGGGCAACCAATTTTCCACACCTATCTTGCATTTTATTAATGCTCATCATTTTATACTTTGACGTATATACATGTATCTAGAAGATATCGTCATTGAATTTGTATAAATCAATCTAACCTAGCACGTAGCAATCTGTATCCATCTGAAAACCAAGAAAATATGAGAGCAATCCATTAAAGAATAAGACAAATACCATTCAATGCACAAAGTCTTTTGCTCTGATTTAAAAGCCGTTCAGATTCTTCCTAAAGGATAGCATGCCATTGAAAGTGCAAACATCAAGGGTCAACTGCCAGTCTATCTATTTGAAAAGAAGTGACCAATTACTTGCGTTCTAGTTTGCCAGTTCTCTTAGAATGTTATGGGGATGAAGAAGTATTTGGTAGCTGAGGTCTTGAATTTATCGCTGAAAAAGATTAAAAAAATTCTTACATTATAAGGACCATCGTAAAATAAATTAAGTTTGAATGGAAGAGCATTCATTGTCTGTACAAAATTGTAATAACTGTACCACCATGATGACGAGTTGTACATGTTCGCAAAGTATAAATTCGTGAAAAATGGATGCAACTAAACTGTGATGAATGTACAACATTTGACAGTATTCTATTCTTTGATTGTACACAGATTTACAGATTTTGAACAGTATTGTGCTTCAAGCTATCTCCCGGATTTGTACGATTGAATAATTTTACACAGATTTTACGTTATCAAAATACTGATAGCAAATCCAAATCAATCCTTCAAATTCCCTATACGTTAATAAGGTCATCATTGGGATTAAGATACTATCCCTATACGTTAATAAAGGTCATCATTGGGATTAAGATACTATCCTTATACGTTAATAAAGGTCATCATTGAGATTAAGGTACTATTCATAGTATTCTAATACTTCCGTTCTGAAATGTTACTCAATATCTGGTTCGGTTTAATAGGGAACGTACGTTACGTAGTGATCTTAAATGGGAGCGCCGGGAGAGGGGAATGTACGTTATACGAGCTTACAATGATGACACGTATGCTGAGTTGGTTGAGTAGGTATATAAAACATCTGCGTTGGGAAAGTACATAATCGGTCTGAAGTGGCAGTATTTTAAGATTACATTGATTTTTAGAAACAACAACCAAATTCAGATTTGCATCTGAGATTAGAGCTAGATAATGTAGCAGCCTATAAGGGGTCAAATCAAATAATTTACAGTTACACATGATCCATTTTAATCAATTCTTCTTCAGAATCAATTTAATTAGTAGCATTAGTAGCATTACTCTGAGTCTAATGGTCATATTGCTGGTCTCTATTACTAGATAATGAATAATCAATCTTGCGTCCATAAGCCAAATGAAGTCATATGGTTATAATGACTTTGCATCGCATCATCTCTTGTTGATTTTTACTTTTCTGATTGTTGATAAAAATGTTTTAACAACACTGATATTATAATATACACAGGAAAAGGAGTTGTAAGGAATGCAACCAGAGTTTTCAAAGTTATTCTCGATTTTCTTAAAGTCGAGAAAAGTCAAATCAATAGGTGAACATAAGGATTAAGAGGGCACAACACTAAATCCTTCCGCAGTTGGTGTATTAGCAAAATGTATGATCGTCCGAAGAGAATCAATTTGTTGTGAATCGTGCGCAGTTTTATTAAAACTATCAATCAGTACTTGAACATTGCAAATGCGCTAAAACGTGGTTCAAATCGAACGGAAAACTGTCTGAATTGTACAAAACCTGAAGTGGTAAGGAACCGTTGATATTGGTGGCGTTGTTTAGGCACTCATAGTGTAACATTCAATCTAGATTGGTCGCAAAAGTAAAATTTAATATAAAATATAGTATTTACTGAAAACATTAATGTGACAAAACACTCCAAATATTCGAACTAATGGTAACAAATGCGCGTGAATTATGCTAAAACAACGTGTAATATGGAGGTATTATTTGGTGGTGCGTCCCCTTCATTTAATAAAGACAAAGCCGTTAACTGCTAACTGATATAAAAGACATTCAGCAATTTCACCCGGTCAAATTCTCGAGAAGACAAAACATTTTGAAAATATATACGAATGCAATTTCTAGACATTTACATCATTTTTCACTCTGAAGGAAATTTTCAAAGTGAAATCAAGGTATTTTGCCCTTTTGTCCAGGGCGCGTGAAATAATAATAATAATAATAATAATAATACACAGCATTTATTCAAGCGCTTGATACGTAAGATCTCCAAGCGCTTTACAATATAAATACAATAGGTAATTACATGATAAAATACACGATTTCCCACAAAATATGTTATAAAACTTAAAACTACAGACATTTAACCACAAGCCAGTAAAAAACCAGTGAACCAGCAACTGGTCATAATATGGAAAATCCGGCAATGAATCCGGTAGAATACAGATAAAAAATAAAAGGCACAAAATATTTAAAAGTCATCATAGTATTTAAAAAGTCATCACATTTAAAAAGTCATCACATCGCGAGGTGTCAACAATATGCACTTGTCTAGCAGAAACTGAACATGAGAAACCAATATTGCACTAATCTGTAGGATGTTTAAACATGTATGTTTTTAACAAGCGTTTGAATTCGGCAAGAGACTTGGCATTTCTAATCACGAGAGGAATGGTGTTCCATAGTTTTGGAGCAGCCACACTAAACGCCCTTCTGCCATAATGAATCGTTGACACCTCGCGATAAGATGGAGGAGCCAGAAGAAACTGCGAAGTTGAGCGAAGTGCACGCCCAGGAGTGTAGTTAATCAGTAGATCAGATATATACACTGGGGCCAGATTGTTGAGGGATTTATAAGTGATGAGGAGGATTTTGAATGCTATACGATCATGTATAGAGAGCCAGTGTAATTTATCACGTCGCACAGCACTGATACTCTCTCCAGCTCTCACTCGCATAACCAATCTAGCAGCACTATTTTGGACCCGCTGAAGTTTTGCGATCTGATTCTTTGGAAGACCATAGAGGAGGCTGTTGTTGGCATCCAGGCGCGAAGTAACAAAGGCGTGCACTAATCGCTCAGCAGTTTGTCTGTCAATGTATTTCCGAATCTGTCCTATCTTATAAATGGCAAAACAAGCAGAACGGCATATGTTGCTGATGTGAGTTGTAAGATTGGAATGACTGTCCATTACAACACCGAGATTACGCACTTCATGAGCAGGTTGAACCTGCGACATCCCGACAGTAAAAGAGGTTAAAGGGTCACGAGCGGTCAAATACGTAGAAGAAAACTGAACAACTTCTGTCTTGGAGTCGTTAAGCAGAAGTCTATTTGAGGTTGTCCAAGCCTTGACATCACGGACACAACTCTCAAGACGTTGGAGCTGCTCAGATCTGTCGGAAGGTCGCAGGGTCAAGTACAGCTGAGTATCGTCTGCATAAATCATTTTCTCAACACCATGATTCGTAATAACATCTTCCAGAGGGGCAGTGTATAACGTAAAAATTAAAGGTCCGCATACGGATCCTTGAGGCACACCGCAGTCCAAACCTTGGATGTCAGATGTTTTCCCGCTGATTTTTACCAACTGTTTCCGGTCAGATAAATAGCTGCGGAACCAGCTAAGTGCGTTTCCATTGATGCCATAGCGTTCACTGAGTCTCTGGAGCAAAATATGATGATTCACGGTATCAAACGCGGCGGAAAGATCTAACAATACCAGCACAACATCATTTCGCTGATCAACTGCACGCAAGATATCATTATGAACACGTAATAGCGCAGATTCAGTGCTGTGAGACTTGCGATAAGCGGACTGCACCTTTCCATACATGTTGTTTTCTGTCATATAGTCCTGAAGCTGACTGGCAGCGGCACGCTTAACAACTTTGGAAATAAATTTCAAGTTGGAAATAGGTCTAAAATTGCTCAATTCTTCAGCGTCAGCACCAGGCTTCTTTATTAACGGTGTGACTTGGGCCATCTTATATGATGAAGGAAAGATGCCAGAATGAAGAGATTGGTTAACAATCCGTGTGATTGATTGTAACAGCTCATCTACGTTGGAATGGGATCAAGTGAACAAGTAGAAGTTGGGGATTTCATTATGATCTTGCGAATCGATTCATCTGACATTTCACAGAAAGCATTGAAGCACGAAGATGGTTCTGAATCAGATACAGAAACTCCTGCTTGGGACGAAGGGATGTCGTCAAGTTTGTCCATAACATGTCGAATCTTGTCTCGAAAGAACGTGGCGAACTCATTTGCTAGATCTTCAGCGTTATCACGAGTTGGAAGCGAGCCGGACGAACCGGAAGAGCACATTTGATCAACCACGCGAAATAACTGGCGAGGGTCACAACCAACAAGTTTGGATCTATGATAGTCAGATTTTGCAGCTTCAAGAAGATTTTTATACTTTTGACAGCTATGTTGATAGATCTCCTTATGAACTTGAAGACCAGATTTTACTAATCGGCGCTCACATCTCCTCCTTCCGCGTTTCGCTTCACGTATTGTGTCGCTGTACCATGGTGCGTGCGGTCTCAAAGTGATGGACTTAGACTGCATCGGGGCATGTTGATCCAGCAGATCACTAAGGACTTTGTCAAATTGATCAACGAGAGTCTCAATATCATCAGCAGGAGCCGTCACTAAGGATGACACAGCAATGTCTTTCTTGAAATCTTCCACGTTGATGTTCCTAAGTTTGCGAAAGTGAAACTTAGTGGCTTTAGGTCGCGAAATGTTCAGAACAGAACGGAGTGCTGAGTGGTCCGAAGGAAGAGCTTGCCAGTGATCAACTTTAACTGCAGACACTACATGATCGGATCCACGTGTAATGATAAGATCAAGCATGTGACCTTTGCGATGAGTGGGTTGTCTGACATGTTGCTTCAAGAAACAAGAATCAAGGAGATCTCGCTGCTTCGCGATCATCTATCACATCCATGTGAAAGTTAAAGTCTCCTGCAATGATGAAAGGTGTAGTTAGAGGAGTTATCATTTCAACGAGTGAAGAAAACTCATCGAAAAATAAATTTGCAGTCAACTTGTTTGCTGTGGATGGTGGCGGTCTGTAGATCGTAAATAAGCGGATGGATGAAGGACCATTAGAGATCGTGACGTCAGTGATCTCAAAAGATCGATAACCAACAGTATCGTTGACAACGACATCAAAACCTCTGCGCAACAGAATACCGACACCACCACCACGCTTTCCACGGGGCACATGATGGAAGCAGTGGTCAGGAAGAGAGTTTCTTAAGTCAGATAAAAGGTGATTATCACGGTCATCTCCAGTAAGCCATGTCTCCGTAATCGCGAAAATGTCCAGCTGATTAGATATTACAAAATCGATGATTGTTGCTGATTTTGCCTTTCTTCTCATAGACCGCGCATTCCAAATGGCATAGTGTGCACGGGGTGCGCGTGAACTTACTTTGCGCACATTAATCAAGTTGTTTCTATGGGGGTGCTCTTTATGGTAGCTGATTTAGAAGAAAGTGCATAATCGGAGATATAATCATGATGATAAAAACGGTTGGTGATGCGTGTCTTTATAGCTTTTGCTTTATGTCTTTCTGCACGACAACCACGCATTGTCTTCTTAGCAATATTTAATGATTTCATGACAAGCCATGTCGAGTGGTCGATAATATTGTGAATGGTGTTGATCACACCTTTTCCGATCGACATCAATGAGTCTCTATCATACTTCAGTGAGTTCATATTGATAAAAAATACAAGTCCGGTGAATGGTGAAAGTACGTCGAATTATGCAGACATGAACATACGATACTCACTAACGATAATCGCAATTAATGCAAACGTTTGTTAAAACAGAGTAGATACGACCGCAAATGCGGTTAAAAAGTCTTATCAGTGATGACAAAGTACTCACAATACCGATGATAAAAGACATTGATCAAAATATGCACTTTAAACGATAAAAATAATTGTAAATCTTGAGAGACTGTAGGCATACGATGCAGCCACCAAGAGCGCCATCTACCAAAAATGGCTGCAGGTTCGTATGTCACATAGTATAAATCAAGTTAAAGTAGATAAAAACCAGTGTATTAACTATGTTACATACAAATCTGACTATTTCATATCACCCTATATCCTTTTCCTGTGTGTTGTAATTAACTACGAATTTTAGCTTTCCATACTTGTGCCTCTAAATTGCTTCACTTAGTTCTTATCGAGATGTGCTTCCGCATAGATGGTATGCATTTTTATGTCCCTTTGGATTAGTTAATAATAAAATCAGAAGTCTGTGCGTTGCTCTAAGTATTATTCGTTTAATCGGATGCGTATGGATCAGGTTTCCTGTTAATGAACTTATGCGTCTTCGCCTCGTAAAGTCCATCAAGACAAGACCGGTAATTGGTGCAACAGATGCCGACAAGAGATGCGGCTTTTATCGTAGAAATGGCCACTCATCCGATAAATATGTCAGGAGGATTTCTTGATTATAATTGGTAGAGTGCTGATTCGTATTCTAGATTTCTGAACCTGTATGGTTTACGCGCCATAAATACCAGTGCCATCAAACGACCATGTGGTTATCTACTAAACCTTTGGCGCCAAATTGGGTTCTCCTATTACACCATTCTTTATTAATACTTATTTAATTATTGCGTCGCTTCAAACTGATTCAAGATTGTGCCAGTACCAAGAGGGATAATTGTATTTTTTCAAGTATGCCGTTAATATAAGAATGGAACTTACTTTTTTTTATTAAGTTAGTGTAGCAAGCAACAATTTATGGAATACAATGTAATCGGGTATTGGACGAAACGTAGGATTTTCAGGAAATAGTTTGATTCATTTCAAACACAGACGTTCTCTCCCCTTTTGCAATATTATTTTAAAAGCACAGAAATGGGTATTAAATGGTTTGAAGCAAAATACAAAAGTCACAGGAAATTAATGATGTTTCGGCATCACTAAATGTACCTTTAACAACGGTTGTACTTTAAGATGCCTCTTTGCTAAAGGCATTCGGGAAAAACGATTTAATATACAATATCTTAAATTATCGAACCATTTTAAAGATTTTTTCAAGGATAATGTCAATAATTCAGTCACCTATACATGATAAAGCCCTTGTTACGCATAGTTCATTCTGGGACACCATGTTTTATCGAATTCTCGGTGCTCGTTTAATTTCCATTTATATTTGTCCCCTTCGCCTCTTCCTCCCCTTTCAACCCGCCATTGTCTATTTCTATGTTATTTATGTGACAGAGTTTCACACTGGTGAAAAGGATGGTATACTTTGGGGCCTTGGGCATCTCACACTTTCAGCTATCCTAAAACCGACCCTTTCAAAATAAACAAGGTCTCTTAACGACGTTTACCCTTTCAGCATGTTTCGTATAAACCCTGTCTAAATTAACAAATTTGTTTTCGCTCCGGTCAAACTGAATAGAGTCCAGGTCTTAAGAAGTGCCAGTTAGCTCACGACATACATCAGCGCTTCAAGGAGAAGGATAGCCTTTCCAACTACATTGAAATCAATTTATTTTGAACTACTTCTGTCTCTTCCTGTATTGAAAGAAATGCGGAGAAGAGGCCACTTTCCCACAAAAAGGTATAAAGGTCGGTATCTACATTTGAGAACAATTTTATCTTTAAGATGATAAGTTGCTAATGTCAGAGATACTGAAAAACAGGGATGATTGTCTCTATTGAAATGTTGTAGAAAACGGTTACTTTGTCTGTATCGCTTGCACCTGTACGGCTTACATGTTTGAAAAGCCCGACAATAAATAGGGGTACTGATAGTCTGTTGCGGCATATTCGTCGCTTATACTTGACGACGTCCAGTGGACGGTGTCAAACTATTTATCTTTAGAAAAAACGCGTCGGTGGAAATTCAAAATCCTTGACATTTGTTGAACCACTTTAAAAAGTATTGCATGAATTCACCGACGTGGTCCTATCAATATTTAAAAAGTATTTCATACAACTGTTTCACTCAGTGTCTTTTAGTGACTAATACGGAAACTGAAACTGTAAGTAATTTGACACATATCAGCATATAAAACCATATTATGAAAAAGTAGGGTAAAATAGAATTTTGCCATAGAACACCGAAACACGAGATCCATGAAAATAAAATATATTTCTTCGTTCTCATGTTGCTCTACTGTCGTCTCTTAAAGTGTGAGTATTTATTTAATTGAATTTTTCATGCTGTCTTTGTGTTTATAGATGTATAAGCAATCTACATTCTTCTTTATATTAGTGAGTCAAGTGTTAAGATGATATATCGGTCAATTACAGCCCAAATCCACACCAGACACCTTGAAAGGTGCACTTTGCTTGAAGGCGTACTTCAGATCTGGTGAGGTTAATAAAGACTGATCTACCAGCACTGCGGAGCTAGGTGTCTGTATAAATTGCATGATTGGTAGGTGGGCGAGAATAGACAGGTAAACAAGCTCTTGCTCTATTGCAATGTGTTATTTTATTGTAAGGCAACAAGTGGACGGTTCTAGCCGCAAGACATAGTGGAATTACCTCGGTCAGTTTGTCGGACAAGATAGGGCATGTGGACTGTGACAGATAAGGTTAGAAAGGATTTAGAAAGATTGACCTAGTTATATAATGTGATATGCTATATACACAACACCGAAAGTCTTTTAAGGAAACCTTTTAGGTAACAAAATTCCCAAGCAGTCTAGCACATCATTAAAGGACGGTCATACTCACAGAATAGTTTATGACCCCTACAAAAACTGGTTTGTGTTGTGTTTAGGACGGTTTCTTGATGCTCAAGAAATGGTGCTCATTTGTACATGTTAGTAAACTCCTGAATTCGTTTTAACCCGATCCATAAACACAGTATCATATGGTTTTCTACTTAGTACTATGTGGTTTAATTTCGTTGTAGACAATCCGTTAAATAATAAAGATTTTTCTCACGTTATATATCGACTAAACAATTGACCAATTTAGACTCGGCTTTGATACTGATACAAGTCTAATTGGATAAATATAAACATTTAGACTTGAATAATTACTGTAATCAGCTGCTGTGCTAAATAGGACATTGTCGCCGAATTCCAGACACCGAATTCCAGACACAAATTGCATAATAATGTATAATTGTATTTGGATATAGAGTTTTGGCGACGACTTATTATTCCAATGATAATCATAGCCATGATTTATAAAGGTATTTTGTAGGTTATGTTTAAAGTGAGCTTTTCCATTCGCATCTCGATATAGAGGGATACCCTTGTAATTTATGACATTTGACACTACCGCATGATTCTTCAAAAAACGGTGTAAATCTTTCATAATTCATATTCAATATGGTAGCGAATATGGTATCAAAATGGTGTATATCAATAATATTATCAAAGTTACGGCCTCTCCAAGAAGTGTGGACTTTTTAACGGTCTAATCACCGCGGATACACGGTGAACCTGGAAATGGAAAGCTTGCGATGGGATGTGCATAGTATAGATTTCCTTTTAAGTTACATCTTTGACACGGTTTGTTCACAGTACGTAAGCAATTCATGCATCGGAGTCCTCAAGTAAACTGGTCATGGTTTCGGTGGCTTCGGTGACCTCCTTTACCTTAATGTTTTCGTCAAACCTCATTGTGTAGAGATCACGACCAAAGGTGTTTCACTGTCATTGCCATTAGGCAAACATCAATTAGCTCTGAGAGTGTTATATATATAAGACGAAGAGAAAAGGTGTATTTACATGCTATTTGTACGTGACTAATGCACGCGCTGTCACTAAATAATGATATTAAGGTGACTATAGTTTTTGTTTTGACGTTAGGTATTTTATATCTGGGTTTTATTTTTGGTCATTTGTTATTTGTTAGGTCAAATGCTACTCACTTATCCGTAGCCCTTATAAACACCCCATAAACAGATTGGTTGGGTGGATAATTGCCGCCATCATCAGTCAGAATAAGTTATAATACCCTTGGGTCATTCAATAAGTTCTACCGCCTTCATAACTTTGCGTCCATAATTGTAACGCTGAGACTATCATGTATACATTGATAGTATACCGTATTACCTTTGATACCCGTTTTGATATTTTGCTGGTTCATTCACTGCGACGGAAACGGTTCACAAATGAAAATCTTATTAGTGTCAATTCTTCAAAATGTAACAAACATTTCAGATAAGCTAAATATCTGAATACTGCAGACATATTTTGAACGGACTCTGAACTCTCTGAAAACAGCTGATTTGTTGAATGAACATCATATTTTTAGCAAGTACTAGATTAGTACAATTGTCAATTTCAACACTTTTTTTGTTGTATCTGAAGTCTCCAGAGCTCTTCAATGAATAGGGCTGGCTGGAGGAATTCAAACTCTACCGAAGGTATTGCAAGCTATCATTTACTACAGGTGCAACTATTTCGACGGTTACATTACCAAAACTCTGGTAAAATGAAAATAATATTTAAGATTTACTATAGATGTGTAGCAAACATTCGGAGTTGAAATCATGGTAAATTTCAAATGTATAGCTTATTATATAGCGAAGTTATAGGAAAGGTGGTAAAACGTATTAAATTATCCTCGTATGTAGGCCTATGTATGAGGTCTATAAAATATAATATAATCATTTTGAACAATTGCATATATTTAATGGGACTAAAATACAGTTTCCAATAATCTTATATTGTCAAGATCTAGAGCTAGTGAGGCACCATCAAATATCATACGACACCGCGCAGTTTGAATCTGTATTCCAGCCGGTAATTCCGCTTGTACTCTATTATCTAACCATAGTTTTGAAGTAGACAGCGAATGACGTTATTGATGCCTATCATGATGTGACCGGGGTACAGTTTGAAGGTACTCGATGCCTACTTGACCGACGACACCTCAGCATAGATTGCTGTTTACTTCCATCGACAAGTTTTGAGGCCGAGTGTAGGATAACTATTAATGGGTAATTCACACTGAAATGGGGCACACACACATTGAACTACTCTAATATTCAGTGACATCAAAAAGATGTCACTTGATT
The DNA here is from genome assembly GCA_035610835.1 of Ophiura sarsii. Classification (NCBI taxonomy): domain Eukaryota; kingdom Metazoa; phylum Echinodermata; class Ophiuroidea; order Amphilepidida; family Ophiuridae; genus Ophiura; species Ophiura sarsii. The sequence goes on from CM069450.1 coordinate 61,337,185, forward strand.
GAACGCTGTGAAATTGTTGCTGTATTTTACCAGAACTTAATGGATGAAATTTACGTCATCTATAGCACAATTGAGTTTTTCGCGTTTTTCGCGTTTTTCTGCTTTCTGCGTCCATTTCAAAGCGCCGCCACACCAAAACTTGGAGCAGTACAAACGTGCGCTCGAAAGCAACGAATTGTGCAGAAAACCTGTAATCAACTCGCATAATTCATTTAATATCTGAATAGGTTTTTCTCTTTTGTTTTAGGTATACATTTTATAATAATTATTCTGGAACGAGACAAAAATGATAGGCGTATACTTGGACAAACAATATCTATGATTCGGGCAACCAATTTCCCATACCTATCTTGCATTTTCTAAATGCTCATCATTTTATACTTTGACGTATATACATGTATCTAGAAGATATGATCAAGGTCGTAGTTTAATTCGTTGATTACGATGGCTTAGAAAAAAGGTCTGACTATAACCCGTCATTGAGGGCTAGGAGAGTAGAGAGTAAGAAAAACGACGAACAAGTAAATGCGTTGTGAGGTAAGTATAATGCGCTATGAAAGCGTGAGTTCAAATATGCAATATACAGGTCCCGTTTTTTAAACTCTGGTAAACTGCTTATTGCTTAAAATGTGTTAAATTCGAATTAAATATTAATGTATGAATCCTGTATTGAATTTCTATGACAACTGTTCCCGCACGTCTCTAAATAATAGGATACTATTTCAAAAGGCGCGCCGAATTTATCACATTTTCCTGAAATGGACATCTATCCCGTTTGGAATGAACAATTTCAGTGAACACCTTCATGAAGTGTATATATTTCTGCACTTTAAAATTTAAAATTAGGTTCGAACCTGAATACTCAACCAGCTTGTGTATGGATATTTTGACTCAGCTTGGATTCTTATTATTAAATAAATACCACTGCGTTCCTTATCTCAAATACCAGCACGTATTTTATTACTAAATTGAAGCAATTAAATCGATATTAATATGAACTAATATGATTTCGTGTATGAAAAGTACAGCGACCTAGCAAGCAATATACAGGCTATATTAAAAGAACATTAGGCCTATATGAACTTTCGTTGGAAAATGCCATGTAGGAAACGTCATATTGTTCCAGACGCGTTTCGACAATCAAACTGTTGTCTTCGTCAGTGGATTGTGTTTAATCAAGAGACGGTTTTTTGGTGTGTTTTTTTGACACACTGTTTAGAAGGTGTCGTCATTATCACCGACAGATGACGTCATCAAGAAACAACCAAGAGAAACTAGCTCTTGCCTCTTTGCTCTTGCTCAAACACAATCCACTGACAACGACATGAAGGCAGATCGATTGTCGAAACTTGTTTGGAAAAATAAGAAGTATTCTAAAATTTATACGTTTTTCAGAATTTCAAATGACACTACATATTATGTACTTCATGTGTCTAAAGAAGCTTTTGTTACATTACTATTCAATTATTCTATTCTTCAAACAAATTGTTGACCACCTCATTGTTTAAGGCTGTCACACCTAGCCGATTTGGCTCGCCGGAGCTATACCGGAGCACTAATTTGGCGATTTTCGGGATCGGTACTAGTACGGTATAGCGCAACGGTATCACATCGTTAATGCTGAAAACATACTAAGGTCGCTTCGTGATTTAGTCGCTCGTATGACGAGTTTTACGTCATATTCAAAAACCCGATACATCGATCAATATATCGCCTGACTGGAAACGACCGGTCGCGGCCAGTTGACTTCATTTCAACTCGAAAGATCGGTCGCTCATGACGTAATGAACCCCGTACTATTTCAACCAATGGGGGAAGGTTATTTTGCTTCGAAATTAGTATAACCAATCAGGAGTCATTATCAAGGTTGTTGTCTGCATGGTCTGCGTGACCCGGAAATACCTGCGACTTCCGGCGATTTATATAGTAGCTCGGTGCGACCTATGGCGACCAAAGGTTGCACCGAGATACTTTTGAGCTAGCGAGTATTAATGCCGCGACCTGTTGCGACCAGCGACCGGCTAGTATGATTCGAGCATAAGAACGGTAGTACATCGTCAGGACATCGTCAGAACATAGACTTGCAGCAAGTCCGTAGGACACAAACAATGACGGTATGTCAAAAAAAAAAAATTCAATCACAAATCCATCCTCTGGCAACTCTAAACTGTCTTCATCCATGTTTGACACTTTACGTTTCCTGAAAGCTCCCATTTTTGCCTATATTTTGCATTTTACTCCATGGCTGCATGCAGGGGGATGGTTTGTTTGAATTCTGTAGTCATTCACCAACCGCTACCATTCTCTTACATGCTGTGTGATAGGTCGATCTTTTGCGTGAGGCAATGAGGTACTACTGCCTGAGGACCAATGGATAGCTTTATACATTGTAGCAGGAAAATGAGACAAGGTATGACATTGGTTTTAATTGTATCAGCAAGTTAAAATCCTACTGTCCAAAGCATGAACATACCTGGTATGGCAAGCTATGATGATAGAACGTGTGGAGTGTTTATAACCTGTCCGACTGCATGGTGTAGAAGTCTCAAGTAAGCAAATGAGGATTATGAAATTCTGTTGCTAAATGTGTGGTAGAGCATGACAATTTTATTCAGTAGGATTATTTTCATACCTTCTGCAGACTTCTGCACCATGTCGCTACCCCGCAGCAGGCAAGGTTGCCGAACACTCACAGAATATCGCGCCTAAAGACCAACCAGGCGCCACAATGAGGTCCCAACGAGATCTGAACTCGGATCGCGAGATTCAGTGTCTCGAGTGCTAACCATTACACCATCAGTCAGCTCCGGAGACCCCGTTTCTCTTGAGGGCGCTACAAATTGATGGGTATGCTTCACCGTGGTAACGTGTACCCGTAAATGTGTGCAATCATTGCATTTTCGCTTTTCAACCCTAAATATTGGCGTAACAAGTTGAGGGCTGCCTATACGTACTCGAATTCCTCGCAGCAGCTAGCTGCTAGCCCGATGATTTTATCTCACCTTTGACCTAACATCTTGCAATACAGGTCAATATTACACATTTTTGAGCTTATATACTGCGATGAGACTACCATTTTCTAGGCGAGTTTACACCATTTTAATTTAATTTTTAAGGTAATTGTGATAATATTTACGTTAAATATAGATAAACTGCTCAAAAAAAGTTCGGAAATTTGTTTTCAATCGCCAATTGTTCAAATATTTCGTGATATTGTCATATTTTCCATGGCTATGCAGAAGTGGCATTATCGCATTACGCTAAGCTAAGCTCCTAGCAATCAATTTTAAAGATCGGCAATGTGATTCGAACTGTAATCATGGATAATTATCATGCCTTCTGTATCTACTATTCCCATGGTCTCAGATACCATGTAATCTTGCTCATAGAATTAAAAGGAACATTATGTAAAACTATGAGGTCCCACCGAGATTCGAACTCGGATCGCGAGATTCAGAGTCTCGAGTGCTAACCGTTACACCATGGGACCTTACCTTCGCAATTAATACACCGCGAGCTTTAATATTTACATCCCGGGCACTTGGTAGCACCATGCCAAAGTTTACCATGCCAAAGTTTGACCATGCGTGTTCTTTTAATTTAAAGAAAGAATCCTGTATTTGTTTACTAACTAATAGCACTTTTCTCATGAATAATAAAAGAAAAAGTATGCACAACCAAAAGGTTACACCAAGATTTTAATTCCGAAGTCAAGCATACCATGTATAGCACTTATAAAACTCGCCCATTGCTTGTGTGTTGGATTTCGATCACGACAGGAGCATGCGCAGATGCGATTTTTGTGTAAGTGGTCTGTGATTTTGTCAATATTATATTTTTACTGTGATTTGTCGATCTGCATTAAATGCAAAAAGAAACAACGCCCCCGGCTGGCCTCGAACCATCAACCTTTCGGTTAACAGCCGAACGCGCTAACCAATTGCGCCACGGAGGCGGTTATTTACTAAGCTGTTTTGGTTTGTCATGTTCACCCGTACACTTCCCCGTACACTCCCTTTCAAAGCCGGGCATCGTTTTTTCTCAAATGTTGCCTGCATATTGTAGTTGCTGTCTACTTAAATACATGTGCTGTCAGTTGAACTTGGAACCAACGTTTAATTTGAACTGTCTATTTTCAATAAAAAAATACTTCAATACGGGAAAAAATTCACAAAAGCTCACAGACAATAAATAAGCACATCATTTTACTCGACTAGAATTTCAACCCTACAATTTTGGCGTTACGAAAATATCGATGATGTGAGTGACGTCATTTAATGAGCGAATTAGCTCATTAGCATAATTTATGTCCGTGAAATGTATAAAGCAGTTTGATAAGTGAAGAGGTATTTTGCAAAAGGGCTATGGTGCATTTTTTCAAAAAATGAGTTTGATATAGAAATGTATAGGGAAAAATCATATGTTTCAAGGGAACAAAGTCATTTTTTTCAAAAAGACCTACATCTCATTGTAAACAGCCATTGAAATTGTTGTTTTGTTGCAAAAGGGCCTGTATCCAGAATTATATCGGGATACAGGCCCTTTTGCAACAAAACAACAACTTCAATGGCTGTTTACAATGAGATGTAGGTATTTTTGAAAAAAATGACTTTATTTCCTTGAAACATATGATTGTGACCTATACATTTCAATATCAAACTTATTTATTTTCAATGATTAAAATAAATGATTTTTTGTGTGTGATATTTTTTCTTTATGTACAAACAGATGGAGTTTTGTTGCAAAAGGGCCTACATCCAAATTTTCAAAAAATGTAAACATGATTTAATTTTTTTTTAAAACTAGCACATTTAAAATTTATATCAATTTCAATTAGTATGTAGTGTACCTCTTTCATAATCCATTCAGTTTTTCAATTGCTCAACTTGAATATTTAGAAACAGTTTTTTGACTTTTTCTCAATAAGAGCCAAAGTGGATGTAGGCCCTTTTGCAAAATACCTCTTCAAGTGTATAGTCTTGTTCATAAAAATGTTTAAAAGGAAAATTATGCAAAATCATGAGGTCCCACAGAGATTCGAACTCGGATCGCGAGATTCAGAGTCTCGAGTGCTAACCGTTACACCATGGGACCTTACCGTCACAATGAATACACTTTGGGTAAGGGTATGGTGTATAAGTCCCAAGTATGCAATTTGAGCTTTGATATTTACATCCCGAGCACATGGTAGCACCATGCCAAAGTTTGACCATGCGTGTTCTTTTAATTTAAACAAAGAATCCTGTATTTGTTTACTAACTAATAGCACTTTTCTCATGAATAATAAAAGAAAAAGTATGCACAACCAAAAGGTTAAACCAAGATTTGAACTTCGAAGTCTAGAATACCATGTAGTCTTGCTCATAAAAATGTTTAAAAGAAAAATTATGAAAATTACGAGATTCGAACTCGGATCGCGAGATTCAGAGTCTCGAGTGCTAACCGTTACACCATGGAACCTTACCTTAACAATTAATATACCTCGAGCTTTGATATTTACCTCCCGGGCACATGGTAGTACCATGCCAAAGTTTTATAATGCGTGTTCTTTTGATTTTAACAAAGGATCCTGTATTTGTTTACTAACACCCTATAAAACTTTGCTCATGAATAATAAAAGAAAAAGTATGCACAACTAAAAGGTTAAAGCAAGATTTGAACTTCGAAGTCTAGTCTTGCTCATAAAAATGTTTAAAAGGAAAATTATGCAAAATAATTCAGAGATTCAGAGTCTCGAGTGCTAACCGTTACACCATGGGACCATTCTCATGCACGACAACCTTAAGAAGCGCGCATATAATGTTACGGTTGGTTACCTTCAGCTTGAAAAACCTATATGTGGCAACTCTTTCGATATTACTGGCAAGTTTAGACTATATTGTTTTGAATGTTAGTTTTCAGTGCGTGATGTGTTCGCTCACTATCAGGACACATACAAAATCGCCCAAAATTACTCAGTCGAACAATTCGATACTAGAATATCATTAATCACTTAACACATGGCTTTCGTATTATAATGGAAACAATCCAAATTCCCTACATACACTCTAATTGCACCCACATAAACTGGGCACACTACAAAGTTATTTTCATTACATCATTCATTTCAAAGCTGATTTTACTCTTAAATTAAACAAAATAACATTTTAATTCACTGAAATTGTTATAAGTGTTTTCCCTATAATCTAATAATGTCTCAACAATATCTCAAATTTGTTTAAACAAATGTATTAGAACCTTTCATCATTTGCAAATCAAAGGCTCTATGAATTGTTTCGGGGGACGTGTTGATTATATTAGCGGGATGCAAGTCAAAAACTGCCACATGTTTGGTATATAATAGTATAAAAATAAACAAGCATTCGGTAGGCTTTTTAAGTTATCCGACTATGTCAGAAATGAAACAATCAAAAAAGAGATTCCCTTATAAATATGTATGAGGTGTAATAATGCACGTTCTCCCATGCATGGAATGGAACCGGGCACTTAAAGGAGGTGTCCCGCAAGCATAAAAGTGTGCATTATATGTTAGAAATATAACTATCGAGCCCAACTTTTGTAATGATATAGAAGAAAACACCACACTTATGACAAAACAAATAAAAACCGCAATCTCTCAACATGCCCTTTTTAAAATTCGCGGCGATCAAAAGTCCCAGTGTCGATGATGTCATAGTTGTACAATACACACGCGCAAATTTGAGCACCGATACCCATGACGTCATCGACACCGGGACTTTCAATCGCCGCGAATTTTAAAAAGTGCATGTTGAGTGATGGCAGTTTTTATTCATTTTTGTGACTAGTACGGTGTTTTGTTCTATATAATTACGTAACTTCGGCTCGATAATTATGTTTCTAACAAATAATGCTCAATGTTGTGCTTGCGGGACCATTCCTTTAACATTATTGATCAACTTGTGACACGGTCTATATATGAGGCTTAAATTGCAAATAAAACTAATTTAGACAACGCCATGAGGAAAACCTTGTCACTATTCTGAATATGAACTACCTACGATGTGATTCAAGACACATGGAACCATAGAAACATATGTGTCAATGATCAAATTAAGATTTCAAATCACCGCATCCCCTTAATAACATTGGAAGATATTATCCTTACTGAAATGGTAAACCGGTCAAAGTTTGTGAATATATAGTTCGCACAATTTCACCCGTGAAATCGTCTACCTCCAAAGCGTTTTTATATAGCAAAACTATAACAACATTTTACAATTATTTGAGATTAAAATTAATGTAATGATTTATAATTGACAGGAATTTTCCATTACACGCAATTACAATATCGTCAATATATCTGTTAATTGCCAGTTTTTTCTAACACGGAAATACGGCTAATAAATTTATATTGGTAATATCTCAAGAGAACCCTTATTATTTTGGCACCCACAATTTAAAGGATTTAAGAACCACGGAGTCCATTTTATAGCCACATAAACAATGACAATATAAGTAGTGATTTTGAGCCTGAAGTCCCACAATTTTTTTTTCTCGAGTCACGTCAAGTTATCCTCGATATTTTTAGAAAGTCAAGGCTATAAGATGAACCTTGTGTCTTTGCAAAAATAATGCTTTTATAAATTGAAGAATAGCCTGAGCATAGTATCTCAATTGAGGAAAAAGATGATAAGCAAATCAGTCATTTGAAATACTTGTAAATTAAATAAATAAATACACTATTTTTAAACTGCCGAGCTAAAATGAAAGCTAGAATTAGAATAGCCTGGGGAAGGGTAATAGAACTACAGGTCCGATGGAATGACCGCTGTCTATCAACCAATCGGAAAAGTGTACTTTAGGTCCCATACTCGTATACTAGTATCCTTCAATACTGGAACATAAAGTTGCCAGTATCGCTCGACACTGGTACGATTTTACTGTTCCAGTATCGGTCGATACTGGAACACCAAATTGTGTTCCAGTATCGAGCGATACTGGAACGTTTTATGTTCCAGTATCGTACGATACTAGTTCACGAGCTACCAGTAGTGATTTGTACCAGTATTGAACGATACTAGTACATATTTGTGTTCCAGTAACGCCCGATCACTGGGGGCGATACTGGAACATTTTACATGCGCTAGTATCGTCTGATACTGGAACAATTACTTTGTACCAGTATAAATAAATAATAATAAATACTAAAGGTCAATACTGAACAATACTGGGTGTTCCAGTATCGGACAATACTAGTACAGTCCTGAATCTGGGACCTAAATTACATTTTTTCCAACCAATCTTAAAATATAGATGGTTTGTTTGATTCACATGTATTGTATGAACATCATTACCCAACCAAGGTAGATCAAAAGCGCATTATAACTGATGGAATGTGAATCTAGAGAAGAATACTGTAAGTCAACTCAAAGCATTTTGATAGAACTTGATGTGAAGAGATAGTTACTCGCGGAGCTTATCAAAAAATATCATAAGAGGCTGTGGTGCTTACTAGCTACTGGCACTCAAAAGAATTAAGGGGAGGGGGATTTGAAGGGAAATATAAAGAGAGTGCGTCAAAAGAAAGAATGGTTCGATAATATAAAGGAATAAGTCTGATTCAGTTTAAAGGCATATTATGTGATCTTTTCTAGAGAGCGCCCTCTATTCATAATTTTTTTTAGAAAGTAGATTTTCTTGCAGATTTACATTTCTGATCATAAATCGTACATACATTCCAAATTACAGAGCAATACGATTCCTAATTACCTCAAAATCATGGTTTAAGAGTGAATTAAGATTTAAAATATAAACTGTCGTGTTATCCCGACAGTTTATTTTCACTCTAAAACCATGATTTTGAAGTAATTAAGAATCGTATCGCCCTATAACTTGGAATGTATGTACGATTTATTATCAGAAATGTAAATCTGCAAGAAAATCTGCTTTCAATTTTTGTTCCGATGTTGAGGGCGTTCCCTGGGAAGATCACATAATATACCTTTAAGCGTCTGGCACAAGACCAATGGCGTAAGATAAATTAACTTTAGAGGAAGATGATTCGGAAATCGCCATAGCCGATGGATGCTGAAGGCAAGGAAAGGCAATAAAGTTTGACAAAAAAACAACATTTTGCAATTTAATTAGGTTAAATTCTAGAGAAGAGAAAAAGTCTCTGAAAAGTCCTGTTAAGATGGCTGTGCACCTTCGGTATAGCCTCCGTAAAACTGCCGTAACTTCTTCATTATTCATTTAATCTATATGAAAGTATACATTTTTTTGCAGGAAAGGGTTCAATGAATCCAACCATGATCATGACATTGACCATTTTGGAAACAATTATAAAAAACACGTTTTTTGACCCATTTTAGGTTCTGCAAAGATAACTCAAAATATATTTTGTCAAATTTTGTCATACTAGTTTTATTATATTCCTCATACAATTCCCTAGGATTTTTTTTGTTTTTTTGTTGATAATATTTATTATTTTTTTGAATTAGAGACCTAAAAGTGCCTAAAAATGTGACCAAAAATGGTGATTTTCACGATTTTGGAGGTAAAAAATCACGTTTTTTAGCACTTTTTTTTTAAAAAGGGGAAAGGAGAGGGAAAAGAGAAGGGAAAGGAGAGGAAAAAGAGAAGGGAAAGGAGAAGGAAAAAGAGAAGGGAGACTAGGAACAGCGGAGACAGGGGAGAGGCAGTGGCGTAACCAGAGAGGTGTCTAGGGGGGGGGGGGCGATCGCTCCTCCAATATTGACTGTATGTCGGTTGAGATTGGCATTGTCGGTTCATTTGACAAGAGGAATCATGGAATACAAACGGAAATATTTTCTCGCGCTACGCGCGCATGTGTTCCAAAGATGTAATATGCTTGATATAGATTAGAAGCTTGTTTGAAGCAAAAATGTACCTCTATCATAGCACAAATAAATGTGAACTCAACATTTTTTAAGCGCTACGCGCGCATTTGTTTCCTAGAAAATATACTGTCGGTTCAGCGATTTCAATTCTTGCACCCCCACATTACGGCACTACGAAAACACACGGAATATTAAAAATATTATGTGGGCGACGTTTAAAACGTCATATTGGAGCATTTAAGTGTTAGAAATACAATTTTTGCGCGCATTTCTTCTATAGGTTTCTCCATTTATAATGGGTGTCGATCCACACCAAATATTCATTTGTATCAACATTCAACAACGAACATTTCAATAAAATATCTGTCAAAGTGCCCACTAAATCGCACCAAATGGGTTCAAAAATTGAAAAAAATTCAAACGCTGAGGGGGGGCACATCCCACCTCCGACTCCCCCCTGTCCTCTTAGCGCAACGCGGTGCTTCGCACATTCATTAACAACAATTCAGCCTACAATTTATTTTTATTTTGGGACGGGCAACCTATGATGTCCCAACCCCCCCACCCCCACATTTAAATGTGGATTGACGCCCCTGCATATGACACACATTGAACCAATGAGATCGCCGGTAAACCAATGCCTGCGGATAAAGTTACTGTATAGGCTACATGTATAATGATGTTTAGGGTTGAACTCAGTCAAAAGTATTAAGATTTTGTGAGAGTTGCAACGTTGAACTAAGAATAAACCTGCAATAAGTGTTCAAAAATCTGCAAGGAAATGCGTTCTTTTCAACCGTGAATTTCAAAAAACTTCTGGCGTCGAGGGGGATACCCCCCTCGAACACCCCCCGGAACACGCAAGCGTGTCCCGGCAAGCGCTTAGCGCCGGCATGGATAGTTAAATAATGATATAAATATTTATAAAACACCCCCCTCCACAAAATCCTGCGTACGCGCCTGCCTGAAGGTGCACAGCCCCCTTAATGTAGTTTAGGCATTTATACAATTTCTCACTCAAATCGTAACTTTAAGTTGTACAGGGTGCATGGAATTGTTGTTGGTTCTAAACAGTAGATAAAAAGCAATTCATTGACTGAGATACATACGAAGCTAACTTTTACAAATCACACTTTATCCTTTTTTCTGTGTATCGTAATTAACTACGAATTTTAGCTTTCCATAACTTATGCAGCTAAATTGCTTCACTTAGTTCTTATCGAGACGCGCTTCCGCATAGATGGTATGCATATTATTATGTCCCTTTGGATTGGTTAATAATAAAAGCAGAAGTCTGTGCGTTGCTTTAAGTATTATTCGTTTAATCGGATGCGTATGGATCAGGTTTCCTGTTAATGAACTTATGCGACTTCGCCCCGTAAAGCCCATCAAGACAAGACCGGTAATTGGTGCAACAGATGCCGACAAGAGATGCGGCTTTTATCGTAGAAATGGCCACTCATCCGATAAATATGTCAGGAGGATTTCTTGATTCTAATTGGTAGAGTGCTGATTTGTATCTCAGATTTCTGAACCAGTATGGTTCACGAGCCATAAATAACAGTGCCATCAAACTGCCATGTGGTTATCTACTAAACGTTTGGCGCCAAATTAGGTTCTCCTATTACACCATTCGTTATTCCTTACTTAATTATTGCGTCTATTCAAACTGATTTAAGATTGTGCCAAGTACCAACAGGGCTAATTGTATTTTCCAGTATGCCGTAAATATTTGAGAATGATCAATTGATGGAACTTACTTTTGTTTATCAAGTTAGCGTTTCAAGCGACATCTTATGGAAAATGATGTCGTCGGAAGTTAGATGAAACGTAGCAATTGATGTCATCTCGTGCTCTTTTTACATCATGGAATATCAAGATGAACGAGTAGAAGAAGATGCTGTTAAAAGTAAACCGAGTGTGCCTTTAAGACAAGGACATGTTAATTATTCAATCGGATTCAGATTTACCTGAAAAGGGCCCGGATAATCATAATTCATTCTTGGATACCCTTTTTTAATTACCGGTATCTTTTGCGGTCATTCGCCTTTATTTCCGTTCAAAACTGCCCTATGACAACCAGATCTGATCACAACTCCCTCCCCTTTAACGCCACCATTGTCCATTTGTATGTCATGTAGGTTTCAAAGTTTCACTTTGGCGAATCGGCTGGTTCACCATGGTGCTCTGACCATCTCATACTTTCACTTAACGCCTTCCCTTTCAAAACAAACAAGGTCGACGTTTACCCATTTAGCATGTTTAGTATAAACTCGGTCTAAATAACAAACTTGCTTCTGCTCTGGTCAAACAGGTCCTAAGAAGTGCCAGTTAGCTTACGGCATACATCAGCGCTTCAAGGAGAAGGATAGCGTTTCCAACTACATTGAAATCAATTTACTTTGAACTACTTCTGTCTCTTCCTGTATTGAAAGACATGCAGAGAAGAGGCCACTTTGCAACAAAAAGGTATAAAGGTCGGTGTCTACATTTGAGAAAAATTTGATCATTAAGATGTTGAGTAGTTGCTATTTAATTGATTTGGGCCTGAGGAACGTACGAGGGGTATCAAAAAGCTTTAGAAATCACCCAGAAGTGAAACTTTAAACTATTTGTTGCTGTTTGGGGAATAACACAATCTGAGGCAATCTGAGGATCAATCAATGGCGGTTAATCTGAGGATCTCTACAATGGCGGTCTGTGGACAGGTAATAAATAGTAGGAGAAATGTGTGACTTTGCACAGGGACCTTGTAAAGATGTCTGAAGGATCACATATCAAAATGAAGTTTTTGGCTCCTTCACTTCTGGGTGATTTCTAAACTTTTTGATACCCCCTCGTACATTAACAAATGCACTTCATCGCATTATATTTTACTTCAATTTCAACTCCAGAGATGTGATCAATATCAGTAACAAGAGTGCGAATCCCAATTAGCTAACTTTTGATTAGGAATTGGATTTCCAATTGAAAAAACAAACCGCTTTTAAGATTCCAATGATGATTTAAAGGATACATCAATGTATTGTTTAAAATACATCTAATATTCAAACATTATGTAGTATGTCATGGATAATATGTATTAAAATATATTTTCTACTCAAAGTGAACTAATTCCAAGATTTAATGGGTATATCATTATTGATTTGATTGACTATGTTCAATAACACACTGAGTAACGATTCTCATAAACGAGTTCTCTGCACACGAAATGTTGACAAAGCTGAATTTGACATGCCTAAATAGATTTACCATAGTTTGATACCCAGGTCTAAATTCCATTTGATCCAAGTTGAAACGATGTCCATTTTCCACATCAAACCAACTGGTTTTAACTGTTTTGAACTGGATCTTAACTGGGTTTCAAAACCAGTTCAAACACCAGTTGACGTTGTCCATTTTCCATATTAAATCCAACTGGTTTGAACTGTTTTGCAACTGGTTTGAACTGTGTTTAACTGGATTTTCAACTGGTTTCCATGAAACTAATTCAACTGGGCTCAACTGGAATTTAGACCTGGGTAGCCCGAAAATAGATAGAAACAATTCTTTTGACACGTTAAAGATGGCTTCCATGATTTCCCTTTCGGTCCAATTAGTATTTCTGTCAATAATCTTGATGGAATCCTTATTGATGTCATGTTGGGAGTCCCACGCATGTTCAGCGACGGCTGACTTTTGTTGCGAAGATTGTTCAAGTGAGTTAAGAATCCCGCTAAATGGACTCGGGCTATAACACAGAATGTGTCGTCCACATAACGTTCCCAAATCCTAGGCGGGTTAGGAGCCGATATGAGAGCTTCCTGTTCGAAGGACTCCATGAACAGATCAGCCACGTGAGGTGAGATGGGAGATTTTGTTCTTTCCCAAACATGAAATAGGCATTACTTAAACAAAACTCCAACATCCTGTTTGTATCAGTGAAGTGAATAGGTGTTCTATCAATAATAGTCGAGTCATCTTGGAGTCTGTTTATCGTTCTGTCAATGGCTTTCTTCACATGAATTTAGAAGTGAATAATGCTAATATCTCATTATCACACAGGGTAACCGTCGATATACGAAATTCGCAAAATCTCGAGAGTCTTTCACATTGTGATTAGTCTTTGTGGTGTGTATTCAGTGTTATATCAAGACGATTTCTTGAATAAGTGTATAATTTCATTTTCATTCGTACGTATGTTAGTAAATTCCTGAATCCGTTTTTCACTAGAGCCATAGACAAAGTATCATATGGTTTTCTAATATACATCTGTGGTTTAATTACGTTGTAGACAATCCGTTAAATAATTAAGATTCTACTCACGTTATCCATCGACTAAACAATTGACTAATTTAGACTTGGCTTTGATACTGATACAAGTCTAATTGTATAAATATAAACATTTAGAATGTGATAAATGAATCATTACTGTAATCAGCGAACTGCGCCGCTCTGCTAAATAAGACATTGTCGCCGAATTACAGACACCGTTGCATAATAATGCATATATAATTGTAGTTTGAGTTTATAGAGTAATGTGCCTAGAAATGGTCAATATTGCCAAAATGTCAAAAAGTTATTTGACGACTTATTATTACAATGGTTATCATGGTCATGATTTAAAAAGATGTTTTGTATGTTATGTTAATAAGAATTATAATACTAATAATCGCGATAAGGCACAGAGCGCTCAAGGCTCGAACATAAAATACATTATAAATAAAAACGATAAACAACAACAATAAAAATGCCCATCTTACATAAAAAATTGACAATAAGGGTACGGTAAACAAGTGCGCTTATATATAGTTTCTTGAAGAAGTTGCATGTGTCCTGAACGAAGAGTGCGAGTTGGCACATAGTTTGATAGAAATTCAGATAAATATGACGGGGAAACATTGTTTATACATTTATATACAATCAGCAATAGTTTAAAACAATTCTCTGAGCGATAGGGAGCCAATGGAATCCCTTGACGTAATATGGTAAGATCTATTAGAGAATGTGAGTATGCGAGCTGCAGTGTTTTGAATTTTCTGAAGACGATATAGCTTGTTAGCTGGTAAGCCATAAAGAAGAGCATTGTTGTTATCAAGACGAGAGGTTATGAATGAATGAATTATTTGTTCAGTAGTATCACGACTTAGATATTTGCAGATTCTCCTGATATTACGCAATTGAAGTGCTGAGCAACGAATGACATTGGAGATGTGTGGTTTCATTGTCATGGATTTCCTATACCTAGTGCAACTTTGCTGTTGTTATGCGCGGTCACTGAAATCGCCGTAACTTTAAAATTATCCATTCGATTCTTTTGAATGAGGTATCAAACTGCGGAGAAGAAATTTGCTCATTTAATGTATATCTCAGATTTTTGGTACTGATTATATATTTTGAATTAGCCAACATCAAAGCACCTGGCCAGGGACTTTTGCGCTAGGTGTACACTTAACCTGCATGCCGACTGCTCATCACGGCTAGTAAACGCCCTGTAGAGGCCGAAGTTCGCATGACATCAGGTTCGGTCATAGTTTAACACTCTGCAATCGGCTAAGTTTCTCGAAACTTTCACGTTACTGAATTCTACTGCTTTGGTTTAAAAAAATGAGCATCTTCAATCTCACTTTCTGTGAACCTATTGGGTCTACAGAACTTATAACAATTGTTAGTGTTTTTTCATTCAAAAGAAATAACCTTGCATCTAATCAGAAACAATCAGCCGTTTTCCAAAAATATAAAACTTATTTTTTCATAATCTAATCTTTTGTGTGTGTAGAAATCACGTTTGTCAGAATTTTGTTCAAATAGATATTAGCTATTTAGGCCTATACATCGTTCATTTATTTGTCAATATCATATCTGTTTTCAAATAAACTCTTTGAGCATTCATTTCTGCTTCATTAACCACTGATGGTTTTAACGATTCAAAATGTCTATTTGGTATCGAATCAAACGAAATAACAATCTATTTTAGTATTAATAGTAAATTTTGCGTAGTCAAATTGAATTTTATAACAATCTGACACCAACAAAATTAAAGGGCATTTTTCAATAAGTCCTGTCCATTTACTTACGTAATTAACTTGTCCGTAAACAATTGATTGATGTGAATGACAGGTCGAATAAAAAAAATTATTGTGGAGGAAAAACCCCATCAATTAAATAAACAAAGTTGAAGTTTAGATTTATTAAAACCTAATGAAATTGACATAACGGTTGGTAACTCTGTGTGAGGAACAACGTCAATCGCATGTATTTATTAGACTTTAGTGAACCTTTCACCAGATTTTCCTGTTTTTGTACAAAGGTATAATTTTACCTTTAGAGCAGAAATGATGCACCGAAATAGAAGTTGATTTTGTTTTTTAACAGTTTTTCTTTTGGCAATGCCATCGCTGTCCTTCATTGTATGCAGAATTGAAACGCTGTAAAGGCAATGTCATAGGTACATTAATGATTAATCTGAACTATATAATAATACGGATTCGCCAAATTGTGTCCTGAGATTTTCTCTCCTTTCCACACCTTCGATTGAATTGACGACGAACCAGTTTATACAGTATATAAACATTAGTTGGCTTAGAACTGCGTATGGCGAACATTTGCTTAGAACTGCGTATGGCGGAAATGTCTATGTTTGATCAATAAAATGGAGATATGTCGAATTGCATATCGGGGAAAAATACAATTTTTTGTTTTTAATTACAGATACGGGAAAAGTTATAATGCCTACGCGAAGAACGATATTTTGAAAGTTAGGGAGAAATTCATGGGATATTATTATAGACCTACTATTAATTGAATGGTTACAGAAAATGGTTATTGGTCAATAAAGGAGCAATATATACATATATTGTAACCTAATTGTTTGTACAAATCGGTTATTATTTGTGAGCAGAGGAAAATATATGCATTTTCCCAAAAGTAATGAAATCAAATTTGTTCCACGGAATCACTGTGAAGTGTTATAAAGCGTGCACTTTTTCATAAAACAACCCAGAGTATGTTGGTATTAGGCCTACCATTAATTATGAGGTTTAAATCTTTCTACATGATTAATTCGAATGTGTCTGGTAAGCATTTAATTGTGGTGCTAAGTGCTTATCCGGCAGTATTGTTTCATATATCAAATTAACTAATTCTGGATGAACCAAACTGGTTACAGTATAACCATGATAACCGTGGAACACTTTTTAGCTTGTGTTCTTTTTTATAAATACGTAGTAACTTTGGCATGCAGCTGTGTATTGTATTACAAAATATCACCAGATTTGAAAAGAAGTGTATATGTATACACTTTTATATTCAATTAAGAAATATGGGCATATTTTGTAAACGGGACCTGAATATTTTTACTCACTCTGTAGTTAACTTAATCAAAACAGTTTCAAAAAAGTATGACTCTCCCCACTTAGGGGTCGTTTCTATATATATACTCTATAGATAGCTGTGTGATACACCCAGCTTTCTCCAGGAAAGCTGGGGAAAGTTGTGATAGTATATGAAAACGACCCCTTCGCCTACCACAAACAACCTCAACATTTGACATGAAATATCCTTTTCGGTAATTACCATAAGCATAATTAAGAAAACACGTACCTGAAGCAATGATCTTCGTTGATCAGGTTTATTTTGTGAAAAACCCGTTTCTTCCACAATGAATTATCTAAATACGTAGAGTCACGTCCTCTAGCTTAAAAGGTATCACGAAATATATTTGGGTGGTACACAAACGTAAGCGTGCTCTCTCTCTTTCTGACAATTTAGTCTTGCCGAAAACAGTGATCATTAAACAAAAGTATTATCATTTGATCTTATTAAACACACAACGTATCAGGGGAATTTTGAATTCACTTTCATTTTCAAACTAGGGATAAGATGGACCTTTTCTCATTAAAACCTGAGTCTTATATTAAACATCTGCAGTGGAAAATAAAAACACACATGAGTAAAGCATAAGGTTTCAATGTGTATTATTATATGCATAAATTAATCGCGTTTCAAACTACTGATACAATATACTGTTTTGCTTGTAATCACCCCCCGACACACGGATAACCGGGAAATGGAAAGCTTACGATGAGATGTACATATTATGTATAGATTTTCTTTAAATGTATGCTTACATCATTGAAATGGTTTACTTCCAGTTAGTAAACCGTTCACGGTTGTGGTGGTTACGGTGACTTCTCTTACCTTATTGTTTTCGTCAAACCTCATTGTCTGCTATCTTAATGTTTTCGTCAAACTTCATTGTTTAGAGATCACGACCAATGGTGTTTCACTGTCATTGCTATGCATTCATCGGAGAGTGTTATATATGACGAAGTGAAGAGTTATATTTATATACTATTTATACGTGACTAATGCACGTTCTGTCCCCCACTAATTATATTCAAGTGAAAATCGTTTTTGTTATGACGATAGGTATTTTATTTATTTATTTATTTTTTGTCATTTTGTTCGAATGCTTCAAATCTTTTAAACACCAGTTTTATTGCATTGATCCTATCTGTGATTGATCGTTTGCCTCTCGCTTATGCAATCGCCTTCATAAACAAGTCCTGGTAAATAGGTGCGGTCAGTAGGGTCCAATAAAATTGTATGCAATTAACGTCTGATAGAACTAAGGCCGATTTTTAGGGGATTTTTATCAGAATAAGAGTAAATCGAGGTCAGTCTTAAAGTGAGAAATACGTAATTACCTCAATAAAATAGTGTCAATGAATTTCATTTTGTTTTATTGTATTATTCAAGATATAATATACCTATTCTATTTCCGTCTCCCCAAATCTCCATGTAATTATAGAAATATTATTAAATTATAGAAATATTATTAAAAAAATCAAATCCAACTTTCTATGGATGTGTAGCAAAGATTCGGAGCTAACGTCATGGTAAATTTTAAATGTGTAGCTTATTTAAAAGTTATGGGATATGTGGTAGAACTTATTGAATGACCCTCGTATGTGTGAATGAAGTATGCAATAGAATATAAAGACTATAATCAGTTTGAACAATTACATAAATCTAATGAGACTACAATACAGTTTCCAATAATCTTACACATTTTAAAGATACAGAGCTAGTGAGACACCATCAACGATCATACGACACCGCGCAATCTGTATTCCAGCCGGTAATTCCGCTTGTACTCTATTATCTAACCAGAGTTCTGAAGAAGACAGCGAATCACGTTATAGATGCCTATCATGATGTGACCGGGGTACAGTTTGAAGGTGCTCGATGCCTACTTGACCGACGACACCTCAGCATAGATTGCTGTTTACGTCCATCGACAAGTTTCGAGGCCGAGTGTAGGAAAACTATTAATGGGTAATTCACACCGAAATGGGGGTACTAACACATTGAACTACTCTTATTCAGTGATATCAAAAAGATGTCACCTGATTGGACGCTGTGAAATTGTTGCTGTATTTTACCAGAACTTAATGGATGGCAATTACGTCATCTAGCGCAATCACGTGTTTTTTGGCGTTTTTCTGCGTTCTGCATCCACTTCAAGACGCCGCCACTCATGCCTTGGTGCAGTACAAACGTGCGCTTGAAAGCAACGTATTGCGCAGAAAGCTTGTATTAACTTGCATAATTCGTTTAATATTTGAATATGTTTTTCTCTTTTGTTGCAGGTGTACATTCTATAAACATTGTTCTGGAACGAGATAATAATGATAGGCTTATACTTATACTTGGACACACAATATCTATGATTCGGGCAACCAATTTTCTATTCCTATCTTGCATTTTCTAAATGCTCATCATTTTATACTTTGACGTACATATATCTAGAAGATGTGGACAAGGCCGCAGTGTAATTCGTTGATAACGATGGCTTAGAAAAAAGGGTCTAACTATAACCCGTCATTGAGGGCTAGAAGAGTAGAGAGTAAGAAAAACGACGAACAAGTAAATGCGTTGTGAGGTAAATATAATGCGCTATGAAAGCGTGAGTTCAAATATACAATATTAAGGTCCCATTTCTTAAACTCTGGTAAACTGCTTATTGCTTAAAATGTGTTAAATTCGAATAAAATATTAAGGTATGAATCCTGTTTTAAATTTCTATGACAATACACGATTGCATTATGGTATTGATAATGTACACACAACTCACACAGGTGTTACAATTATCATATATTATAATCTTTGATCAATAAAACAATATTACACATACCATTTACCACATTCAATAAACTATTTCCGCACGTCTCCAAATAATAGGATACTATTTCAAAAGGCTCGCCTAATGTAACACATTTCCCACACATTTCCTATGAAATGGACATTTATCCCGCTTGGATTGAACAATTTCAGTGACACCTGTCCTACATGTAGTTCATGTATTTGTGATGTAGCCCATCAAATGTATATATTTCTGTGGTTTAAAATTAGGTTCGGACCTGAATACGCTCCCTGCTTGTGTATGGATATTTGACTCAGCCTGGATTCGTATTATTAAATAAATACCAATGCGTACCTTAACTCAAATACCAGCACGTATTTTATTACTAAATTGAAGCAATTAAATCGATATTAATATGAACTAAAATGATTTCGTGTATGAAAAGTACAGCGACCTAGCGAGCAATATACAAAAGCTGTATCAAAAGAACATTAGGCCTATATGAATTTCCGTTGGAAAATGCTATGTAGGAAACGTCTTTTTTCCAGACGTGTTTCGACAATCAACCTGTTGTCTTCGTCAGTGGTTTGTGTTTGATCCAGGACGATGTTTCTTGGTGTTTTCTTAACACTGTATAGAAGGTGTCGTCATCATCACCGACAGATGACGTCATCAAGAAACAACCAAGAACAACTAGCTCTTGCTCAAACACATTACACTGACGACGACATAAAGGTAGACTGATTGTATATTTAGTTTTGGGGCAAAAACTACATTTCTCATGGTCATCTTCAAAGGCCTATGGATTCTTCATTTTGCTTTTAAAATAAATAAAATACTCAAAATGAAATAAGACGTAACAAAAATTATTGTGTACAAAGAAGAAATTTAATTAATGGTTTTTTTTCTTGGAATAATGATTTGAAGACAAAAATCGAGGCATGCCAACCTATTAGCATGTCATCAAAAACATTTTCTATCATATTTTAGGGGAATCATCCCCAATAGTATGTATGATTGGCAATTGTACAAGGAGAAAAATTGAAATTAACCCAGCTAACAATTGATTGCCAATTATGAGGCAAAAAACTCTCTAAAACATTTTTTTATATTAATAATTTTCAATCACAAATCGATCCTCGGTTATATTAGTCTCAGGTAACACAATACCGATAATATTAAACTGTTTTGACAAATTAAATAAGATAAAATGGCATTAATTAATCATATATAATATCCCGCTTACATGCTCGCAAATTATAGCTAAATAACAAAACAAACAATCAAATTCTCCATATGAGTACCCAGACTACCCCTCCCTCCTATAAGTCAAAAGACAATCACATTTTATAAAACAAACATAATTCAGTTTAATTCAATAGGTTTTTTTTATTTGACGGAGATGAGCAGGGACAAACTCATCATGATACATCGCTATTTCATTTTAATGTTTTCAGATTCAACAATGTTATTGATACACCTGTTCAAAAGTACCACCAACAGACACGCTACTATTTCCATGGCTATACAAAAGTGGCATTATCGCATTACGCTAAGCTAGAATAAGGTTATCTAATTAATAGGATTTAAATAACAATCAATGTTAAAGATCGGCAATGTGTTTCGAACCAAATATGGATCATGTAATCCACCGAGATTTGAACTCGGATCGCGAGATTCAGAGTCTCGAGTGCTAACCGTTACACCATGGGACCTTACCATCATAAATAATAGACCTCGAGCTTTGATATTTTTGATCTTTTAATTAAAAAAACAAAGAATCCTCTATTTATTTACTAACACCCTACAGAACTTTGTTCATGAATAATAACAGAAAAAGGGGGTAATGCCGTGCTACTGTAGACGTCCCGTAACCAAAGTGCGCATGCTTAAACCAATTAAAATGCGTAGAAGTAGTACTAAACATAAAAGGAAAATTTTGCAAAATCATGAGGTTCCACCGAGATTCGAACTCGGATCGCGAGATTCAGAGTCTCGAGTGCTAACCAGGGATAGCACTGGGTCAAAAATGTGAGAGGTCCCATGGCATTTTTCAGGACCCCGTAGGACTTCCAAAAACAAATTTAAGAGGTCCCCCAAGAAATTGAGGGGTCCTGAAGTTTGGGTATTTGAAAATTTTACTTTTTATGGGCAGTTTTAATGAATTTATATTGTGAGCAAAGGATGGATATGTAATTTACAGAATTTCTTAAGGTTCCATTTCCATGCATCGTCAAATTTAAGGGGTCCCTTCAATTTTGATCGGGACCCGCAAGTCTTTCTAATTTGAAACCTGACGCGTCACTATTAGAAAGTGAGAGGTCTAGGACGCGCAGACGCGTCAGAATGCGACCCCTGGTGCTAACCGTTACACCATGGAACCATTCTTATGCACGTCATCCTTAAGAAGCGCGCATATAATGTTACGGTTGGTTACCTTCAGCTTGAAAACCTAAAAAAGAGAGTGGCAACTCTTTCGATAGTTCTGGTTTCTTTTTTTGAATGCTACATGCAGCTAGCCTAAAATGACTCAGTCAAACAAATCGATAGTAGACTACTACACTCCTCACAAAAAGTATCGAGACACTTGAAAATGATCCAATAATTAACGGCCCGAAAGGGTATAGATTAATCGAAGCAAATAGCCCAGTGCATAATTTTGTTCTGCGTATTTTGACACCTCGATTGTTGAGATACGATGTTGCGGAGCGGAGTTATATATTCGTAGGTCCAGTTTCAAAAGTGACAATCATCCCATAGACAATAGATGCAGGTTTGCATTTATTGTTTTGAACGATCAGGTTTATGTTTTGCACACGTTTACAAAAATGCAACATACACTCAGAAAATGAAGATAATGTGTTCTTTTCACGACACAGATTTATTGTTTTCATTCAACTTCAACTTTGCCATGACGTTATCTTCATCATCAGTGCTTTGTGTGTTCACTATCATTGTCCACAACAGCGCGTGTAAATCATAAACTTGATCGTTCAAAACAGTAATGCAAACCTGCTTCTATAGGACGATTGTCACTTTTGAAACTGCACCTACGTCCATTGAAATGACAATAACTCCGCTCTGCAACATCGGATCTCAACAATCGAGGTGTTGAAATTCGCAGAACAAAATTATGCACTGGGTTATTGACTTCGAATAATACATACCCTTTCGGGCCTTTAATTATTGGATCATTTTTAAGTGTCTCTATACTTTTTGTGAGGAGTTTATATAATTAATCACTGAACTCATTGGGGCTTCAACAAGTAGTCATGGCCGAGCGGATAAGGCGATAGACTAGAAATCTATTGGGGTTTCCCGCGCAGGTTCGAATCCTGCTGACTACGTTCTATCTTTTGTTACAATGGGTGAAAATAATAATTGGAAATTATGTAGATGTAGATGTACAGTAAGTAGATTCATAAACATTGGCCGATCGGTTATTGATTTGGCCCAATTCCATTCAAAGGAAATCCTTGCCATGGAAATGTAGCGCTCAGAATCCTGTATTTGTTTAATAACCAGTCAATAGTTAGGTCACCGAAGCCCTATATGAAAGCTATGAAGATTGTTAAACGGGGTCAGTAGTCACAAACATGCACAAACACAATAGTCGAACGACCTTGCTATTGTCAAAACTCCCTACACAGAGGACTGCAGTGCAAATCTGTACGATGTTCGCCATGTAATGTCTATGGCGCCTAATGGCGGATTTCATTCCGTGGTATGAAGCTATGAAGTTTCCGTGGTCTTCGCTATCTCCAAGCAGATAGAGCAATACGTACATGGAATTTTTTGTAGACGAGGGTTCATTTCATGATTTGGTGAGGTTTAGAATGAGTTAGGATTCCTGTAATTTCGAAGACTACAGATTTTCAAAACGTGAATTTTCCAACATTTTACGACATACATTTTGTCACAAAACGTGTTTAATACTATACATTTTACCATTCTGCAGATGTTATTGACCCTCCTCTAAAATTCTACCTGATTTTTAGCACGTTTCTCAGTTTTTGAGATGCCCAAATAGACCATTTTCCGAAGCTATATCTAGCAAATATTGCAGTCACTGATACTCCATTGTTTTCTTGCGTATAACAAAATATGACATGCAGCGTGACCTCCCTACTGACTGTAACACCCTATGAAGAGATAGATGCTGGCGGAGCTTATCAAAAGGACACATTTTTTAAATATCATAAGAGGCTGTGGCGCTTACTGGCTACTGGCACTCAACAAAATTAAGGGAGGGGGTGACTTTAAGCCAAATATAACGAGAGTGCCTCAAAAGAAAGAATGGTTCGATAATATCAAGGGAATGAGTCTTATTAAGTCTAAGCATCCGCACAAGACCAGTGGCGTAAAACAAAGTAAAGACAAAGTAACTTTATGATTCGGAAATCGCCATAGCCAATGGATGTCGAAGGCAAGGAAAGGCAATAAATTACTATAATAATTTGTTGTTGTTGCAATTTGATGTTGACCAGGTCAAAATTCTCTAGAAAAGAAAAAATCTCTGAAAAGTCCTGCTAATGCAGTTTAGGCATTTATGTAATTTCTCACTCTGAAGTAAATCGTAAAGGTTAACTTAGGGTATTTTATCAGTTGTACAGGGTGCATGTTGTAGGTTCTAAACAGTATGTGAAAACCAATTCCTTGAGTGAGATACATACAAATCACCCTATATCCTTTTTTCAGTGTTTCGTAATTAACTACGAATTTTAGCTTTCCATACTTATGCCTCTAAATTGCTTCACTTAGTTCTTATCGAGACGCGCTTCCGCATAGATGGTATGCATTTTATTATTAATTGATTGGATTAGTTAATAATTAAATCAGTGCGTTGCTTTAAGTATTATTCGTTTAATCGGATGCGTATGGATTAGGTTTCCTGTTAATGAACTTATGCGTCTCTCTCCGTAAAGCCCATCAAGACAAGACCGGTAATTTGTGCAACAGATGCCGACAAGAGATGCGGCTTTTATCGTGGAATTGGCCACTCATCCGATAAATATGTCAGGAAGATTTCTTGATTATAAATGCTAGAGTGCTGATTTGTATGTTAGATTTCTGAACCCGTATGGTTCACGAGTCATAAATACCAGTGCCATCGAACGGCCATGTGGTTATCTACTAAACGTACGGCGCCAAATCGGGTTCTTTTATTACACCATTCTTTATTACTTACTTAATTATTGCGTCACTTCAAACTGATTCAAGATTGTGCCAGTGCCAACAGAGACTAATTGTATTTTTCCGTATGCCGTGAAGATTTAAGAAGGATCAATTGATGGAACTTACTTTTTTTTTTATCAAGTCAGCTTTCTAGCGACATCTTAATGGCAAATGACGTAGTTGGGATTTGGATGAAATGTCATCTCGTACTCTTTTTTTCTTTCATTACATCATGAAATAGCAACTTAAACGAGTAGAAGAAGTTGCTACTAAAAGTGATCCGATTGTGCCTTTAAAGACAAGGATATGTCAGTTATATAATCTGATTCAGTTTGACCTGAAAATGCCTTCATTTCCGCTCAAAATTGTCCCATAATAACCAGGGTAACAACTCCCTCCCCTTAACGCCACCATTGTCCATATCCATGTCATGTAGGTTAAAGGTTTCAGATTGGTGAATAGGCTGGTACACTATGGTGCCTTAATAATCTCAAACTTTCACCTACCTTAACGCCTTCCCTGTCAAAACAAACTAGGTCTCTAATAACGACGTTTACTCTGTTAGCATGTTTAGTATAATATAAACCCGGATTTAATAACAATTTCTTTGTTTTTGATCTGGTCAAAAAGGTCCTAAAAAGTGCTAATTAGCTTACGGCATACATTAGAGCTTCAAGGAGAAGGAAAGTCTTTCCAACTACATTGAAATCAATTTACTTTGAACTACTTCTGTCTCTTCCTGTATTGAAAGACATGCAGAGAAGAGGCCACCACTTTCCCACAAAAAGGTATAAGGTCAGTGACTGCGTTTGAGAAAAATGTGATCATTAAGATGATGAGCACTTGCTATTTAATTGATTTGGGCGTGGGAAACGTATAAACACGTATGTATATAGGGTGAGTCAAAAAGTATCCTATGAGGGACAACAAATTTAATACAAATACATTTCATGTTTTTTGTTTTCAAAAATATAAACTATGAAAAGCACTTCATCCCATTATATTTCACCACAACTACAGAGATAATGATCAATTAAGTAACAAGAGTGCGAAACCCACTTTACCTACTTTGGATCAGGAATTGGAGTATCAATTGACGAAACTGCTTTTGAGATTCCAATGATGATTTATAGAATACATAAATGTATTGTTTAAAATACATCTAATATTCAAATATTCTGTGGTTTGTCATAGATAAAATAGATGCAAATATATTTTCTGCTCAAATTAAACAACTTTCAAGATTTAGTTGGTAGATTATTATTGATTAAATTCAATTACACACTGAGTGACAATTCTCATAAAAGAGTTCCCTGCACAAGAAAAGTTGCCAAAGCTGAATTTGATATTCCTAATTAGATTTACCATAGTTTGATAACAATAGCTCGAAAATGGGTAGAAAAGATTCTTCTGGCACATTAATGATTGCTTCCATGATTTACCTTTCGGTCCAATTAATATTTCTGTCAATAATCTTGACAGAACCCAAATTGACGTCATGTTGTGAGTCCTACACATGTTCAGCGACGGCTAACCTTTGTGTGTCACCATGTTCGGTGTCTCTTATGTGTTCACTGTTTCTCTTTTTCAAAGTTCTGCCAGTTTAACCAATGTAGACTTGGTCACAAGTCCCACAAGGAAAGGAATAGATAACGACATGTTGGAGATCCTTGGGGACAGGGTCCTTAGGTTGAACTAATTGTTGTCGTAAAGTGTTGTTGGTCTTGAAGTACACACGAAAATTTTTCTTCCGAAGATCCTTCTTAAGTCCCAGCTACGAACGGCAAGATGACAGTAGCATTGGGTCTAGGTTCGTTGTTCGTGTTAATGGTAGTAGTTAGTCGTGAGGTGAAGTCTTTCACAAACTTTGAAGGGTAATTGTTCAGCTTCAAAGCTGTGTGGATGTGAGCCTTGCTTCTTATTTCTTATGTTAGATGGAATATTGTCAGCTCTAAGAAACAGAAGAAACAGTGATTTCAGCACTGAGCGTTTGTGTGTAAAACTCAGGTATTGGTCAATGTGTATTTTCTTCCTGTACGTAGACTGTAGTAGCATACCGAATGATCAGTCTTGGGTTTTTCACACCCAATACATCGAGGAACGCAATCTGGTCATTGGACTCCTTTTCACACGTGAATGTGATAACATTCTTGCGAAGATTGTTCAAGTGATCAAGAATCTCGCTATATGGGATCGGTCTATGTCGTCCACATAACGTTTCCAAATCCTAGGCGGGTTAGGAGCCGTTATGAGAGCTTCCTGCTCAAAGGACTCCATGAACAGATCAGCCACGTGAGGTGAGATAAGAGATTTTGTTCTTTCCCAAACATGAAATAGGCATTACTTAAACAAAACTCCAACATCCTGTTTGTATCAGTGAAGTGAAGAGGTGTTCTGTCAACAATAGTCGGGTAATCTTCGGCTCTGTTTATCATTTGTCAATGGTTTCCTTCACATGAATAGAAGTGAATAATACCTTTACATCTAAAGATGCTAACTAATATCACATTATCACATAGGGTAATCGGCGATACGAAAATGGCAAAATTTCGAGAGTCTTTCACATTGTGATTAGTCTTTGTGGATTGTGTTGAGTTTTATATCAAACGATTTCTTGAATACGCGGTGCTCATTTGTACGTATGTTTAGTAAACCACTGAATCCGTTTTTAACCAGAGCCATAAATAAAGTATCGTATGGTTTTCTAATATGCATCTGTGGTTTAATTTTGTTGTAGACAATCCGTTAAATAATAAAGATTCTACTCACATTATCCATAGACTAAACAATTGACCAATTTAGACTCGGCTTTGATACTGATACAAGTCTAATTGGATAAATTAATATAAACATTTAGATAAATGAATCATTACTGTAATTAGCGTACTGCGCTGCTCTGCTAAATAAGACATTGTCGCCGAATTACAGACACCATTGCATAATAATGCATATATAATTGTATTTTGAGTTTATAGAGTAATGTGCTTAGAAATGGTCAATATTGCCAAATTTCAAAAAGTTATTTGACGACTTATTATTACAATGGTAATCGTGGTCATGATTTATAAAGGTGTTTTGAATGTTATGCTAAATAAGACATTATCGCCGATTTCCAGACACCATTAATAATAATGGATATATAATTGTATTTGGATAGACTTATAAGACTATAGAGTTATGGGCCTAGAAATGGTCAATATTGCCAACATTTCAAATAGCTATGGAGAAGACTTATTATTACAATGGTAATCATGGTCATGATTTATAAAGGTGTTTTGTAGGTTATGTTGAATAAAAGCTCTAACAAATATGAATTGAAATATTCGAAAAATTGATACATACTAAATCTACATTCGGACTGTAGTTGCTACTTTAAAAAAATGGCCCCTTGTCATTCATCCCGGCCTCTACAGGCCGAAGTTCGCCTGACATCAGGTTCGGTCATAGTCAAAAGTTTAACACGCTGCAATCGGCTAAGTTTCTCGAAACTTCATGTTAGTGAATTTTACTGCCTTTTGAAATATGAACATCTTCAATCTCATTTTCTGTGAACCTTATGGATCTATAGAACTTATGAAAATTGTTGGTGTTTTTACATTCAAAAGAAATAACCTTGTATCTAATCAGAAACAATCAGCCGTTTTCAAAAATTATAAGACTTATTATTTCATAATCTAATCTTTTGTGTGTGTAGAAATCACGTTTGTCAGAAATGTTTTCAAATAGATACTAGCTATTTATATATCGTTCATTTATTTATCAATATCATTTTTGTTTTCAATTAAACTCTTTGACCATTCATTTCTGCTTCATTGACCGCTGAGGATTTTAACGATTCAATATGTCTATTAGATTCTATACGTGTAACAGTAGAATCAAACGTAATAACAATTATTTATAGTATTAATAGTAACTTGAATTTGACAACAATCCGACACCAAACAAATTAGAGGATTTTTTCATCAAATCCTGTCGATATATTTTAACGTAATTGACTTGTCTGTAAACAATTGATTGATTTGAATGACAGGTCGAGTGAAAAGGTTATGGTGAAGGGAAAAAACCCCCGTCCTTTATACAAACAAAGTGGAAGTTTGGATTTATTAAAATCTAATGATATTTACTTTGTGTAAGAAATAACGTCAATCGCGTGTATTTATTAGAATTTAATGAACTTTTCACCCAATGTTCCTGTTTCTGTTCAAGGTATCATGATAGTTTAACCTTGAGAGCAGAAAGGATACATCGAAGACTTATATCGATAACAAATAAAAGTTCAAAGAGTTGTCCTTCATTGTACACAGAATTGCAACTCTGTAAGGTAATACATGTCACAGGTACATTAGTATAATATATATCGGGGAAAGTATGACTCTGGCCACTTAGCCTATCACATTAAATTAATGTTTTGTAAGTACTATAAGCAGAAGTAAGAAAACACGTACATTATGCAATGATCTTCGTTGATCAGGCTGATTTTGTGAAGTAACCAGGTTTCTTCCACCATGAATTATCTAGGGCTACGTAGAGTCACGTCCTCTAACTTAAAAGGTATCACGAAATATATTCGGCTGGCACACAAACGTAAGCGTGTTCTCTATTTTTCAGACAATTTAATAGTCTTGCCGAAGACAGTGATCATCAAAACAAGAGTATTATCATTTGATCTTATTAAACACACAACGTCTCAGGGGAATTTTGAATTCACTTTCATTTTCAAACTAGGGTAAAGATGAACCTTTTAACCTTTTACATTTCTTATTTAAAACCTACTTCTTATATTACACACCAGTAGTGGAAAAGAAAAAAAACATGAGTAAAACATAAGAGTCCAATGTGTATGATTATATGCATAAATTCATCGCGTTTCAAACTACTGATACAAATAGATGTTTACTGTTTTGCTTGTAATCATCCCGGACACACGGAGAACCGGGAAATGGAAAGCTTACGATGGGTGGTACATAGCATAGATTTCCTTTAAATGTATGCCTACATCATTAAAACACGGTTTCGGGTTTTGTTGGTTACGGTGACTTCTTTTATCTTAATGTTTCGTCAAACCTCATTGTCTTTAACCTTAATGTTTTCGTCAAACCTCATTGTCTTTTACCTTAATGTTTTCGTCAAACCTCATTGTCTTTTGCCTTAATGTTTTCGTCAAACCTCATTGTCTTTTACCTAAATGTTTTCGTCAAACCTCATTGTGTAGAGATCACGACCAAAGGTGTTTCAATGTCATTGCCATATGGCAAACATCAATTAGCTCTGAGAGTGTTATATAAGACGAAGAGAAAAGGTGAATTTACATGCTATTTGTACGTGACTAATGCACGCTCTGTCACTCACCAATGCAATTCAAGTGACTATCGTTTCTGTGTTTACGTTAGGTATTCTATTTATGGATTTTGTTTTTGTTATTTTGTTCGAATGCTTCAATTTTTTTAAACACCAGTTTTACTGCATTGGTCATATGCCTCTCGCTTACGCAATAGCCCTTATAAAGACCACATAAACAAGTCAGTCCTGGTAAATAGGTGCAGTCAGTAGGGTCAAATAGATTGTATGCAAATAATGTCTAATAGAACTAACGCCGATTTTTAGGGAATTTTTATCAAACGAGTAGATCGAGGTCGGTCTAAAAGTGAGAAATACGTGCCACAGGCAGATAATATATTTACTCAATAAAACAGTGTCAATGAATTCATTTTTGTTATTTTATTATTCAAGATATAATATACCTATAATATTTCAATATCCCCAAATCTCCATGTAATTATAGAAATATTATAAAAAATATATCAAATCCAACTTTCTATGGAATGGATGTGTAGCAAGATTCGGAGCTAAAGTTATGGTAAATTTCAAATGTGTAGAGGAAAAAGTGTACTTTAGGTCCCATATACTGGTATACCAGTATCGTTCAATACTGGAACATAAAAGTTGCCAGTATCGCTCAATACTGGTACGATTTTACTGTTCCAGTATCGGTCGATACTGGAACACCACATTGTGTACCAGTATCGAGCAATACTGGAACGTTTTTATGTTCAAGTATCGGTAGATCTAGTAAACATGCTACCAGTGTAATTTGTCCCAGTATTGAACGATACTGGTACATAATATTGTTTCAGTATCGCCCTATACTGGTACATTTTATATGTTCCAGTATCGTCCGATACTGGAACACTGACTTCGAACGATACTTGGTGTTCCAGTATCGAACGTTACTTGTACATTCCAGAATATGAGACCGAAAGTACACTTTTTCCCAATAATCTTATACAGTACATTGTCAAGATCTAGAGCTAGTGAGGCACCATGAAAATATCATACGACACCGCGCAGTTTGAATCTGTATTCCAGCCGGTAATTCCGCTTGTACTCTATTATCTAACCAGAGTTGTGAAGTAGACAGCGAATGACGTTATTGATGCCTATCATGATGTGACCGAGGTACAGTTTGAAGGTACTCGATGCCTACTTGACCGACGACACCTCAGCATAGATTGCTGTTTACTTCCATCTACAAGTTTCGAGGCCGACTGTAGGAAAACTAGTAATGGGTAATTCACACCGAAATGAGGCACACACATTTAAATACTCTTTTGCAGTGGTTTCAAAAATATGGCATTTGATTTTCAATAGCGGCTAAAGCACACACATTTAAGGGGCGGGGTCGAGCATAAATATCTATAATATAATACGGAGTTGCCCATTTTTGTCCTGAGATGTTCTCCCCTTTCCGCATCTTCGATTGACTTCAAATTTTCTGCACGTGTGCGTATTGGTTCCACGACGAACCAGTTTATGTTTGATTTTTTAAATTTGCGTTAGATTCCGTGAAATTTTGGCTTTTTTAACCCGTCCGCACCTTCGATTGACTTCAAATTTTCTGTGCGAGTGCGTATAGGTCCCACAATTACCCAGTTTATGTTTGATTTTCTTATTTTGGGTTAGATTTCGTGAAATTCGAGGTTTTTTAGCCCGTTGCTACGTTATTGCTACGCGCTGCGTATACGCTGAGCAAGCCATGGCGATGGCCGGTGCACCGCACGCGTAATCGTGCGATCGCTGGCGCACGCGTAATCGTGCGATCGCCGGCGCACGCGTAATTGGGCGATTTCCGGCGCACGCGTAATCAGGAGATTACCGGAACACGCGTATAATGGCGCAAACCGTATGGTGCACACGCGTTAGTGGCAGTACACTACACAAAACCTTTGAAGGAACTGGGGGCAAAGGCCGGCGCAAACCGTAGGCCTACATCCAAGATAACACAGTTAATACAGGGAAAATGCATTATACAGGGAAAATGCATTATGCCAGTGCCTCAAATCCCATCGCGGACCCATTCACAACGCGAGCCACGACGCAGAAATATGGATAGGCCAGAAAACCGGGATGTCTTTCATAATGTGTATAGGCCTAACAAGGACCTGTTAAATAAAGGAACGGTGTGGGCAAAATATGCATGGTAATTGCACTTACGTTTTAGGCCTACATACCGTATGCCTACTGGGTAAATAATTTAATGGTTTAATGTCAATAGGCCGAAAAATGAAATAAACGGATGGCTCACTGAACTGGGTACAAAGTGATCATGGTGAGACCTCGCCTCCCGCCAACTATAAAAGACACAGGCTATAAAACTTAAGACCTCACTAAATGAAACCAATGGCGTCGCGGACCTATATAATACACGTGTTCTATGGGAGACTTGACAATTTTCGTAAAATCTAGGGGTCACGACCCCTCAACCCCCACCTCTTCCGCCGCCTCACTAACCCCACTTTTCAAATCCTAGGCCTACATAGTATGCACACATGGGTAGACCTGTCTGAATTATTATATATAGGGCACGTTGGGTACCTCGAGTATGGGGTGGAATCATTAAGGGCATGTGTGATAACTGGGTTTTAAGGATGTATAGGGTAGGACCTACCTGATCAAAGAGTAAGACACCTACCCGAGTCATGTGAGTGGTTATTTCATGTCTCATTTGGGTTACCTATAATAATATTTATCTGTCCCAGGGCTTATTTAGATCCCTGAATTATACCGGGCACCGTGGCACTGATATTAGTATTAAGGGCCGCTGGAGTATCAAGGACTTAAACTATTGCTATATCACAATAGCCTATACGCTTTGATTATTAACTGCACACTATCTTCTAGCGGGCACATCCGCGCTTCCCCTACTTGATAATCTGGATACGACCGGCACATGGGGTATCTGGAGTAGGTACAACATGTTGGGGTGTATGGGGTAACTGCAACATTTCACCAAAAATGGGGTATTGAAATTGGGTTCGAGATTCAAAGATAGCACAAAAACTCAGATTTCTATGAACAAAGTCTATTTCAAATGAACAAATAATTCAGCTATCTACAATTTTGAACTCATGTCTATAATCATATGCCCATATGGCTACATTGCTATGAACAAGTCTATTTCGAATGAACAAATAATTCAGCTATCTACAATTTTGAACTCATGTCTATAATCATGATAATCTTATGCCCATTTGGCTACAAATCCTGCAGGAAATCTAATTTAGAGCATACATCAGCTAGCGAGGACCCGAGCGTAGCGAGTGTACCCGCTAGTCGTTTAATAATGCCAAAACATGTTGAGAAAAAAATTGCATTTTTTTAAAATCCAGAAAACGTTCCTGAGGCCATCTTGTATGACAAATTGAGCTCATAATGAAATTATGGTTATTTTTCAAAAGTAAAATGGTCCAGTATAACATTAAAAACACGTCACCTGTGACGTTAGGGGGACCATGGGGGACGTCCAATGTTTCAGGGGGGGGGGGCGTCCCCACATAAAAATCTTTTGGGGGACGTGTTGATTGACGTGATGAAATTGTTGCTATCTTTTACCATGAATTAAAGGATACTAATTACGCCATCAGCTAGCGGGTACACTCGAACGCTCGGGTCCTCGCTAGCTGATGTATGCTCTAGATTAGATTTCCTGCAGGATTTGTAGCCAAATGGGCATAAGATTATCATGATTATAGACATGAGTTCAAAATTGTAGATAGCTGAATTATTTGTTCATTCGAAATAGACTTGTTCATAGCAATGTAGCCATATGGGCATATGATTATAGACATGAGTTCAAAATTGTAGATAGCTGAATTATTTGTTCATTTGAAATAGACTTTGTTCATAGAAATCTGAGTTTTTGTGCTATCTTTGAATCTCGAACCCAATTTCAATACCCCATTTTTGGTGAAATGTTGCAGTTACCCCATACACCCCAACATGTTGTACCTACCCCAGATACCCCATGTGCCGGTCGTATCCAGATTATCAAGTAGGGGAAGCGCGGATGTGCCCGCTAGAAGATAGTGTGCAGTTAATAATCAAAGCGTATAGGCTATTGTGATATAGCAATAGTTTAAGTCCTTGATACTCCAGCGGCCCTTAATACTAATAACAGTGCCACGGTGCCCGGTATAATTCAGGGATCTAAATAAGCCCTGGGACAGATAAATATTATTATAGGTAACCCAAATGAGACATGAAATAACCACTCACATGACTCGGGTAGGTGTCTTACTCTTTGATCAGGTAGGTCCTACCCTATACACCCTTAAAACCCAGTTATCACACATGCCCTTAATGATTCCACCCCATACTCCAGGTACCCAACGTGCCCTATATATAATAATTCAGACAGGTCTACCCATGTGTGCATACTATGTAGGCCTAGGATTTGAAAAGTGGGGTTAGTGAGGCGGCGGAAGAGGTGGGGGTTGAGGGGTCGTGACCCCTAGATTTCACGAAAATTGTCAAGTCTCCCTTAGAACACGTGTATTATATAGGTCCGCGACGCCATTGGTTTCATTTAGTGAGGTCTTAAGTTTTATAGCCTGTGTCTTTTATAGTTGGCGGGAGGCGAGGTCTCACCATGATCACTTTGTACCAAGTTCAGTGAGCCATCCGTTTATTTCATTTTTCGGCCTATTGACATTAAACCATTAAATTATTTACCCAGTAGGCATACGGTATGTAGGCCTAAAACGTAAGTGCAATTACGCCAAAACATGTTGAAAAAAATTTGAATTTTTTTAAAATCCAGAAAACGTTCCTGAGGCCATCTTGTATGACAAATTGAGCTCATAATGAAATTATGGTTATTTTTCAAAAGTAAAATGGTCCAGTATAACATTAAAAACACGTCACCTGTGACGTTAGGGGGACCATGGGGGACGTCCAATGTTTCAGGGGGGGGGGGGCGTCCCCACATGAAAATCTTTTGGGGGACGTGTTGATTGACGTGATGAAATTGTTGCTATCTTTTACCATGAATTAAAGGATACTAATTACGCCATCCAGCCCAATTGCGCTTTTCGGCGTTCTACGTTCTGCATCAACTTCAAATCTCCTCAACACGCGCCTGTTTAACGCATTACACACGTGCCCTCGAAAACAATGCATTGGCGTAGAAAGCTAGTAAACGTCTTTGAGGAATACTTTATTTTATAAATTGGGTTGTTGTTTGTTTTCATTTTGGAGGTTTACCTGAGAAAATACATCTGACGTAAACAAATATTCTCAAACATGCTATATGCATAAAAAGAGAATAGAGGACGTAACATACCATATATTACTCATACACTTTTCCAACCATTATTACACCATATATTTGGGCAACCAATGTTCCTATTCCTATTTTTGCATTCTCTAAATGAAGTCCATTCATTGCTCCGCTCATCATTGTTATGTCTATAACCCTGCCATAGAGGGTTAGGAGAGTAGAGAGTAAGAAAACGAAGAACAAATAAAATGTGTAAATATGTAGTATGTTGTGAAGAAAATATAATGAGCTGATAGAGTGAGCTCAAATATACAATGTACAGGTCCTTTTTTCAACCCTTGTAAACTACTTATTGCTTAAAAGGTGTTAAATTCTTATTAAATATTAACGTATAAATCCTCTATGAAATTACTATGACAATACACGATTGCATTATGGCAGTGATAATGTACACACAACTCGTACAGGTGCTACAATTATCATCTATTATAATCTTTGATAAATAAACAAATATTACACATACCATTTACCACATTCAATCCATCAAAGATATTTCGCTTGCATATTAACTGTTCACATCCAACCTGAATAATACTAACACGCCATGTGTTATTTACATTCAAAAGGCGCGCCAATTTCACACATTTCCCTGAAATGGACATCTATACCGTTTGGAATTTCACCCTAATAATAATATTAATATATGTATGTGATGTATACTCAACAAAAGGTATATATTTCTGCACTGAAATGAATTAAAACCAGTGAGTTCGGGATACACCCTGCTTGAACGGATATGTTGTCTCACCCTGTAAGTGTATGATTAAATAATACTACTGCGTACCTTAACTCAAATACCCGCACGTATATTATGACTTAATTGAAGCAATTATATTTATATTAATATGAACTAAAATTATTTAGTGTATAAAAGTACAGCGACTAGCGAGCAATAAGCAGGCTGTATCAAAAGGGCTAGGCCTATATGAGTTATCGTTGGAAAATTCCATGTAGGAAGCATACTATTTTTCCAAACGGGTTTCTAGAATATGCCCGTTGTTTCGTCAGTGGACTGTGTTTGATCAGAATAAGTGTTTCTCAGTGCTTTCTTTTCTTGACACACTGAGAGGATGTCCTCATCACAGTCAGTACGCAGGTATCGTTTTTAATGAGTGACCTCGCCGATTTCTAACCCACGCAAAGATCGATTTCAGGATGTCAACCTTGCGCTAAAACAATAAGGGACAGTTTGTTTTCCCTGAATTAATTGAGGTAGGGTTAGCTGGCAGCCATGATGGCGAAGTAGGTGGATTTTTCGTAATTTTCTCTATAATATGATGCCAAATCTGACACAATTGGTCCACAAACAGTGATTTTATCGCTAATTTTAGAATTTAACAACTTTCGTGACTTGCTTCTTGTATCTATTCACTTGACCGGGACTAAAATGCGTGACGATATTTGAAGAGCAATTTCCGTACTAACGGAATCTTAAGCTTTAATTTCATATCAAAAACATTGATGCCCGACTTCTTTTTTGATAAGAAAAACCGAGTTTGTTTTCACCGATTTTCGGTCAGAAAACGAAACTTTACGATCCCCCGTTAGGCCTCGCCAACTGATTTTTAGCCTCCCGTAACACGCCCGCGTTTCATTTTCATGCCCGCGTTTGAATTCATTATTGAAATTTTGGAAAAAAAAATACCGTTTTTCCAATGAAAACGTCCGAATTCATGCATTTTGTGGGATGAAATTGTGAAATGTTTATTCATTTTGACCAGAATAGCCTTTCTGTAAAAAAAAAGAAAGACATTGTATAGCGCAGAAGGATCGATTTCGAACCCCGGACCTCTCGCTCCCAGAGCGAGCTCTCTACCATCTGAGCTATCTAGCAAATCTGATATAATTGTGAGATTTAAACACTTGATCAACAACCCGTCGACGCTACAAAATGAATTTAGATCGAGACAAGAGTCGAGGAGCTATTTTATAAGCATTCACTGGACACTTGAACCGAACAAACACAATAATTTATAAATTGTAAGCATGTTTCTAGGTACAAAAGATCTGACTGAATATTATGATACGATGGATAAAATTGATGCCTAATTCTTCAGAAGCGACTTTTTTACCATGAATTTGGCTTTAGTTTCTTCAAGTTTTTCTTGAATTCGGGTTTGTCGGATTGCAATAATTTGCACCGAAAATACAACATGTCATGAAGTTCACAGAAATATTAGAATAATATATTTTGCATAATATGCCTTTTTACTATACAATTTCATGGCCAATGTGGTTTGAAATGTGTGATTATAATCATGAAAAGAGCTCATTTACATCGTGCTATTACGAGGTCAACTACACTCTTAGAAGGTCAGGATCAAATACATGAGTAGATTTCCGGCTCACTTTGTTTTGATCCTTTAAGGATCATTTTCGGATCATTTTGATCCGTTTTCGGATCGTTTTGATCCGGTTCCAGATAGATATCAACAAACGGATCAAATTCACCTGATCAACTTTGATCTGATTTCCGGATCAATTCGATGAAACAGTTCATTGGTCAATGAGTGACTGACGTCACTCTTTCGCAAACCGATAGACGACAAGCAGACGATCTTTTGAATTCGGTCGCCACAGTTGAAACAAGGGTGAAATACCGCGGTAAGTTATCCAGTCTAATCTGTAAAATGTTACATGATTTTGTCGGTAAAGTAGTTTTATTTTTTATGTTTGAACATGCTCTATTCTTGTGAACAAATTTTCTTGTACCTGACCAGTGCCATCAGTACGATTTTCGGTCAAAATGCTCCTCACAAAATGTCACGATCTCTGGCGATGTACTAGGGCCTACACGTAGTAAGCTTACTGCACTCGATATATAGTCTGCAGTGTGCACCCGGGGGTGGGGGCACTCAATCAATATTAGGTTTCACACCAGGCTCCATCAAAAATACCCCCCTTTTTTGGGCCCGGTGTCACCGAAAGACCCTTGCATGCATGCTTGTTTTTACAAACTGTCACCCGATGACCCCCTATGTTTTCACTGTTTCTTGGATTCAGTTTGATCCTGGTGTAGGATCTAAGCTACAGGTACATCCGATTAAGGATCATTATGTTGATCCGTTTCTCAGTATCATTTGACAGAAATATTTGATCCCATTTCGGATCAACTTTTTGATCCTGCTTGTCGGATCACTTTGATCCGGAAAGGGTAAGCTCATATGTGATACCGCTTCTGGATCAAAATTGATCCTTTTCGTCTCATATTTGATCCTGACCTTCTAAGAGTGTATGACTGCGAAGCGGTTTCGCTACGGGTGAGTACTTCCGGGTCGCTTTGCTGGGTTAGAAAGGAACGACTTTTCGCGTGGATGCGAACTGACTGATCATCACTAACTGATGACCGTTATCAAATCACAACCAAGAAACACTGGCTCTTAATTTAAAAATCCACTGACGAAGACATAACAACAAGCTTATTGTGGAAACCCATTTGGAGAAAAGAGAAAGTTTCCTACATGGACAGTTTCAACGATAACTCATTTAACTTTTGTCTGAATTCCTGATGAAATTCCTCAAATTTTCAATGTGTCCAAAGAGTTGGCTTACCTTGATAGTAAATCATCGACAATGCTCGCATTAGATTGGATCTCTATACGCAGCAGGCAAGGTAAAGGTTGCCGAACACTCACCTCAA
The DNA here is from genome assembly GCA_035610835.1 of Ophiura sarsii. Taxonomy (NCBI): domain Eukaryota; kingdom Metazoa; phylum Echinodermata; class Ophiuroidea; order Amphilepidida; family Ophiuridae; genus Ophiura; species Ophiura sarsii. Next base: position 61,376,562 of record CM069450.1, read on the forward strand.
GACCAACCAGGTAAAGGCGCTTTAGGGTTCCGTGAAATAAATACATACAGGCTGTAACAAAAAAAGTTATACAGTTTGAAAAAATATTGAAAATATCTCCCGTGGAATTGTTTGTTTGGAGTTTTAATGGTGTGTGAGGGGAATTTTCTAAGCTTTCGAATAAGCTTTGATTCATAACAATCGATGGTCGGTAAACAGATACATGATCAATTGTCTAAAGTAGTCATGAAATCACCTGGGCCACTTTGGTTTAATCAATGGTAAAACCACTATGATGAATATGAAAAGGAATCGAACAAGGAACGTAGCAATAAGCACTCTTGTTAGACAACAATGGTTCATTTCAAGTGGTTAAAAGTATTACAAAGAAGGTAGGGTCTTTACAAAGATCTATAATGTGGGGTAGAATTAAAACCATCCCATACTAAGAGCATGACAGTCGCTTGACAGTCAACAAGAGCCCAATCACATTGGAAGACCGAGTTTTTATGGTTGTAGTCAGAACTTTAGAATGACAATGATTGAGATAGTCGTTTGTGCTTACCTTTTGCTCAGGAGGAATAATGAGCTATTTTATTTATGAACTCCAAATAAATTTTCAAGATATAATTTATTTATTTTATGAATTTTATTTATTCAAATGAAATATAACTATTTGAAAAATAATTATATCGTCTCTTTAATGTTCCTTGCATGATACCCTAACCATTTAATTTATACAAGCAAGATTGTATGATATTGTGAAAGAGTGGCCCAACCCGATTTCTAGACGAATTAGTAGACTAGTCATAACTTTTAAACGCAAGTAGTTAAAAGACCAAATAAAATTATTCAGGTAACCAAACGGATTTTACACAGAGTGTAAAAGATTTTGACATTGCATGATTTTAACATTGGGTTATAAAATAAAATTGCGATTGTATAACTTATTTTGTTACAGTCTGTATAAGGTCCCACTGAGATTTGAACTCGGATCGCGAGATTCAGAGTCTCGAGTGCTAAACCATTACACGATGGGACCTTACACATTCACAATTATTACAATGCGAGCTTTGATATTTACATCCGGTCACATGGTAGCACCAAGCCAAAGTTTGGCATGCATATTCGTTTATTTTATTTGTTTAATTCCTGTATTCCTGTAGTTTTTGCCCCAAAATCAACATTTAGGTGTTCCGTGAAATAAAAAAATATTTAAGAGGTCCCACCGAGATTTGAACTCGGATCTCGAGTGCTAACCATTACACCATGGGACCTTACACTTTCACAATCATTCGTCAGCTTTGATATGTACATCCCGGGCACATGGTAGCACCAAGCCAGCGTTTGGCATGCATATTCGTTTATTGTATTTGTTTAATTCCTGTATTCTGTAAACACTCTATAGACCCATGAAAAATTAAATAATAAATAGGCAAAACCAAAATGTTCCACCAAGATCTGTAATACCTATTAGGCTATACCAATGAATCTTGTTCGTAAGAATAAAAGGAAAAGTATGCAAAGTTAATTTAAAACTCGCATTGTGACGGAAGTCCTATTTATTCAGAATATAAAAATTTCCGTTTTAATAATAAAAAAGAAGAAGATTCATTTAAATGCGGGGGGGGGGGGGGGGGGGGGGGGTCATGTGTAAATTCCATATTGGAATACATGTCCAAAACTAAAATTGAAAATCAATCGTCAGTTTGGTTTATTTTTATATCCCCTTGAAATATTGCATGGGACATATTCCATTGAATATATTTTCCCTCAAGTACAAAATGATTGTTGTAATGTCTAAGTTCATTTGTGCAATGCATTTATTGAAGAATCCATGTCTTTCAGAACGGCCATCAAAATGAAGTTTTTTGTTCCGTAAAATAAAATAAAAATTATGAGGTCCCCACCGAGATTTGAACTCGGATCGCGAGATTCAGAGTCTCGAGTGCTAACCATTACACCATGGGACCTTTCACATTCACAATTATTACAATGCGAGCTTTGATATTTACATCCCGGCCACATGGTAGCACCAAGCAAAAAAGTTGGCATGCATATTCGTTTATTTTATTTGTTTAAGTTTCTGTACTCCTGTAGTTGTTGCCCCAAAACCAACATTTAGGTGTTCCGTGAAATAAACAAATAGTTAAGAGGTCCCACCGAGATTTGAACTCGGATCGCGAGATTCAGAGTCTCGAGTGCTAACCATTACACCATGGGACCTTACACACGCACAATTATACAATGCGAGCTTTGACATTAACATCCCGGTGGGGGGGGGGGGGGGGGGGGGGGGGGTGGGGGGGGTGGGGGGTGGGGGGGGGGGGGGGGGGGGGGGGGGGGGGGGGGGGGGGGTGGGGGGGGGGGGGGGGGGGGGGGGGGGGGTGGGGGGTGGGGGGGGGGGTGGGGGGGGTGGGGTGGGGGGGTGGGGGGGGGAGGTGGGGGGGGGGGGGGGGGGGGGGGGTGGGGGGGGGGGGGGGGGGGGGGAGGGGCGGGGGGGGGGAGGGGCGGGGGGGTGTGGGGGGGGGGGGGGTGAGGGGGGGGGGGGGGGGGGTGGGGTGGGGGGGTGTGGGGGGGGGGGGGGGGGGGGGGTGTGGGTGGGGGGGGGGGGGGGGGGGGGGGGGGGGGGGGGGGGGGGGGGGGGGTGGTGGGGGGGGGGGGGTGGGGGGGGGTGGGTGGGTGGGGGGGGGGGGGGGGGGGTGGGAGGGGGGTGGAGGGGGGGGGGGGGGGGGGGGGGGGGGGGGGGGGGGGGGGGGGGGGGGGGGTGGGGTGGGGGGGGGGGCGGGGGGGGGGGGGAGGGGGGGGGGGGGAGGGGGGGGGGTGGGGAGGGGGGGGGGGTGGGGGGGGGTGGGGGGGGGGGGGGGGGTGGGGGGGGGGGGGAGGGTGGGTGGGGGGGGTGGGGGGGGGGGTGGGGGGGGGGGGGTGGGGGGGGGGGGGGGGGGGGGGGGGGGGGGGGGGGGGGGGGGGGGGGGGGGGGGGGGGGGGGGAGGGGGGGGGGGGGGGGGGGTGGGGGGGGGGGGGGGGGGGGGGGGGGGGGGGGGGGGGGGGGGGCGGGGTGGG